>JAPWTK010000028.1:387500-412500 GCA_029963805.1 Aromia moschata | reverse complement strand
TACTCTTATCTGCTTTGACGCCGGTGTTAAGCGCTGCCCAGTAGATCTTCGGTAAGCTGTAAGCTTCAGGTCTTGTTTTATAATGCGAGACATAGTTCTTGGTGGAATTTTCATTTCACGTGCCATGATTTTTTGCTTACGGAGAGGATTTCGGCGAATTCTCTCGGCCGCTGCTTTAACAATTTTTTTTGGTTCTTGTGCTTCGCGGCCGACCGCTTCTTGGTCTGTCATGGGTAGAAGACATCTCATTGTATCGATGGATAGTTCGATAGATAAATTTCTTCGTAATTTTAAATTCTTTCAAAATATTGAAAATTTAGACTGGCGATTTATTGCACTTGTGTAACGCAATAACGGCGATGCGATTCTCGCTTTTGCCCCACTCCATGTTCAGTGTGCGACTGTTGGAATCAAACTAATGTATGTCGAACTGTTTAGGTTCTCACTTACGCCGCGGTAAAGCAAACATGTTTATGCACGTTATTTGACAACGTTGTAGATGCACTTTAATATGAGGGACAGAACATATGGCACGACTAGGTATATATACCTGAATTAATGTTTTAATTAATTACTTTTACTTGATTTAACTAATTAAATTAAAGTTCAAATAAATTCCACATAAATTAAATAAAAATAGGTTAAATAAAAATGTTTTGTTTCACTAATTTACAATTTTTGTGATTTATTATATACTAGCGACCCGCCCCGGGTTCGCACGGTTTACGACATCACATTAGAAACCTCTAAAATTATCAGTGTTGCTCTACTATGTTATGCATGTATTATACATATAAACCTTCATCTTGAATCACTCTATCAATTGAAAAAAACCGCATCAAAATCCGTTGCGTAGTTTTAAAGATCTAAGCATACATAGGTAGGGACAGACAGCGGGAAGCGACTTTGTTTTATACTATGTTATGTAAAATAATGTTCTTACATCATTAAAGACTTATGTTAATAAATGTTAATAAACAGATGAATTTAAGCTGAATGTTTGAGTGTTTTTTTAGTTTCGTTCCATAGGTATAAGTCTGGATTCAAAATTGTCGAGTCGATGTTATTATCAGTAGCTGCGTGTCTCAACAGCACAATCCACTATCCTAAATTATATGGGAATTTATTCGTTATGATTTTTGGAGATAAAAATTAGTACGAAAATATGGTGGACATAGTGAAATTCCTTATTTTTGAGACTATACTGTTGGCTATTGACAAATAATTACGTTGTTAACGCAGCAAATTTAATGAAAAGGCCAGCCGGTTCAGTATAATAATAGTGCAACTACAGAGGAAGACCAAAGGATTCCTGTTGGCGTAGATTTATGTTTGTCCCCTTCGCAATTAGGGGATACAGTACGTGTATCAACAAAATTAATAGGCTAACATCAAACAAACGGTTTGCGTCGGTTGTCTATTCTTATTCGCTTCCTGCTCCGTTAGAATTGTTGCAACGATTCTATTTAAGTTTAAAAGAGATTGACCGCCGACCTAGTTGTAAAATACAAAGAAGACGACTACTGGAAGAGATCGGAAGTGTTCCAATCGTTAGGCGAAAAATTCACTTTTTCTGTTTCAAATCGTACTAAATATGCAATAATTTTCGTATTATGGATGACAATTGCTCTAAAATCTAGAAAAATGAAATGGACATATTGTAGGAAAAATGGCATTTATCAGCAATGTGGCTGGGGTCCTTTTGCTCAGTGAACTATTTTGTTTCTTTATAGTTGCAGGACTAAATAGGCACTTACTCCAAAATAGTTGGTGCAAATTTGTATCAAGTATTTAGCCACACTAGAGGGCAATTCTCCATCTCACCGCTGTATAGCTAACCGAGATAAAGAATTTAAAAATATTTTTTAATCCACATACGAAAAACGTTCACTTTGAGATAGTAGGCTAACAGCTGAAAGATTTGCTATGGAAGGGAATAGGTCACGCCTTCCGCCGCCTGCAAGGGTAGTTAATGTTGCACAGTTTTACCGATACATACGAAAGCTAAACAAAAGCATTAAGGGGAGGAGCATATGCGCAGATTTTAGTAGAATTTCCAATCCTGTCACTTAAATTGACAAAAACACTTTTATCTACGGGACAGCCGGTTTAAAATATGTATACCTGAGCTGAGCTGTAAGGGCATTGATGAAAAATAGTGGTCCTCAGTTTACTCTCTTAAAAAAACATTTTGAATAGTAATAAAAATCATTTCATTTCATTTCATTCATTCATCATTTATCACCTGACATTTTTGTATACCTTTCTCTGAAGTGAAATGCTTCAAATTAGAGAGAGCCTCAAATTAGCTTCTATAAATGAGTGCCCATGACAGTTTGTTGTCTGTTTTCTGAAGTCGACATTTGGACGCTAGCGGCTCCCTATTTTGAAAGTATCATCAAAATTTCTTTTGTTTAAAGGTAGAACTGACTAAGTAACAGCACGCCAATCAAAAAATACAATGCGGTTTTCTAAAAACATGAAACGGAAAAGTTATTTCAAGAAGTTCCATGGTTGTAAGCAGGGCTTACGATTAAATCCTGAACGAGTTGCTCTTAAGTTTAACTGCTTGATCAAAACATATTTTACTCTATGAGCGAACACGAGATGTTCGAGTAGCGAGGCAAACGCTCCTCAACGATTAAATTCTCTAACGATTGAATCAATCCACCGAGTCGAAACCTTTAACTCTTATATAGTTTAACTCCTTTGAGCGAGCGACTACATGAGGATCTAAACCTCACGCAGCTCTTGTTGTTTCACTCGATAAAGGATTAAAACCCGAAGAGCAGCAAGAGCGATGGGGTTTAACTCCTTGCTCGAGTTTAACTCTCTTATCGGCACCGAATATAAACTAGTTTATGTTCGGTGTTATCGGTAATTATAATATTGGAAATCGGAATATCGGAAAGGATTGACTAATCACAAAAAAATTAAAGAAAAAATTAGAAATGAAATAAAGTGTAAAGAACGAAGTTGTCAAAAACTACGAATTGAAAAATACGAGAAAATTATAAAAAACCAAAATAGTTTATTAAACTTAAAAATTAAAAAATAAGTATTAAAAAAGTAGAGTTAACTAAAACATATTGATAAGTAATGCAAGCATTATAGGGACGTCCCATTAGGTGGTGTACAGATCAATACCGTAAGGTGGGGTGAAATTGATTTTAAGGGGTGACTTTGATATTTCGCATAAGCTAGATATTTAATTCAAATTACGCGCTTTAACTTTATCCAAGTAAATTACATCCATCCCAAAACCTTCTTTGGTATTTCTGGCGTAGTTTGCTTGTTAAGAGAACAAGGTAAGATTTTCTTATGATATTTTTTAATCACGTTGAATATTACCACAAAAATTGTTGTTATTTTTACTCCGTTAAATTTGCTTTTTATTAAGTTCATTTATAAACCATCCTTGGTTGATATTTGATATAAATGTTTTGTATAGTGTAGACATAATCTGAAATGATGAAAAATTGTTTGGCAATAGCGAATGGCAAGGGAACGTACCCATACTACGCGACCCAATTTTTGACAATTCTTTACCCCTTTCCCTCCCCCCTCGGTGACCACCCGTAGTATATGCCAAGACCCCCTCCCTTAGTTTTCACAGTGGTAATTCATAAATATGGTTTTAAATCATTTTTTGCAAACAGAAAGAAAAAAAAAAATTTTGGCTCATGTGCGTCAGTGTTGCCACCTGCGGGTTTAAAAAGCGCTAAACGCTGCGCGCCATATTTGTATATAGCTCGAAAAAGCGCGAGATTTCCCTAGAGGATATTGACTACGTAGACGAAAACATAAGCCCCCCCTCGCCCCTGTGACCAAGCGTGGTATTTTGAAGACCCCCCTCCCCCCTATGAACGGGTCACGTAGTATGGGTATGTTCCCCAATCAGTTGGCAATAGCGAAAATATATTTTTTCGTTATTAGGGAATAGGTTATAGGAGAAAATTTCGTTATAGGAGAGTGCATTAGTGGGTGGAGCTTAGAGTGGACTTTCTAGTTTTTTTATGTTCGGTGCCCACAGTAAACACGCAGTAACCACGCTTATAAATGCGTAAATAACATGAGGAGTTAAACCCTGCCGCACTGCTCGAGGTTTAACTCCTGGAAGGATTTAATCGTACCATCGACTCGGCTGACTCGGTCGAGGAGTAAAAGCTCTTGCGTATCGCTCAGGTTTAACTCCCGAAGCGAGCTAAACGACCTAAGTATGTTCGAATCCCATCCCGATTAGATCGTATTCTCTGCAGAGCGTATATCGCTCACGATAGGAGTTGTACCTCTCGCCTTTCAAATGACTCGCTCTAGGATTTAACCTCAAAAGGAGGTAAACTTTTTACTCGTAAGCCCTGGTTGTAAGTACTACTTTTTTAAGTAGCCTTTGATTCATATTATTGCAATTTTTATGTGCCGTTAGACGATTGTAGTTTTCTTACAATTGATAGTCGTAATTGATAGTCTGTAAATTATGTATCATTTGAATGGTAAACATTCTAAAATGTACAAATAATATAGAAAACATAGAGTATTAAAAGCGATTTTTCAAAAGTTATATAAAAAATACGCTTCTAATGTACTTAAGCCTTTGCAATATTATTTCATATATGTAAAATAAATAAATGACATGCACACCATGATAATTTTATAAATACACGTAATTTGCACGTAATATTCATAAGTATTACGTACAAAAAGGACGCTAGCACTACTAATTTGAAAATCCGAGAGATTCCGAAAGATAAGTGCTACCGGTGTAACAGTTATAGTATTATTACGTAAGCCTCAACTATAATTTTTATATATACAAGTTAATCACAGTTACCATCAGAATATTTGGGGACAGGTGTGTCTAATATTATCTCGGTAATCTAATCCGATGTGTACAAGTTACGAAAATAAGATTTTATAAGCTCTACAGTAATCGCTTACACGTCTCTTTGACTTCTAATATAGCTTTACAAACTGACAAAAGAAGAAGATGGCAAAAATTCAAGCTTTATTAAACTTTTGGAATATGTGGAACACATACATAGAACTACTTTATAGGTACCAAGTACTTATTTTTCTTTTTTGGTGCAGACATTCATTTTGAGGGCACAACATTAACTTATATCCATCAGGGTTTATTTCTATTTTATTTTGTATTTCGTGAATTATAATTTTTTGCCTGTTATAACAGACAAAAAAATATTTTTACAGAATTTATTTCTTTTAATTAGAACTGTGAAAAAGCAAAACTAATTTTTTTTGACGCCTATTTGTACTTTAAACGGTAACTAAGTTATTGTTTAATAACTTGGATTACTTTTTTAACTTCGTATACATATTGTTATTATTTGAACTTTAATGTCATTACTTGTATTTGTTGTGATAAAACCTTTTTTTTAAAATATATATTTTGCTACCGTTCTCCTGCTGAAGTTATGGATAAAAAATAGAAAGTGTCATTAAAATATTCTTATGACATTATAATAAAAAGTAACTAAAGACCTGTAAATAGACTAATAATAAATTAGACTTAATTAAACCTCTTTGCGATTTTTTTTTCAAAAAGAAATGTGACTGAATTGTCTAATTTATCAGTTGCTTAACATCCACTGCAAAATAGATCTAATAATGCCCCTAATGTGATTTTTCCGCGGTAGATGTCCGATTCGGTGCAGGGCAAAGACTCAGTGAAGTTGGAAATACACTTGGCCAGCGGCCAATTGTAAACGTCGCCAAATCTAAATCGTCGTTTTTATTTCCATTTTCATTCTTACGCACTTAAATATTGCTCGGGAGAGTGAACGTGGCGCGTTTTTCCTTTTGTTACAATAAAGTTTATTTATAGAAATTAGACATGGAAACACTAAACGGCACTAAATCTTAGAATTTGAAGCTGTAGATCTGAAATGTCCGTATTCAGCAATGTAAGAAAATATAAACTATTGAAAATGTAAACGTAAATGTCAAAGAAAGATATATACATATACATAAACTGCTCGTCAAAATTAGCGTAACACTTTTTAGATTAGCGCCATTTGCGATTTATTCGAGTTAGAGACTTAGGCCCGGTACTTTTACTCCCGGTTAAAGCCGGATTAACTAACCAGACGATAAGACTGTGAAAATATGTACAGTAGGGTGGACCTTAATATTTTTTTTTCCTTTTTTCTCAGCGGGTCGGGTGAAAATCAGTTCTGGGTACCTAAAAACTTGTTAGTAAACCAAAACTGCCGCGATCTGAACCTTTTTTTCCCGTGCCGCAAAGCGCCGGAAGTTTCTTATGGGATTTACATGTTAAAAATCACTGAAAACCTTCGATACGCTCAAAAACTATGAAAATCATCAAAATTGATAGTCCCAAGGATATATTTCCATGTATTTTTTCCTCCTGAATCAGATGGAATCATCAGGTTTCGTTTATTCGTTGAATGAAATTTGCGAAAAAACACCAAATTAAAAAAAAAATTTGAAAAAGCCGAAATAATTTATTATGGTGATTGTACCTGACTCTGAGGAGTATTAAGCATATCATGATTCAAAAGTAGAGGTAAAAACCTACAATTTGACGTCCGGTTGAAGTCTGTAGGTGCCTCTGAACCGGAGTTACTATCATTTCAAGTTATGGTCAATAAATGGGACTGAGATTCTGTTCGAGAAAATTAATTTTTTTAAGATTCAAAAATAAGTTACATTTTTTCTTATTTTAACTCATTTTTATAGTATAACTATTTTAACTCATTTTTATACAATAAAAATGAGTTAAAATAACTCTTGTAACTCATTTTTATGCTATAAAAATGAGTTAAAATAAGAAAAGATGTAACTTATTTTGGAATCTTAAAAAATTAATTTTCTCGAACAGAATCTCAAAGTCTAGACCATTTATCATTGCCTGGAGAAGAATAAGGTATGCAGTTCCCCAACTCCAAAGTATGATGCTAACGTTACAAGTACGTGTAGGAACGTCGGACACTATAGTATGTTCCAATCCGAAATTCTCTTAATTATGTTATTATGACCAAGTTAAAGGTAATATTATATTAAGATGATGAATTATTTGTATGATATGGAGCATTTCATACTACCGTTAAATTATGCAAGTCGATACAGGAGAATCTATCGTTTGAGAATCAGGATTGAAAAAAACAGAAAAATCGCCTTCCGCCATATACGCTCCTGAATTTTGCGTACAAATTGAAATGATCGTAACTTCGGTTCAGAGGCACCTACAGACTTCAATCGGAGGTCAAATTGTAGGTTTTTACCTCTACTTTTGAATCATGATATGCTTAATACTCATAAGAGTCAGGTACAATCACCATAATAAATTATTTCGTCTTTTTTCAAATTTTTTTAGTTTAATTTGGTGTTTTTTAGCAATTTTTCGCTCATAATTTTTTTACTCAACGAATAAACGAAATCTGATGATTCCATCTGATTCAGGAGGAAAAAATACATGGAAATATATCCTTGCGACTATCAGATTTGGTGATTTTCATAGTTTTTGAGCGTATCGAACGTTTTCAGTGATTTTTAACATGTAAATCCCATAAGAAACTTCCGGCGCTTTGCGGCACGGGAAAAAAGGTTCCGATCGCGGCAGCTTTGGTTTCCGCACAAGTTTTTAGGTACCCAGAACTGATTTTCACCCGGCCCGCTGAGAAAAAACGAAAAAAAAAATATTAAGGTCCACCCTAATGTACAGCCATTACACATTAGAATCTTTCCGTTTCACAGTCTTAGTGTCTGGTTAGTTAATCCGACCTTAACCGGGTGTAAAAATACCGGCCCTTACAATTTTTAAATTTGGACAGCTTTTAGAGTTGGTTTTAACGCCCCGAAGTTGCTACGTTCTTGCTTAAACGCCGTACCTTAAAAACCAACCCCATGTTACAACTCGCTTTCACCCTTTGACAACTCAAGTACCCCTCAAGGCCATCCATTCACCAA
This sequence comes from Aromia moschata, assembly GCA_029963805.1. Classification (NCBI taxonomy): domain Eukaryota; kingdom Metazoa; phylum Arthropoda; class Insecta; order Coleoptera; family Cerambycidae; genus Aromia; species Aromia moschata. The sequence goes on along the minus strand of JAPWTK010000028.1, from coordinate 404,553 downwards.
CTCCCCTCTGGCTCCATCCCTTTTGTTTCGAATTCGTGTCATGGCATTACTTGAAGGCTCTGCAAATAAATTCACTGCGGATAACCGATTGAACGTCAAAAGTGAAATTCCACCTCCATTCCACCGCTTGAAATTATATAAAAATAAAAATATATTTGGAAAGCAAATTATTAATTATACAACAGCAAAATTTAGCAACTAGACTGGCAACTTATAGCGCCCGATCTAGCAACACTGCGGAGACGGGACTTGGAAGGACCGTAGGTTAACATGTAATGCACCATTAGTGCAAGTTTGAACTTGTTAGAGTCATTTTTTGTTCTGTATGACTGTTTTCGTAATCGTTTTTTTCTGATGCGTTTTAAGAATGAGTGACATTAATTTTGAACAATGGTGTGTTATCAGGTTTTGCTTCAGACTTGGACACAGCGATGGAAACTTTTGCAAAACTTCAACACGCCTACGGAGACAGTGTTTTTTCAAGGGACTAGGTTTTTCGATGGTTTAAAGGCGTTTTTAGAAGGAAGAACGTTGATTGAAGATGAACCACGCAGCGGAAGGCCTTCATCTTCAAGAACCGATGAAAATGTCGATAGAATACGGAATCTTGTTCTTGCGTTCAGACCGTCGGTTGACGACAAGATTGATCGGAGAAGAGTTAAATTTGAATCACACCACTGTTCATCAGATTTTGACCAACGAATTGGGGATGAGAAAAATCTGCGGAAAAATAGTTCCAAAAAACCTTTTGCAGGAACAAAAGGACATCAGGAGAGAAAGGTGTCTTGACTTTTTGGAATCGATTGAAAATGATCCCCATTTTATGGAACGTGTCATTACTGGTGAGGAGACTTGGGGGCGTTTGAGTACGACCCGGAAACCAAGCACCAAAGCATGGAATGGCACACTTCAAGTTCTCCAAGGCATAAAAAGCAAGAATGAGCAAGTCGCAGATCAAATGCATGCTGATTTGCTTTCTTGATAGCCAGTGAATTGTCCACAAAGAGTTTGTGTCTCCAGGCCAGACAGTAAATCAAGACTTTTACAGAAAGGTTCTTGAGGAACTTTGAAAAAGGGTCATGTGTGTGAGATCAAACATCAAGAAGAACTGGTTTTTCACTACGACAATGCGCGTTGTCACACAGCAATTTCAGTAAACGAATTTTTAGCCAGTAAAAACATTCCTGTGGCTCCTCGGCCTCCTCATTCGTCTGACTTGAGTCCTTGTGACTTTTTTCTTTTCCCGAGATTGAAAAATCACCTCAAGGGATGCCATTTTGGGACCATAGAAAATAGGCAAATAGCTGTAACTGACCAGCTGAAGGCTATTCCAGTATATGAGTTCCAGCACTGCTATGAGGAATGGAAGAACCGTTTCCAGCGTTGTGTGGCTTTCTAAGGAATTTATTTTGAAGGGACAATACTGAATTGTAATTATATTAAAAAAAACTGTCACGTTTTTCAAAACAAACGCCTCGTACATTTTACTGAGATTTTTATTTCATGAAACAAAAATCTCATGAGATTTTCTCATTGTGAATTCGCACCTTCAGATGAAATACTAGTAATAGCAGAAAGTTATTGTTCTGCGGCAAAATCAGTACTTTTCATTTTTTGATACAAAAATGAAGGGTGTTATTAAAAAAAAACTGAAGATACCGTGGCTCGAAAGTTGAATAGAAAATTTCTTCTAAATTAGAAAACGTTTCTGCTATCATACCATAACATTCTATAAAACGGCACTTCTAGCATTTATTAACCCAACCCGGACCAAAATTACTCCAGCGTGAAATAAATGGTGCAACATATGCAACAATGCATTGGTTCTATTTTTAAAACGCCACAAAGACGCAATTTATTTCATTTCCTCACTCCTGCAGATTACTGTTTCATGATAAAATCAAAACGATCCGGATTAGAATGAAAAAATGCCTCTATTTTAAGAATCTCGGTACAATGAGTATTGTACCAGCTGTTAACAATATATACCGGCATAATCGTTCAAAGTGGATAATAGCAATGGTAGAATTAGAAAAGTCCCGGTAGCATGAATGAATGTCTTCTTGCACGTTTCCTCTTTGTGTGCGCAGGATTAGAATTTCGAAAGGACCCCTTAGTCGGCGGTATTTATCTTTTGAAAAGGGGAGTAATTTGAGAGTAAATATTTAATAATCGGGGTATTGTCGAAGAAATTATTCTTTTACTTGAGGGTGGTGTTATGTTAGACGCATTGAAAAGAACTTTCAAAATATGAATGACCTATGAAAACATATTCCTGGAATATACAGGGTGTCCTCTTGCATTGGCATATTGCATTGGTAATTTCTAAACCGAAAGGGATACGAAGTTGAGTAAATTAGAGAAAGTTGATCGTTTTATAGTAATACATTCAAACCTTCAAAATTTTGAGTAGTTTCAGATATACTTAGGTATCTTGAAGAAATGAAACATGATTTTCAAATTTTATAAATAATTGTAAACGGTGGGGTCCAGGAAAAAAATGTTTGTCTAGAAAAAAAAGTTGATTGGCATACTGATTTCTGTATCAAATATGTATATAGAACTTTAAATTTAAATAGGTCTGTGTTACCATCATTTTCAGTGATCAACATGCCACATTCTCAGTTGGAATAGTCCCCTACATAAAGATTTTCTCACAAACACCACTCGTTTAATAGTGCAGTGTAGTTTTTTGTACACAGAAATCGATTATTATAAATATTACGAATAGCACTACTTATATTCAGTGCTACAATATTGAGCAGGATTACGTTTTAGCAGGATTACGTTTTATAAGTGGTTTTAAAAGTTTATTGTTTCTTTGATGTTTTTTGAAATAGAATTAACCTTAGAAACATTCAAGTTTAAGGTTGCCGCTACACGTTAAAACAATATATTGTACTGTAGTTTTCATTAATATTTTAATTTTATATTTACAGTACCTTTCTAACAGCTGTTAAGGGTAGCAATGGACCATTATTGTCTCGGTCTTTTTCAAAATAGCCTATCAAAGATGCTCCTAACTCTTGGCAGTAGCTGTTTAACTGTTTTAGCATTTCGTAAATGGAATTGGCAACTTCGGATCTGCCACCAACTGCATAACAACGAATATCAAGCGCGAAATTTAAAATTCAATAAAACATTGCATTACAATTTTTGATTTCAATGTAATTGAGTGGTGGTATCATTGCACACATTAGTTTTTATTTTGTACATAGTATATGCACTTTTCTTTTCCTGTAACATAGTTTTGGAGAAAAAATAAACTTGATGGCTTCATTAAAGGAATGTTTTTTTAGTTTATGAGAAAGCTATTTTCGAGTAGTTATTAATAGTTTTTAAAATAATCATGACCGTATTTAATCTGGCAGTTTAATAAAGAAAACAAATTAATAAATAATTAAGTTTGTGCTAGAGCAGTCTGTTACGCATTCTTTCAACTTCAAAGTGCGTTTGACACTTTGAAGTAGGCAGAACAAATAAGCTCTAAAATCGAAATAGAATCGATTAGTCTTTATTGGAAAAAAAATAGTCTCGAAAAGCAAAGTAGAATGTCCAGCATTAACCATTACGTCAGCTTGATAATAATAAGAATTTATAGTAATTTTGATAATAATTCGTTTATTGTCGTGGATTTATTTTTATTCCTATATATTCAAAATAATAATATGGTTAATTAGTTATTGTATTACTTTACGGACAAAGTACAAACTTATTTTGTTCAATAGGAGTAAAATTTTGGCTAAACAGAGATACCACTGAAAGCAGAACAGGGACTAGTCGAAATTCTTAGCCAAACTTTTTAAACTAACTGGACACATTAAAAAATATTTTTATGGTTACAAAAACAGTTGCATGGATGCAATCATCGCGTTATAAATGATAAAAACTCTGTTATATAAATCATTAACACGTTAAACAGGTTTACACAAATGCTAATACATTTGTGGTATCATTGATACAGGTCATCTGGTATCATTGATACAACTGGAAAGTTTTACTAATGGTTGTGGTAAAAATTAAGACGTCGAAACTAATAACAATATCACTGAAGTTTTTTGTACAAAACATGACATATATATTTATTACATTTTTATTAATACATATTCATATTTTTATACATTATAATGTAATTATAATATGCATTTAGTTTTTTTTTTTATATAAATAAGTTAAAATGCAATCGATAATTTTAATCATCAAGTTAATAAATGTCTTGTTTGCTATTAGAAACCAAAATGTTGAGAGAAAATGTGGTGCCCATAACAATCTATAATGAAGAACATGCTAAAAAAAGTCAGTAAAATATATACATTTTACACTTCATGAACCAGTGCAACGCTTAGTTTATCAAAGCCCATATGTGTTCTATTTAATTAAAACTAACCTTCTAATAAACCACGGTGTTAACATAAAATATTTTGCTGTGGCGTATAAGTCAATTATCTATATTAGAAGCTCTTTTTTCCTGAATGTAACTTTAGAGCGATTAAAGACTGCATAGAAAACGTATATTCTACTTTTTATCTGGTTTTCATGCTACATACGATATCTCTTTAAAATTAGACACATTTGATTTTAGTTTCAAAACGGGCTGATTCAAATGTCATTTGTTCTGAAGGTATTACGATAAATAATTTATTTATTTATAATTCATGGTAAGACACAAGTGTTTACACACGTCGAAAACAAAGATGAGTTTATCGGTTACAAAACATACAGATCTACATAAAACATATACATTTTATAAATGAAATAAAACAAACCAGGTTAAATAACAATTAAATAAAAGTAATTAATTAAAATCACAAACCAGGAACAACCAGATTTTCTGCAAGAAAATCAAATTAAACCTACCAAGCTAGATCTGAGGTAAAACATTGGTGGCTTAGGACATAACAAGAGAAGTACAATAAATAGAACGAGAACAACAACGAAAGAGATAGAAAAAGAACAACGAAGCAATTGCAGACAGAGTCGTTTCGAATTATTGCCCATTATCAGTTCAGTTTTTGTTATTTTATTATTATTTAGCATTAGTAAATAGACAAATCAATTCATGTCCGGTCAATAAAAACATAACATGTAATAACGAGTCATTCAAAAAAAGTCAAAAAATCTGGCTATGAACTTTGTTGTTGTTAAACATTTGAAGTAGCTATCACAACTGTAAAATAAATAATGGAATTCATTTATAGCGGCAAACTGAAAGCGTCTTTTGAAAACAAGGAAGTGGCAGACCCAGCGTAAGGACAGAAGAAAACGTTGAAATGGTTAGGCAAGTGGTATAACGGACAATCCAAGAACATCAATTAGCCTCTGAGCCAACAAGTGAATTTTGAAAAAATTGGAATGTCAACGAATTTTGAATAATAATTTGGAGCTCCACCCATATCGTCTGCAATCCACACATGGCATTCTCAGAGTGGAAGAACCTGTAAGGCTACAGTTGTGCCAATGGTTTATTTTAACAATAATGATACTGTCCCGAAAAAGTTTTTATTTACTGATGAGGCTTGGTTCCATCTTACGGGCTATGTTAACTCTCAGAATATGAGACTTGGGGTGCAGACAAGCCACACTTTTACATTGAAACTCCCCTACACCCACAAATCATTGGAGTGTGGGCAACTGTGAGCAGAAGAAGGATTGTTGGACCTAGATTTTTTTTAACGGAACACTGAACGCGGAGAGGTACCATTTAGAAATCTTAACACCTATTGTAAATTTTGGCATGAGGACGAATTGCAAGAAAGTTATATTCAACAAGATGGAGCTCCTGCGCATACTACTAGGGAAACGGTTAATTTTACTCGTATAGACGAATTAATATTACGTTTTTTTTGAATAGTTCGTTATAACAAGAAGCGTTGAAAGAAGCAAGGTGTGTTCCACAGGAAGAACTCCAACGGTTTTGTATTAGAAGCTATTTACAGCATTGTCCACGTAGTTGTAATGTTTAGTTACCTAACACAATGCATCACGCACTACCAAACCATTTCCTAATTTATAATTCCTGTCCATAACCAGAAACACTTACCGCCTCATAATCATAAACGAATGACGAACAATAAAATAAGGTGTGAATGCCGAATGCGAACGCTTAAAACCGTCCCACATGCGAGATGTGTGTGCATTTCAGACGAGCTCCAGCCTTCGTCACTTAATAGAAATTCTAAACGTATTTAGTGAATACGCCTAGCGATTCTATGAATCCCAGACGTGATGGTGATTATGCACGGCACGGCGACGCATCGTGGACGAGGCCGCAGTTGACATTTCAATATTTCAAAAAGTTAAACGAGACAATTGGGCCTCGCATTGAATGCGTTATTATCTATTAAACTTAATGCGGTTTATCAGTCAGCAGCGGTCAAGGAACTTAATTCCCTTTAACGAGCCTTTATTTAACTATGTATATCAATTATTACATCCTCCTAAAGTTCTTCTCCCGACTGCGAGCGGTTATTTTTTCACCAACTAGAAGTGGGCAAAATCCACCGAGACAGTATGCGTCACATGTGGCACGTTGCTTATTAATTAATTTCGGTTGCTGGAAACCACTACAAAAACAAATGTCTGCGTATACGAGGTAAGTAAATTAAGTAATGAGACTGATTTTTATTTTTTTTTTATTCGAATAGAATTACAATTCAGTATTGTCTCCTTCAAAATAACTTCCATTCCTCATAGCAGTGCTGGAACTCATATATGTAGGTATAGTCCTTCTATTTTTAATTGAAAATGATAAATACGCCTGGAGAACAAAGCGGTGCAACTTTATGATTCCATGGGCGTGCATATATCTTTTATAAATTCGAAAATTGTGAAATACTTTTTTTCATTCAAATCAATATAGGAGATTAAAATTAGACTGCATACAAAACTCTTAATATTTGTAATATAATTTGCTGTAAATAATGCTCATTTAGCCAGACAATCTCAAAAAATTGTCTGTGTTAATAAAACTAGCTGAAATACACGTCACTGGCGTCTTAAACAAGTGGAATTCCTAAAGTCGTAAATCAGTTTAACGACGTCGTAAAAATTTTATGGCACAGTGGACCGAATAAGTATTTAAGGAGTACTAGATACAAAGCAATCCAATAGTATACTGGATCGGCATTCCAGTTGCCGGCTCTTCAAAATTTTCTTAAGTATAGTAATATACATAAAGTTGTTTTAATTTATAATTATTTTTTCCAGCAATTGTAAACGCTTTATTTTAATGGTAACTAATAAATTTATATCTATGTATTTTTTTTTAAATATTTCTAAACTAGCTTTCTAAGAACGTCGCGAACTAACAGTTTATTGAAGTATGAAGTATACTTGTTAGCTTAGCAATTTTAGAAAATAGATCTGACAACCTTGTTTTTTTTTACCTATTTTCAATTTAGAATGGAAATACTTGAATAGCCTTCAGCTGGTCGGTTACTACCGTTTGAATCTTTCTATGGTCCCAAAATGACATATCTTGAGTTGCTTTTTCAATCTTGAAAGAGACAAAAGTCACAAGGACTCAAGTCAGGCGAATAAGGACGCTGAGGAGCCACAGGAATGTTTTTACTGGCTAAAAACTCGTTTACTGAAATGGCTGTGTGACAAGGCGCATTGTCGTGATGAAACATCCAGTTGTTCTTGATGTTTGGTCTCACACGCATGACTCTTTTTCGAAGTTTTTCAAGAGCCTCTCTGGAAAAGTGTTGATTTACTGTTTAGCCTAGAGGCACACACTCTTTGTGGACAATTCCTTGGCTATCAAAAAAGCAAATCAGCATGTAGTTGATCTTCGACTTCTCTTCGAGCTCATTCTTGCTTTTTTTAACATTCTATGTCTTTATTATGGGATTGCCCCTGGAAAATATTGCGATCTACGTCATGGTTTTGCGTCACGTCACGCTTGATAAAGATGGTTTGCCTAACCTGAAGGGGCAAAATCTGGGGTAGGGAAAAACTCTAACGAGCATCATGTATGTGACGCATGACGTCATGGGTCTTGATGGTTTGCCTCTTGGGTCCTCTTTCTGGGTCCTCTTTCATAATAAAGACATATAATGTTCCATGGCCTCACGTGCGTAGCTTCCTGAGCTATATTTTTGGTCTTGGAGAGCTTCAAGTGTTCCATTCCATGCTTTGGCGCTTGGTTTCCGGGTCGTACTCAAACACCCAAGCCTTATCGTAAGGGCACGTTCCATAAAATGAGGATCATTTTCAATCGAATCCAAAAAGACACCGTTCTCTTCTGATTTCCTTTTGTTCCTGCGAAAGGTTTTTTGGAACCAATTTTGCGGAGATTTCTCTCATTCCCAATTCGTTAGTCAAAATCTGGATGAACAGTGGTGTGATTCAAATTTAACTCTTCCCCGATCATTCTTGTCTGCAACCGACGATCTGAACGCACACGATCCCGTATTTTATCGACATTTTCATCGGTTCTTAAAAATGTGATCTTGAAGAAGATCATCGCGAAGTCCAATGTCACTCATTTTTAAAACGCACTAGAAAAAATCGGTTTACGAAAACAGTCACAAAGAACAAACAAATGTCTTTAACAAGTTCAAACTTGTACCGAAGGTGCACTACATGTTAACTTACCGCCCTTCCAGGTCTCGTCTCCTCAGTGTTGCTAAATCGGGCGCTACGTTGCTAGTCTCATTACTTAATTTACACACTTCATATAAGTATGCATGTAACTCAATGCGCGCGTTCCGCCAATGATGTTGGCACCATCAGGAGATGATTAAAAAATCTACGAGCGTTCAAATAAATTTTATCTCAAGTTGACTGTGTAAAAAAGGCTTAGATCTTAGCAAATTTTTTCCAACATGACTAACATGTAAACAAACTTTTGACAGTTTGAGCTATAGGTAACTTGGTGTAATGGTTATGTTCTATATTTTGAATTTTATGGCTTGGGTTCAAATCCCAGCAACTTCATCTTGGTTTTGCCTTTAATGTGTGTTAATTTCATAGGTTAATAACATGTCAAATTAAAAATTTTCTTTAAATTATTACGTCATTCTACATTTCTGACAGGTTTTTGGAATAAAGCCGTAAACATTTTGTAGAAGATGTGAAGTAGTGTTAATTTAATTTATTTTTTTCCAAAATCTTTCTTAAGTTTAATATGTGTTCTTTATATACTTTATGTTCTTTAAGTACGGCCACAAAAAAGAAATCACGTGGTGTTATGTCACAGAAGCTTGGAGGAAATTCATGTTGGAAATTGAGAGTCACCAAGAGATTATTGAAAATATTCAAAAATGTTCTATAATGTTACCATTATTTTACTCGCATTGTATGCTCTAGCACCATTTTGCTGGAAGTAAATTCTAACAATTTCGTCATAAACTGATTTACGAAAGGAGTAATAATTTCTTCTATCGTCCGGTAGTCAGATTTCCATTAGAGAAAATTAGGTCAATTATTCTCTTTCAACTGATAGCGCTCAAACACCCACTTTCTGAACATGAGGAGAAGCTTCGACAAAAAAAAATGTCTGGTTTCTCGGATTTCCATATTCTCTTATTCTGTTAGTTCACATATCTACTGAGACTCTGACTAAGCGTATTAGATTTTCAAAATCTTAAATATTTTTTTAAGTTTAAAAAAATATTGTAATAGAACCAATGTAAATATGTTATAAATACAATAATTTTATTAAATCATTATACATACATATTCGAAAGCACATTGAAAAAATTGAAATTTGTCATATATTTATTTGTTTTTATCCTATGCCTCATCATAATTATTTTGATGAGGCATATGATAAAAACTATGTATTATATGTAAAACTATTGTATGTATAATGACATACAAAGTATTATACATATATTATACATAATGACATACAAAATATTACAATTATTACAATATTTTCAGAAACGTACCCAACCCACCCAAGCGCCGTCCGCTACAGCGGTAGATTTTGCCCACCTCTACTCACAACCGTACTGAAACGCGTCAGCTGCGACGGCTATTGGTTCAAAATGAATTCAATAATCAGCAGTTACATGACATGTTCTCTTGGTGTCGAGATAAAAGGTAATTTCACATGTTACTCGACCGGTTCTTCATCGATTATTATTAAGTTGGATTATTAAAAATAACCAATCGATTTACTTCCTTTCAAATAATGACACATTCCGATGTCGTGTAAATGCAATCATTATGCGAGCCATGCATCGAGCTGCGAGCATACATACATATAACGTCTTTCGACGTCAACGATGTAGTCGTGTTTCTAAATAAACGCGACACGTTCATGGAATTCCTTGAAACTGTTGAAACACTTCGAGATATATTGAAAAAATATATATAAAACGGGAAAGACTATACATGAAAAATATCGGTCGCCCGGAAGAAAAGTGACACAACTCGAAAATTTAGATTATCTAGTAATTCCATTAGAACAGATTTAAATTACGTAAATTTTCATAAGGGCAGATAACGTGGTCCTTGCACTTTTTATTCGTCTTATACATGCAGCTTGATAGTCAAAAATAACATCAAAAAAATAACACGAACAACTTTCATTTGGGTTTTCTCAAGTACTGTGATTTTCGAGTTGTCACTTTTCTTCCGGATGAACGATATATAACATTTAAAAAAAGCAGATCGGTTAATGTTATAATTCGAAACTCAATTCTACTGCAGTTGCAAATAATTCATAATAATACATGAGACCATTTAATTGATAACATTGATTGTTATCAATTAAATAACACAGTTATTATTGAGTAAATAACATTGATTGTGAGACATGTAATGTCTGAGCACGCTATGCCTGAGACCTTTTATCACCTTTTACACGAACATTTTTTGAACGAACAGTCTTGGCAAAGAAGTCTAAAACATTTTAATTGTTGAGTTTAGTGAATTTTCTGGTCAGATGTAACATTCCCTGAACATATTTTTTTTAAACTATATCAAAGACGAAATCACAGATAAATAGGGTTTCAAACAAAATTTTTAATTTTGTTGAAGTACCTAAATGTATCTCCTTAGTGCTATCCTGTCGTTTACGTCATGTCGCCCAGAATTCCTTCATTTAGGAATACAGCGTGATCCTTTTAAAATCTAGACATCGCTCTAAAATATGCCCAATATTTATTGTCAGTTTTTACCGTTTTCTTTTTAATATGGGCTGTAAAAAAAGTAAAAACAGTAAAGTTTTTTTTATACAAAAATCATATACAATATTTTTTTATATTGTCTTATACTTTATCATATTAGAGATATGCATTTTTTGAATTTCAGTCGTAAATAAATTACAGTAGGCTTTGATTTTTGTAAGTAGTTTTTGACATCTCACTTAAAAAATATATATGGCAATGAATAAATAGTGTAGAAGGATGTTTGGATTTTAAGTGTGACAGACTAGATTTAGGTGTTATATTTATGGCTGTATTATGTTTAAATTAATCAATCTGTATAAATATTTTGTATTCTCAAATATGATACGCTGCTCATTTTTATACACAAATTAGCTCCAATAAAACAGTACTACTCCCAATGATACAATTCAGTTCTGGTCTGGCTTATGTAAAGACGACACATTACGTATCTGTAGAAAGCAAAACAACGCCATGCTTCTACGATAAGGAGGCAATAAATAACGCATTGCACTGCATCCTCGGGTCATTATTAAGGCGATAATGGTTGTATTAATGACGCGCCTAATAAATATCTTCTATAAACTTATTTTTATCACTCAAGAGTAAGGTTACACAGCATACTTATGTGCGATTGCATTGCGGTATTATCAAACTCACTGTTAATATAATATGCATCTTCAGGTCATGAAGAAGGAGATCTAACAAACGCGACCTTTTGATTAATCTCATTGAGGAGCTCTGGGATTTGACAAATGTTTAATTATTTCAAGGGTAAACGCCGTAAACGGAAATAAATGTGATACAATTCAATATTGGACATTCTATAGTCTAGTGTGCTAGTTCAAGACGTCATCTAAATATGTAATACGATATTTAACGCTAGTATTTGGAGAACCAAGGTCATGAGGAACAATGTGTATCAACATCTAGTCTGAAGATCACTATATTACGGATAGTAAATATGAGGTAGCTTATGACTGTATTAAATCGGTGTGACATGACAGTGCGACACATAGATACAGGACAACAACAGTAGCTTTGCCCTTGACCGCAGTAGACCAAACCTGAAATTGTGCATATTTCTTTTGTAACTGCAGCCGTGAACGCTTCGAGAAGTACAGTCTGTTAGTATTTGTTTGTGGGTATCTCATATATTTTTCGGGTATGGTCGTACTACCTCATACGGGCAAAGCTATTCTGGATGTGATATAGTGCAAAAGACATCAGTGCAAGACTACTAAGTTCAATCTAAGTTCAATGGAAGAATGGAAGAATTCAGTGGTTGTGAATAACGGCCGTAACATCAAGCTCGGACAGCCAGATAACATAACTGGAAGGTACTGTAAAATATTAAAGATACTGTAAAATATTAGTTCATTTCATTCATAGTTCATTCAATTAATTCATAAATTACCCTATGAAACATTTATTTTGTGATACTGGCAATATTAAGTTTATAAGTACGATAAAGTACATACTTAAAACCAGGGATGGCAAAAGTAGCGGTTCTTGCGGTTCGGAACCGGTTCCGGAGCGGTTCCACCAGTAGAGAACCGCTTCCAAAAAGTGGAACCGGTTCCGTCCCGGAACCGTTTTTAGAGTACAAGAACCGTTTGCTTTAGAAGCGGTTCCGTTGTTTCGGGAATTTTGGAACCAAACCGCTCCTTTTCTAAACGGTAATGGGATGATTTCGTAAGAACCGGTACGAATACCGGTTCCGTACCGGTTCCTGGGGGTATTTTTTCTTCTTATTGGTTTAACCATTAGGGGCTGTCCGTAAATTACGTTACACTACGTACTGTAGAACACTTTTGAACCTCCTCCCCCCTCACGTAATAGGATATTATATCAAAAAGCGATATACCCGGGAGAACGCTATATTCGGGAAGCGTTATGTCCGAGTTTTACTGTACTTACAAAAAATAGGAGAAAATATCGAATATATTATCTGGGCCAAGTATGGTCACATTTTTGGCACAAAAAATCAATTAAATTAAATACCTTCAGAGTGGTTTTTTCTACTCCTAAATATTTAACGTTACAATTCGGGCTTCCGTTGATCAGATGAAGCAAACTAAAAGTCATTTAGTTGATTATAATTTTTATTAATTATCACTTTTATATTCAATATCGAACGTGGAATATGGAAATAAAAATATTAACATAATCAAAAATACTAACAAAAATAAACAATAATTATTTTAGGATCACAACAATCCAAAACATTACAGAACCAACCTAGAGGGATGCACACACTTTCGTTATGATTGTGATCTGTAAGGAAGGGAAAACTAACTATTCATGACGTAATTTACGTCTCACCCCCTAAACGGTGCAATCTTCTCAAAATCTAACCAAATTTTGACTGGCGATCAAAATGATTCGTTTATTCCTTCATCAAAAGCATGTTTAACCTTACAAAAGGAGTTCTTTAATATCGCCGGGTACTGCGTTTCGACCGACAATAACGACGTGTGTGTGCAGATTTTGAAGCCGTAATTAAGTTTAACCAGTGTACTCCATTAAGAAATTTCTGTAATTTTTTTTAAAACCTCATTTCGCGATACCTGATCCCTGATTCTGCCGATATAGCCGTTAATCTAATAATATCGCCTCTTAAAATTCTGTATTATAAATTGCACAAAGAACCGGTTCCTATCTAAGAACCGCTTCCAGAACCGGTTCCAAATGAGAACCGGTAAAATATTTATTTGGACCGGTTCCATCTTTTGGGACGCTTAACGGACGCTTCCAATAGACAAAAATGTTAACGGTCCTGATTCCAAAACTGCCCAAAATAAAACCCCGAACCGCTACTTTTTCCAAAAAAAAAAAAGACGCTGGAACCAAAAGCGTACTTTTGAAAACCAGTTCTGTTTGTAAACTATCTAGGAAATAAACTAACCAAAGCGTTATTTTGGTTAGGTTTGGTTATTACAGGTTTGTACTTCGGCCACCATTCTCGATTAGTTTCGATACCAGCTGGATTATGCACCTAATCAAGCCTATATAAACTAACCAAGACACGCAGTTATTTTAGTAAAAAAAAAACAATATTGTGCTAAATTGTTGTAGGTTAGTTTATGTACTTTATAAATTAGCCAAGTTAACATATATAGATCGCGACGAAGATTTATATTCAACCGAAGCACATATCAAACTAGTTCAGATACAGAAGACTGCACGCGTCCCCCAGATTTACGTCTGTATGTTCACGAATGGTGTGTCTATGCCTGTCACTTATCCGTTACGACGTTTGACAAGGTGGACAAATTGCACGTCTCTGAACATCTTATTATCTGGTCTTGGTAATAATTATGACATACATATGCACATTTTGGTTAATTGAGCCTCCTCTTATAAATATACGGTTTTCTTCGGGTTCAGAACTACAAAACAAAATAAATAATTCTAGTCGATTTTTCTCTTGGCTGAAGCTTCATCTGCCGACGAAACGGAGATTCGCTAAAACCCTGCGTATAGAAGAAGCTACAAATTAAATCTTGTATAAACACGCGCGCCACGTAGATTTATTAGCTTACGATTTTAAATGACTCTCCACATTTCTGGGGAACGGGCCGATAAAGCGAAGGCTTGCCGGTGCTCCTTTGCTCCTTTGAAGATCAAAGAAGCCGAATACATTCTAAAAACGCGCCTGTATTTACATTCACCGAAAAGAGTAGTAAAACACGGCGCGCGCTCATTCGGCGCGAGCGCCTGTCATCTGTCAGATTTTGTCAAAATAATGCCGTTTTTTTTAGGACGCTGCCTACTTTGGGTCGGCTGTTGAACGGAAATAGCAAATTTGAGAACAGCTTTATTTTTTTCATAATTCACATTGTTCATATTTATGTTTTATTGCTTATTTATTAGGCCAACACCATATCAACATACATGACGGATAGTATGTAACTCGATTTGTTGTTTAAATATATTTTGACCAAAAATAAATACGGTAATGTTGTTCTTAATTCACCCTAAATTTATGTATGGAACACAATATATGCTAAGTGTTCTTATCTAGCATCCGAAACTTTAAAACTTGTAGCACATGAAATCTCTAAACCGCTAGTATATTTAATAAATTGGTCTTTTCAAAGTGGCATTTTTCCAGAGGTACTTAAAGTGGCAGTGATTAAACCCCTGTATAAAGCTGGTGACAAACTGGATGTGTCAAACTATAGGCCAATCTCACTTCTTTCGAGCCTATCAAAAATTTTCGAGAAAGTCCTAAAAAAGAGAATATTAAGTTTCTTAAATAGATATAACATAATTTCAAGTCAACAATACGGTTTTAGAGAGCACAAATCCACACAAGATGCAATATTAGAACTAACTAAATCTCTCTATAAATCATTAGACAATAGAATACCTACTCTTTGTATTTTTGTAGATTTGAAGAAAGCCTTTGACACAGTTAGTCACTGCCAGCTTCTAGAGATTTGCGAAAGGATAGGTATAAGGGGTACTCCGCATAAACTATTACGTAGCTACTTAACCAACAGAAAACAATGTGTTAAAATAGATGACACTTCTAGTGATTTTAAGATTGTAGAATACGGAGTACCCCAAGGCACAGTTTTGGGACCAATCCTTTTTAATATATTCCTAAACGATCTCTTTAAAATAAAGACCGAGGGACACATAATAAGTTTTGCTGATGACACAACAATAGTTTATAGTGCTGACACCTGGGAAAATGTAAAGCTAAAGGCCGAACGTGACTTTAGCAATATAATTAAATGGTTTAATAACAGATTATTGACTATAAATTTCAGCAAAACTTTTTTTATTTCCTTCACGTCTTACAAGAATAAACTACCAAGTTTCGAAACATTAATTGTAAAGGTACATAATACACAAAATCAAATTAAAGGTGTTACAAATATAAAATATTTAGGAATTTATTTAGACTCCCATTTAAAATGGGACATTCAAATTAATAATATAGTAAAAAAACTTAGAAGTTTACTTCATAAATTTAAATATTTAACAAATATACTTACCATAGAACACCTAAACATACTATATTATGCATTAGTGGAACCCCATATATCATATGGAATTATTGCCTGGGGAGGAGCTACAAATAACCACATGCGAAGCCTAGAAATAATACAAAAATATATAATAAAAATACTATATCAAAAAAGTTATACTTACCCAACTAACCTCTTATTTATAGAGAGTAGACTATTTGATATAAGACAACTCTATTGCTATTCCATGCTAGTGAGACAACAACAAAATAAACAGGAACTTGAAACTATTGACCATCATTATGATACCCGGTATAAGTGTAATGTAACATCAAAAGTTCCTAAAGCTGAAAAAACAATACTACAGCGCTCATTTATCTACCTAAGCCCTAAAATTTACAATAAAATTCCAACAGAGTTTAAATTTATAAATGATGGAAACTTATTTAAAAAAAAATTAAGAAATGGGTGATAGAGAAACCTAGGTCAGATATACACGAGCTAATCGACCTAAAAAATAACTAAAAAAAAAAAAAAACAAATAATGAAAAATAAAAATTAAACAAAGTAACGATAAAATAGATAATAATCCCCCCCCCCCCCCCCCCCCCCGGCCAAACCCGGGGCCACCCCCCCCCCACCCCCCCCCAACAACCAACCACCAAAACCAGGGAGCGCGGGGGGGCGCCGCCCGCGGCAGGAGGGCGCGAAAGGGGCCCGGGGGGGGGGGGGGCAGGCGGCCAAAAAAAAAAAAAAGGCAAAAGGGGGGGGGGGGGGGGGGGGGGGGGGGGGGGGGGGGGGGGGGGGGGGGGGGGGGGGGGGGGGGGGGGGGGGGGGGGGGGGGAAAGGAGAGAGGGGGGGGGAGGGAGGGGAGGGGGGGGGGGGGGGGGGGGGGGGGGGGGGGGAGAAAGAGGGGGGGGGGAGAGAGAGAGAAAAAAAAAAAAAACCGCA
>JAPWTK010000028.1:0-382500 GCA_029963805.1 Aromia moschata | reverse complement strand
GGGGGGGGGGGGGGGGGGGGGGGGGGGGGGGGGGGGGTTGTTTGGGGGTGGGGGGGGGTTGGGTTTTGGGGGGGGGGGGGGGGGGGGGGGGGGGGGGGGGGGGGGGGGGGGAGGTGGGGGGGGGGGGGGGGGGGGGGGGGGGGGGGGGGGGGGGGGGGGGGGGGGGGGGGGGGGGGGGGGGGGGGGGGGGGGGGGGGGGGGGTTTTTTTTTTCGAAAATTTAAAAAAGGGGGGGGGGGGGGGGGGGGGGGGGTTTTGGGGGGGGGGGGGGGGGGGGGGGGGGGGGGGGGGGGGGGGGGGGGGGGGGGGGGGGGGGGGGGGGGGGGGGGGGGGGGTTGGGGGGGGTTTGGGGGGGGTGGGGGGGGGGGTTTGGGGGGGCCGGGGGGGGTGTTTTCCCGGGGGGGGGGGGGGGGGGGGGGGGGGGGGGGGGGGGGGGGGGGGGTTCCGCCCCCGGGGGGGGGGGGGGGGGGGGGGGGGTTGGGGGGGGGGGGGGGGTTTGGGGGGAGGGGGGGGGGGGGGGGTTTTTGGGGAAAAAAGGGGGTCGGATATAACAAAGAATATAATATAACTAATACACACAAGCAAAATGTATAAGAAAATGACAATAACATTATTTAAAAAAAAATGCTCCTAAAAAAGTGTTACTAAAGTTATTACCTACCTGTATCCACTGTACCACTTATATTTGTACTTACATAATATATATACGTATTTACATATATATATTTTATAGTAATAGAACATACTTTCTTAATTTTTATAAACCTATAAATATTGCACATAATAGCTAATGTCTGTACTCACCGATCCTGAAATAAATATTTTGATTTTATTATAGTTATTAAGTTATTGTATTTGTTATATAATATTATTTTAAATGTATGGTGTTTTGTATATTTTAGATTTTATCTGTGTATAAATTAAATTATAACAAGTATATCAATTATGTCCTACCCATAATCAAGGTCTCACCTTAAATGGGATTCTTATTTATTTACCTATGTTTTATTTCTAATGTAAAATTTTAATGTAAATCTA
Source organism: Aromia moschata (assembly GCA_029963805.1). NCBI lineage: Eukaryota > Metazoa > Arthropoda > Insecta > Coleoptera > Cerambycidae > Aromia > Aromia moschata. The sequence continues at coordinate 381,463 of JAPWTK010000028.1, read as the reverse complement.
AATGTAGTAATTGGTAAATAAATTATATTATTATTATATATTATTATCTCATCTTTCAACAACATTTAATATTACGTTGTAAAATATTTCTGAAGGAATAACTGCTAGGTATAGATTACGATGCTGGCTTGTTCAGCTCTTTGTTTGGATTATTCGGTTCGTTAGTTGTTCAGCAGTTCAGGGGGGCTGTGAAATCTGGGGGATTTAGGGGTCCAAACAATGTCACCTTGGAAAAATCCGTTTTGGCCGTTTTTAAAAAATGTTACAGCTAGACTATATCGACAAAGATAATTCATTGAAATTGATTATTGACAGCTTTCTGTACGCCGAAGCCAAAGGCTTCTTGATAGCTAGCAAAGGCGCTAGCAGAGTCAGCATATCTCAACAGGTACAATCAGCTTGCAAAGATAGGTAATTCACCAACAACTGTCACTCAAACATGGTATTTTAGCGACGGCTCTGCTGTACTACAAATAGTTATGGAATCTGCCCTTTGTTGGTAGTTATCATTATTTCGCAATACTTATAGTTGTTTATTATTTAGTTATGGAATGTGCCCTTTTTTGCATTTAAGATATTATTTCACATGTTACTTAAAATTGTTTATTGTTTAGTTTACTATTTAATTTAAGGACCTTAGAGATAAAGATAAGCACTTTATGTAAACCATCCCTTCATATTACGATGACATATATATATATATATATATATATATATATATATATAAAAAATATTAGTGGGAAAGGCAGGCACAGAAGATTGCCTTTTGATAAGACTGAATACATTCGGTTTTTAACGTTTGAAGCTGTAACATCTCTTCCTTTAGACTAATAAAGTTTGTGAAGTATTTGTTCGCTTTTTAAAAACCGATTCCCGAATCACGAACATTTAACTAAATATATTCCTGAAGCTATGCTGGAATCAGAAAGAGCAGTGATGTAATTCATTGAAATAGCTTATTGACAGCTTCATGTAGGTACGTCGAAGCCGAAGACTGCTTGACAGCTATTCAGGACAGGGTTTTAAAGACTAGAACCTACCAGAACCATATCTTGAGGGACGACGTCGAATATATATGCAGGAAATGGAGATCTGCATGCGAAACTATAAAATATAAAACCGGAGGGTGTTCTGCGCTAGCAGAGTCAGCATATCTCGACAGATACGATTAACTTGCAAATATAAGTAGTTCACCAACAATTGTCACTCAAGCTAGGTCTTTTAGTGACGGTTCTGCTCTACTACAAATATACTCCTGAATCTATTCTGGATTCAGAAATATCAGTGATGTAGTGGGACAGGCTAGTTACCACCAATCGAACAATGAACCTCAATTGACCAGATATTGTCCTGAGCAACAATGAAAACTAAGAGGGATCATCATAGACATCGCAGTACTACTTATCCACATCATTTAGAAGGCTGAACTCGAGAAGATCGTGAAATATGCGAATCTAACCCAGAGCGAGTGATGATGACCAGATTCGCCAAGACCACAGCGGCACTGGGACTGCCTCGCAACATCATTAGAAGTAAAGAATTTTGTTATAAACATGGTACATTATTGGAAACGTTTTGGGGCAGGATGAATTTCCTACCCTCGCCTGAGCCTAATTCCTGCTGGAGATGGAGATGAGTAAACCATTACTGTCTGCAGCGAGAATGGGCGAATGTTTCCCAGCGTGTACACTGAGAAGTGGTACTGAGAAGATGCATGAAGCGAATGAAGACTTATAAATTAAAAAATTCTCCAAAAATATAAAATCGTCCAACTGTTTTAGCAAATTGTCGGAAGTTGAATAGAATAGATAAATTAAATAAATTCTTATGTTGCGTAAGTTGATAATTTCTCCGTATAACAAATTACGTAGAAGGAAATTGTTCTTTTAATAAAGAACGCTGATAACACGCACTGATATCGTGGAAGTTATCAAAGGTTATCTTCACTCGTTCCTGTAAAGTCAGATCGAGACCATGGTTTGTCTTTCATTTCGGATTTTAGTGCTTTTAGATTTATGTGACCGAAGATAGTCTTAATTAATATTCACGAGATTGTTTACAACCGAAATTTAATGGAAACATCTGTTGATAAACTAGAATTTTAATTATTAGAGATTTTACATTATCGCTTGGTGCATTGGATGTGTCTGTGTAGGCCATAATTTATTTTATAAAAGCGTCTGAAGCGTCTGGGTAAACCATTTTAAAAAAAATGAAAACGTGTTTAAAATATAAAGACGTTTTAGCCGCAAATAAATAAATTTTATTTTATTTATTATTTTAAATTAAATGTTTTTATCAACCAATTCATAACAACATTTCTGAAATATGGTTTCAATACTTAACTAATATTAGAGTTACTGGAAAGCATTTACTGAATTTGTTTCTTAACGCTAATTTTGAATAAGTTCCATGTTGCTAAGTAAACTTTTTTTTATTAAAGTCTAGTCGTTTTCGGAAGGCGAGGTAGGTAATAAAACGTTGGTGAGACCCGACAAATACGTCTAACAAGGGGAGGGTCCGAGTGCGGGGATGGGGTTTTATAAAAGAAGGGGATGGAAATATAGGTCGTGTAGCCAGGCGTACGACCCTAAAGTCGTTCGTCATGGTGGGCCTTCGTTTAGGAGAAATGGAAAGGAGAAGTGACGCCGCGATGAATGTCTACATGTAGCGAAGCGGGGGCAACCAAAGCGGCGTGGAAGAAGTGCGTAGAGCATGCGGCTAGAGAGCTGCAGACCACGGGTTCGAATTTTGCTTCGTGCACTTTTTTCTTCGTTTTTTTTTTTTTTTTTCTTTAAATGAGTATTCGAAAACAAAATATTATAATGTTTGCGATTTAAAAAGAATTGCGGGTTTAAAATAAAGTAAAAAATTGCGATTGTAAAACAAAACATCCAAACAATAATTAATTACATTATTTGGCAATTTTATTTAATTTGCGATACGTTTCAGGTTTTATTATTTTATTTTTAGTTTTATTTTAAATAAAATGAAATAAAAAAATAAAATAAGAAATTGTCATTTTAAAAATGAAATCCCGAAACAATCATAAAACGTGGAACGTATCGTAAATTAAATAAAATTGCTAATTAATGTAATTGATTATTGTTTGGATATTTTGTTTTAAAATCGCAATTTTTTACATTATTTTAAAACAGGAATTATTTTTGAATTACAAAAATTATAATATTCTACGTTTTCGAATACTCATTTAAAGCAAAAAAAAACACGGAGGAAAAAAGTGCACGAAGCAAGTATCGAACCCATGGTCTGCAGTTCTCTTGCCGCATGCTCTACGCACTTGGCTACGGCGCTGTTTCGGTTGCCCCCGCTTCGCTACCTGTAAACATTCATCATGCGCCAATTCTCCCTTCCATTTCCCCTAAACGAAGGCCCACCATGACGAACGGCTTTAGGGTCGTATACCTGGCTACACGACCTATATTTCCATCCACTTCTTTTATAAAACCCCATCCCCGCACTCGTTCCCTCCCCTTGTAAGCGCTTTCCACTTGTTTGTGGTATAGAGACATCCAAAAAAAACGGCATCAAAGTTGGCCGAGAAAAAAAAGTCATACCTATTTCTATTCTTAATCGAATTAATAACTTTATTTACTTGTCAAGACTGTCACAACATATGACAGCTATTGTTTATTTGACAAATGTGACAGTCACTTGTCAAAAGTTTGACATATCCGAAAAGCTTAGACATGACCGCTATTTCCATCTCTCTCGTTCATAGCCAGAGTTGATGACGTTTTTTTTGGATGTCTGTATTTTTAAGTCACGCCCTTTAATATTCTACGACTCATGTTGCGGAGGAATTACTTAGATCAGAGACCAACCAACCACCAACGTTTCATTGCTTATATCGCCTTCCAAAAACGATTAGACTATAACTTGTACGAAACATGACTATACTGGGAGAAAATAAATAATTAAAATAATGAATTGTTGGTCTATTTAGTCTAAAACACATTCAAATAAAGCATTATTTACATACAATAGTATATTCGATTACCAGAATCGAGTATGTACTTTCAAGTCTGGATTGCAAGGCCTTTTCATTGAAATAAAGATGTTTAGTAGCTGTAGCAGAAACACGTGGTGGAGTGTTAACGTAACACTATACATCATTAATCACGAATTAAAATTACGACCAAACAAGCAACGTAAATGCCGCTACTACAGAAGTATAAATGTCGAAGGCTTTGATCTATGGGGAATGATAAAACGAAGAACTACTTATTACGCTGGATTTTTATGTATATTTTCTTCACGTCTACGTGTATGATTTGAAGCAATGTGTAAATAATATATTTTTTGTTTGTTAAAGTTTAGACACACACAGAGTAGACATCCGCCCACTGAAAGGCGTCACAGCGTAGAACTAGGGTATACATACGTATACCTGGTGTCCTAAAGTGATTTATACAAGCCATAATTCATCTACCAACAAATATGTATATCGTAGTGCAACTTTGCAAGAACTTTCCAACGAACTGTTGATCAAGGAACAGTTTTGCTTTAGCAGTAAAAAGCAGCATTGGGTCACATTTCCCAATCCGTTTTTCCCAATTGTCATATTTCCCAGTAATTCTTTTTCCCAAATGCTCTATTTCCCAATGACGCCTTTTCCCAATTGCTTTATTTTCCGATTATTTTTTCCTCCTGTTATTCAAGTTTCCTTTTAATCAAAAAATTATATTTTCTGTTTCAATAAACATTCTACTTCTACTGTCAAATGATTTTGAAATCTGTCACATTAGTCTTCTGTAATCCGTTTCTGTTGCCGTCGTTATGTCTGAATTAATTAAATAAAGGGGAAAAGGTCACTTCCTGCACATTGACGGTTATTTATATTACAAACATTCGGAAAGCGGTGGTAGCGTGTACTGGAATTGCTGAAAAATGAAAGAATGGGGGGCGCTATTACAAGATCTGATGGCGATGGAATAGTGGGAAAATGTGTTATTTTACCAACATTTTTGTGCAATTTCCCGTCACGCGGAGGTGCTTCGTTCACTGCACTCCGTGCACTGTGCAGAAAATTGTAAAAAAATAATAGTTTTCTAGAAAATTAGTCATTGGGAAAAACTGTCTTTGGGTAAAATAGTCCTTGGGAATTTCGGCTTGAGAAGTATGGATTGGGAAATTCGGATTGGGAATTGTGTGACCCCATTCGTACCACATATTCAGAGAAGACTGATTGAACATCAGTTTTATTGAAACATTAATTTACGGTTAAGTAAAAAAGAGTTTTTTTTTTAACAAATACGAATTTTTACGCAGAATCCACATTTGCTCGAGCTTTTTACATATTCAGGGGGAGAAGACTTACTGAAACTGAGTTTTATTTAAATATATATAGAAACAACCATTAGGTAATGGTTATTAATATTTAAGTTATTTTTATTTGCTTTCGATTCGACTTTCAAAATGGCTGTTTCAAATTGAATTTATATTTTTTATAGTTTTTCAAAAAAATACAAACAAGTAATGTAAGAACATCATATAACATATTTCAAATGTGTCAAATTTCTGGTTTTTACTTTTGTATATTGGTGAAATTTCAAAAACAAAAAGAACTCGGTGTATCTCAAAAGTATAATATTTCATGGCAAAAGTACCTATAAACACAGATAATAAAAACATGTCATATTATTCAATAAAATTGAATTTATTAAAAGTAATTTCGTTTTTTCAATGACTTTCGAAGCATAAACAAATTGATGGAATTTTCAAATTCTTTAAAGTTCAAAATTTTTCGTCAATATTTCTCAGAATCTCTTATTTTATTTATCAAACATACTATCAAATCGCCAGTGGCGGTTGGTGATATTTCAGTTAGCCATATCTTTAAAAACGACGCATGGGACCCAATTCACTTTTTAGGTGATGACTATACACCTCTTACAGAAAGGATTAATAGTGAAAAAACCGTCAGCAAAGTTTGCGAAAAAAATTTCAAAAAAACTGCAAAACACCCTGGGATCTCAGTAACGCTCTGTGGAATATTTGCAGTATCTATTTTTTTCATAATCTAGAAACAAATATAAGGAGAGGTGTTTTGACAATTTTTTTTTTCAAAAAGTTTGGCCATTTTAATTTTGGGAAACAAAATGTTCCTATAAAATAAAAATTGCGTCATTTTCAAGATATTCAATATATGGCTTACTGAAATATCACCAACCGCCACTGAAAATCGTAAATGAAAACTTACTTCAAACAGCTTTAACCTTCCAGGAGGATTAGAATAGTAACGCCAATTTAAAAAACCAAGCATTTTAAAAACTGCTCCAGTGCTCGTATGTTATTGCTTACAACATATTATTACACATAACAAGTTATTCTTTCACAGTAGATAGGCATGCTATTGTTGAAAAAGACATTATTTATGCTTGGAATACCACTCTTTTTAGTTTGAACACTTCTCGACACGCAGCCTTTCCAGTTTGGTTTATTTATATATGTCATTAGCTGCAGTTCATACATAAACATTTAAACGGTGATTGCCATGTACAAAAATAAGGATGTTTATAAATAAATGCATAGGAATATTATAGTAGGCGAGAAGCTAATAATAAGGCGTACAGAATACAACCACAAGTTCAGTTTGTGTAGTATGTATTCTCAGGTTAGTAATTGGTCATCACACTCATCACGTAATATTTCACGTAAGTGCTCAAGTTAATAAGTACATAATATCTACATCGACACAAGAGTTAGCACGAATAATGTTGAGATGTCAGAACTTCACTGAGATTATACTCAAACAAATAAATACTGACAGGAGTCATCCACGTGATCTGAAATAAAAAAATGTAACAGTTGACAGTATGAAAATAGTTACTGCTTGTTTAAGTTGACCTGCCATTAGTGAACATTTGTGACTAAATTTGAATTAATTAAACTTTTATTAAGTACTATTGCACGTAATTCCTAATACCATCGCCGATTGGTAGTGACTCGTTTCATTATTTGTTTGATGAACGTATCGTTTCAATGAACTCGTTCATTCAATATTTAATGTGGTTCAAAAGAGATTCATGAAAAATGCAAAACTGAGTTTGTTGTTTGCTGACAATTACCCCCTGTGTCCTAAGCCTTTCAAAATTTGTTTTGACAGTAATGGGATTACCTTAACCCTGTAAGCAGGGTGCCACCCAATGTGACAGGTCTGATGTGAGGTCTCACAGACCTTATTTTTTTTTATATAAATGGTACTACCTTTTTAAGACAGAAAGAAGATATGTGCCAGAATATAACTTTATTTGTAACTGAAAAAGAAAACATATATATTTAGTAATAAGAAAAACATAAAAAACAAGTTCTTAAAACATACTGCAAGAAACTCAAGGTCTTTATAAATAAATGCAGAAAAAGAAAAAAACAGACTGTTAACTAAAAGTATTTTACTTTATTAACTCAGAATAACGTTTAACATTAATTTTCATTGGTTTTTGCCAATTTATATGCACTGCGGATACCAAGCTATGAGATGGCTTAAACGTAGGAATTTTTGGCATTTTTGGCAATGAAATCTTGTTTTTGAATCATTTGGGCAATAGTAGCATCGTTTTCTTGTTCCAGGGAGAATTATTTTGTGTTCTTGGCTTGATAATGTGCCAGCAACTTCTTGCGTTCTTCTCAAACAGATGGAGGCATTGTCTAACATTTCGTTTGTGAAATAAAGAGACCAGCATTCTAGAGGAGATTTGGCGTTTTTTCCATATTCTTTTACTCCTGGCAAATAAACAAATACATTTTATTTTCTAGTTCTTACTGTTTTTGTAGAGCAATGTTTCTTCCATCGGGTGATTCCATCTTTACCAACAAAAGTGGGAACAACGAAACTTGGTATAATTTTGGGGGGGAATATTTTCCTGGTCCCTTTGAGCATCATCGCAGTATTGCTCTGATTCACTGTCAGTATCTCTTGATTATATAACCTCTTGTTCGGAAGCTAATTCTTTTTCACCATCATCGAACTCTTCTTCTGACTGTACTTCATCCCAAAGCCGAAGAAGTCTTTCTTGTTCTTTCTCACAGCTCATCTTCTAAACCATAAAATGGAAACTGGAATTCTAACGGAGTCTGTAATTGGATAGTTAAAATACTTCACAGTGCAGTGGTTCAGACCACTGCACTTATTGAAAATAATATTGAAAAAAAAAACAACTTACCAAGAACAAAATAAAATGATCCATGTGAAAATCAATGGTGTGAGCCGGGGCGCCGGGTCTAGCAGACTATTTGGGTTACAACTTTTTTAAGACTGGACTTCTATTTTTTTTTTTTTTTTTTTGTGCCTTTGATTTTTACGGGGGCGAAGTTCGCCCTCGGCGCTCTTCCACTTAACCCCCGATACACTCGAAACCCCGATTTACGACACTTATTGAACCAGTACTAAAGTCAGATTTAGGAAGGTAGATGGGCGTACAGGTCGTCACGAAAATTTTCCGAAAAACGCCGAAGGTTTTGAGAATCGCAAAGTATCACAGACCCGGAGCCCCGCACGGAGGGTTAAGGGCTTTCACCAGTGTGACAAAAAATTTTTCGATTTTTTTTTGCTTTAATCGATAGTTCTTGGCCACAAAAATACATACTTCAACCCCTGTAACTTTATTCGACTCGGAAGAATTTAAAATTAGCGCCAAACACTGACGCTCCCAGTGCGTCCTTACGCGCAGACCGCGCCATTATGAATGCGCACAATTTACCCACGTGACTTGGGCCAGCTAAGGGACCGTACAAATGTGTATTTGTTTGTGTATGTGTGTGTATTAGAGTCGTCAGTCAGCCATAGACTTTCGAGAAGTAAAGAAACGGTGCGTTTCAACGTGTGTTATAAAACTTAAAACGCGTTTTTCTCAAAACCATGTTTTTCGACCGCGTTGACAGCATAACTCGAACAATTTTTGTCCGATCGACCTGATTCAAAACGGATTATATTCAGAAAACGTGTCGCTATTGCGGAATCGTACAGTTTTTTTTTAATTTGCGTATTTTTTTTTATCAACAATTTACTGCAAAATTTTACTAAAAAAATTCGATTTTTTTTTCAAACGGTCGCCATTTTTTTTCTAATCAAAATTTTCAAATTCTCTACGATGCCGTAATAGCCAATGACCTGTATTTTAACAATTTTTTTTGAAATTTTGATTTCAGACGTTCGTAGCTGGAGTTATGCCAACGCCAGTTTTTCGTACATTATTGAGCGTCTCATACCGGGCGGGCCAAAAGTCCGGCAACGGCAACATATCTTTTCAGGAGTGCATTTTTTGAAGAAAATGTTCCAAATAAAAGTTATGTTTAAGTCGTTCTATTTCAGGGAATAATTCTTATGGGGTTTTATGGGGTTTTTATGGGGTTTTCATGGTGTAACTCCATTTTTTTCAAATGGGAACCCATATTTTTTATTGCATACTCTTTTTTTTACGGAAAAAAATATGAAACTTTTGTCTGAAACGTTTTTTCTAAAATGTCAATTTTTATAGGAAATTCCAGGGTAAATCATGAAATATCGTTTTTTTCACTTAGAAAACTTAATTGTTTAATAAAAAATTAAATTAAATTATATTAAATCAAACTAAAAAAAAAAAATCTTTAAAAAAGACCATAAAAATTAGAAATTTGTAATTTTTTTCAATGTAGGCGGGTTTTCTTATCATGTAGCCTTGAAAAGAGCTGTTTGGTATAGCTTTAGAGAAAATAGAAGTCAAGTTCAATAGGGACCCGAGGGCTCGTCATTTCCCCCGTATTTTCTGACCCCAAACCCTCCTATTGACTTGAACTTCTCTCTAACCGTTTGGGGTTACATTATTTAATTAAATGTTCGAATTGACGCCCTTCGACTACCTGACAATGACCCAACCTAACATAAAAATTTCCCATAAAAATTGACATTTTAAAAAAAATGTTTCAGATAAAAGTTTCAAATTTTTTTCCGTAAAAAAAGAATATGCAATAAAAAATATGGGTTCCTATTTGAAAAAATGAAGTTACACCATGAAAACCCCATAAAAAATCCCATAAAACCCCATAAAAATTATTCCATGGAATAGAACGATTTAAATCTAACAATTTTTATTTGGAACATTTTCTTCAAAAATGCACTCCTGAAAAGATATTTTGTCGTTGCTGGACTTTTGGCCCACCCTATAGCGTGTATAAAAAACTGCAAATCTCAACGAAAAAAATTATTTTATAAACTTGACGATATGTACAGTAAACGTATAAAATTTCAAATCGATTGGTGTACCCTTTTTTCAAAAAAAAAAAAATGCATTCTTTTTTAGCACGTCACTCTGGTGAAACCCCTTAATCTAGCAATCAGTCAGACTGCTTGCGATTGTTTTCAGAGTCGTAGGCGCCTACTTAACCCCTGTTTATTAGGAAAATGTTATTCTAGCTCTGTGAATCGGTTGGAGCGTAACGCGAGTGACTGTAATAGCCGGTCCTCCTCTCCGTCCGTAGATATTAGACAAGCAGATGCTGGCATTTGAGTTATTTCAGGCAACGCTGAAAGATAAATGGGTTACATTTCCTTTTTATGAAGCCATACTATTATGCGAGAACTTGGGAGATTTTTTTCTCTCCGAATAAACAAATTATTGATCCCTCAGTGCCCTCTGAAATAAAGCTCGGGGACTGCTCTGAAAAACTCTTATTGATGAGGGACATCAGATCGTTGTTCGAGTACATCTTTCGTGTGGTAACCGGTTGACAAATAATCTCGCTTTTAGTGGATGAATACATAATGCGCGTGTATGTAATTATTCAGAAAAAACGATGTGTTTGGGTAGTGTAAGAAATGAGGCTGTCAGGGTTTTACTACCAGCAAAAAGATAAAAAGACCGTAATATAAAATATGTTGTTGGTCGTGGAATTGGTGAGTGAAGTCACTGGGGATTTCCAATTTTAAAAATAAATGTATGTGATGTATTTGTTTTTGAACCAAGAGTAATATCGTATACTGTTTAACATGTATTTTAGGCTTACGAATAATAGAAAAAAAAATATATTGCTAATAAGTTACGCTCGATCCTTATTCAGAAGTATGGAATCAATATTTATGAAAGATAAAGATGAATAAAATCTTTCGTGTCTCTGTCAATTTGTGTTTATTATTTAGTCTGCAGCCAAACTTACAGGTTAATTACCAAAATCGATTTCTGCATATGTGTATTGTATGTTGGAAGTGTGTATTGTATGTGTCAACAACCACAAACATTAGGTCACATAGCAAACATGGATTCGGTGTAGTTTTCAACGCAGATTCAGAATTTGCAACCATTTCTTTAATATCTCAAATAGCCCAGTAATTACGTAGACATCGTAAGTTTGGTTGCCCTAAAATTTATCATCTTATTGATCTCGACGCTAAGAAGTACATTAGGGTAGAGCCATTTTGAAATTTATTGTGGGAGAAAAAAGAGGAATATGTTTCTTTTGAGGGTTTAATTAAACATGTATTGAACTATAAAAACAAATTTTTTTCATACAAAATGGCGCGACACTTAAAACCTTTAAATTAGGGGAAATATTGAAAAAACAAAATGTTTTGGCTAGGGAGGGTTTTTTTTAAATAGATTTTTGTAGAAACTGTGTACTAAGGAAAAAAAATCGATTTTTTCGCCCTAAAAATTCAGCAGTAAATTGTTTAATTAAAAAATACATTCTCTCAAAAAACGGCTACGTACTTTTATGAGGAATGTAATTGATAAGCTACTATTATCTAATTTCAAATCGATTGATTTCTTCATTCCGGTCTTTGAGCAATCTGTCCGCCCAGTTCGAAAAAAGTCATTTTGAGGTAATGATGTTTAAAGTTTAAAATAATTTACACATACTATTACGGTATTTGCGCACCCTGGTGGACTTCTGAAGAACCTGAAAGACCTTTTACTTTCTTGGTAATAGGGCCACTTATTATTTTGAGAAGTTAAAGCAGTATAAAAGCAACAAATCCGACGAACACAGTCGCATCGCGCTCGACGCGCGCTCAGAGGTGCTGCGGCAAAATCGAGAATCAAACCTTTTATTTTTTTTTTTTCGTTATAAGACCAAGTGCATATGACTTTTATGATCCTAAAGTACATTTTAAGCCAAAAACAAAAGTGGTTTTACCCCTTACTTGAATTATTTTATTGTATTTTTCAATAAGATCAGTCATCATTGACTAATTGCCTGAGGCCAGTTTAAGTTTTTTTTCCTTGTCTTATTTTTTTATATATAAGATAAGGAGAAGTTTAAGACCTGGAGAACGCGGAGGCCACACGAAGACGTTAAAATCAAGATTAGATGCATAAGTCAACTATTTGTGAATTATAAGAAGTTTTTTCAAGGTTACAATTTAAATAAGTCAAGAAACAAGCGTGACGATCTAATACATGCGTTAATATTAATAAATATTATACCAAAGGAAATGATGCCTCTCAGGACAGTCTTGTCACTTGATACACCATTTGTAACGATACACCGTTTCTATTCCACATTCCGCGGATTGTCGAATTGACTTTTTTTGTCTGTTTGCCTCCTTATAAAACGCTGGGATAGTTTGAGATCATTTTAAACTCGCGCCATATGTGTTGTATATAAAAAAGAATACAAACATACCCGTGTAATAATAAAAAAATGTTAAAATCCATCTTACATAGGCTGCTAATTGGTGAATTTAATGAAATGAAAGTGTTAGGAGGCACTTTGAGTAAAACAAAATGTTTTTGATATTATTTTCATTACGTTAGTTAACTGAAACGTTTGTATTATTTTGTTTGCCATGAAATAAATAATACAATTTAAAAAACTGGATATTCACTGTTTTTTTTAATCAGTCAATTATGATACAAACAACAACAAATATATACTTCACTAAATTTTACCTACTTTGAATCACTGCCAGTTAAGTGGAGCAGTAAAAATAGTGACCAATTTCACGATACAGATAAAAGTAATTAGATTAGCACATTTGGTAGTATAATAATTATTCGAAGAATTATAGTACACCGTCAATTTCATATCATTAATTTTTCCTGTTTCGGTTGTTGACAGTCATACGCAATACGTGGGTGTATCATACATAAATAGCTTGATAGAGTTAGCAATAACATATAGAGGGCATTAAACGATAACTAGTGCTATCTAGGAAACCGTATATTTGCCATATTGTTAGGTATATGATTCTAAAGAGGTTACAATGAGTATATTTTATCTTCATTAAATGTGTATATTTGTCTATTTCAATAAATGGGTATATTTTATTTTCATTGCAAATGCTCTTTTATACACAAATGTTCAGGAAGACAATTCGATTATTAAAAGTTATTTTGATGAATTTGAACTAAATGCATTCAGCCACAATACTTTGTATTTAAGTTATTTTGTATTAATTTCCTTAGACGTTTAACTATAATGTGATTTCCACCAATTTGGCAACATAATAAGGGAAAAACTTTCATTCTTGTGAGCAATGAATGTTGTCGTGTCAAAAAGTTTTGCTTGTTTTTACCCTAATATTCATGAAAAAAAGAACTAGTCATGTAATATTTGGTATATTCGGTTGACAAATTTAACATTTTTTTAAAACACATTTTTAAAGAATGGTCTTGTTTCAACCATTTTCGAAGAAAGAACTATGCCCAGTTACTTATGGAAAACGGGCCACTATAGAGACAGATCAAAACCTAGCTAGAATTGTAGGGCATTAAGAAAGGATTAAGAAACTTCATATATACAGGCAAGGAACATATCTTGGTTTTGTTTGGTGTTTTCTGTTGATTCGGTCAAGTTGGACGTATTTGATGGCGTCATGGCAGAAAAATTCGGATATTGTTTATGACAGCGAGCTTCTCGAGTAGGGGCGAACAGGCGTTCATGTCGGTTGACCGCGATATACTCTTGTGTTTACAGAAAAATTAAATGTGTCACCCTAATCATTGATATATTAAATCATTATGCCTCCGTTGTGGCTCAAACTGGGCATAGTTCTTTAGAAAAGTTGCTCGGAATTACATTTTTAACCAACATGCAAAATTGTATCACAATTATAGGACTTTTTTATTGCGAACTTTTTAGAAACCTTTGTATACTTATTAAATTAAATTTCCATTAAATCAAATATTTGTCATTGACAAAATGAACCCAGACATCAATTCATGAAGTCTAAGATGTGAAAATCTACCATCATTTTGTTAATTTATCTAAATTCAGAGTTAGAAGTCAGATGAAGAAAATTGGTTTAAGAGTTCATGTATTTTTATTGCATTTAAAAAAAGTTAGATTTATGTAATTCTAATTCCAATAGCGACTTAGAAATAGTCAATAGTCCGACTAGAAAATAGTCAATAATTGTAAGAAATCTTGCATTTGAAATAATTCGTTGGAACCAAATGAGGAAGACAAAAAAGAGGCAAAAAGAAATTAAAGGAAATGTATTTTTAGTTTGCACCTACCATTTTTTTTACAACTGAGACTTGGTAATGAAAAGTATTTATGTACAATTGAATAACCTAAAAATATTTCGTAATCTTCTAATTGTTTCGCTGTTGATCACTATATTATACATATGGGTATGTTTGACAAATAGGTAATGACATAGATAAATGACTATGTAACTATTCATTAGAACTGTCAAAACTCTGCAATGATCTGAAAACTCCTGTCATTTAGTTTTTCAGTGTGTTTAATTGCATAGGTTCAATATTATTGTTATTGATAAGTGATATTATAGAAAATAAAAAAATAGCTGTGGGGAATTTAGCGACCTTCTTCTCTATTAGTTTTTTTGTTTGGTTGGATTAGGTCCAGGAATAAATAACCACTATTCGATTTTTTGCCAACGTTTCGGAGCTTTATTTCTCCTTCATCAAGGCTCACTACAATTTAATACAGAAGTAGATATAAGATACAGATTTTGAAAAATTACATATTACTACAGAAAAGCAATTGTTCCACTCCCTAACACAAATGTGATATGCGTACGACAGGTTAGATTCTCTCAAAAACCTTCATTACTATAGTCATTTTTAAAGTGTATTGTCCTGATAATAGTGTTTTGTTTTTATCTTTATACATTTACTATATATGTATATAGACAGTACCGCCAATGTTTGTAACGTACCACCTTACATGACAACAATAACACCATTGATGTAAGTAAAAGTTACAATTGCTTTTCTGTAGTAATATGTAATTTTTCAAAATCTATATCTTATATCTACTTCTGTATTAAATTGTAGTGAGCTCCGATGAAGGAGAAATAAAGCTCCGAAACGTTGGCAAAAATCGAATAGTTGTTATTTATTCCTGGACCTAATCCAACCAAACAAAAAAAATAAAAGAATAGATTATTGAGTACACATTTGCAAATTATACTTATAGAGAATATTTTTTACGGACTGATTATCCACGTTTTTTGAATATTTTCCATAAATTCGAATCACTATTTGACAGGCAGTCGAAACCTATCACCGATGCATTAGGTGAATGTTAAAGTGTGCTTTTGGACGACCTACATCGTCGCTTCCTATTTATATAAAGGAATTGTTCCACATCCATCAAAATCTAATGGTTTACTTGCGGCTGAAAGCTCTTGTCAAACATTTCATTTTCCTTCGTGGAGTTTCACGAATCCACAATGATATCGATTACATTCGCACAAATCAAACATTTTTTTATTCCTAACTTCTTTAGATGCGATTAAATTGTCGATCAACAACAGCATAAGAACAAAGCTTGGGTATATTCAAAGCTTTGTTCTTTTTTCCAAGCATTTTCAGAATAACAAGATCTTTGTTACGCAAATGTCAGTAGATCTTCCTAGAAATTCATAATTATTGTAATCGTAATTCATAATTGAATTAACGATTAAAAGTTAAATCTTGATCGATTTTATTCATCATAGTCATCGTAAATCCTATAAATCTGAATGAAATTAAAAAGGGTTATTTATATGGTTAACTTTTTAGAACATGTTATTAGTTCAGATTTGTTTAAAATTAATTAGAAATGTAACAAACAGTAGACAGTTGGATGCTTTTGAAAGTTTAGAAATCATTAAGTATAACAGTAGTATGAATAAGGACAGTGCTCCGATACCCACCAGTCCATTGTTTGCTCTGATAAACAAAGACAGTTACGGTTCAGTGAACCGTGGCAACAAATTTAGTATAAATAGTGCAAGTGTTTAGGCTAGAATTTAGTTTTAATCTTCTCCTGAAGATGCCAACTTGGTTGGCGAAACGCGCGTCGAGAAAAGTGTAGTAGTTCGGTGTTGCGTGGAAAACGTCCAGTTTTTTGTTTCTACGCCGAAGGTTCCAGTACCCACTCCAGTTCAGATTTGTAACATTTTCATTGAAACGATGTTTTACCATTTCCTTTAAAACCTGTTGGCATCTATTAGCATTAATAAAAATGCCCAGTTTAAGCGTAAAATAAGCACTTTATAGTTATATATGCATATATATTTTGTAGTAATTATGGAAACAATTCGTCACTACGTCAGTCGAGAATTGGACTTTTTTAAGCTTGACCACCACCACTCGGCTAATTTTCTAGCTGCACCACTACTTCAAACACAATTTGTAAGCTAGATACGTTTAGTAACATTTCAGTTACAATTCAACTAACATGGGTGGCGACTGGTGGAATTTGAAATTTTCCTCATAAGATTGCATGGAACACATCAGATATTAGGTGGTTATCCTATTGGACCTAAATAAATGGATAAATAACAAAAAAACTTCTGAAGAAGTCTGAAAAAAAAATATTAAGAGTTGGCAGAAGACTGAAAATAAAATATTTGCGAAATATTTTTTTTTAATCACAAGGTAAATACAGTCCTATTATTCTTGCAACTTTTTAAAAATTTCCATTCAGTTGAATGTTTATTTCTAACAGCATTTCGTTTTTGAGATTTATAACAGTTGTAAATTTAAAATGACTGTTTTTCAAAATGCATAAAATGGACACTTTGCGAAAAGCATAACGATAAAAAGTTTTTATATTCACTTTATTATTAAGTGATTATAAAAAAAAAATTGCAAACCTTTTCCAGGATTTTCTGGTGAGGTAGGCATTTTTTAAATTTGTTTGCCTAGAATGCGCACTGGACTTCTGTCCACCAAATCCCGTGCGGGAACACGGGACCTTTACATAATTTTTCCATACAACAGCGAGATGTCGACAAGACTTGTGTCTGCATCGACACTTAGTGTCGATGCAGTATTCTACCTGCCGTAGCTGTAAACGGGTTGACCGTCGCATTGAAAACAATTTTTTTGTCGTGAGTGACTTACTTGTGAGTTCGTGTACTGTATTTACATATTAGTATTACCTGATTTTGTGTGAATTTGAGACAGAAGACTGAAACAGGTTATTGAAAAGTAGGACTATTTTAAAATAGATGGATCACATATTTTATATATGTATTCCTTGCAAACGTCGATATATATTTCATAATCGCCGAGAGTAAAAGACATTTATATTCGAATATCCATCAAAAAAATATACCTGGCACTGTAACAAAAGAGACCCTTTGGTTTGATTTGTGCATAATGTTTTGCGCATATAGCTTTTCGTAGAACGTGGTCGACAATATTCACTTAGACGTTTTTTTTACCAAATATATATCTGATTTTCCATTACCGTAGCTATACATTGTGTAAAACATATTTACAGAAGACATATCAACCTGGCATGAGAATTATCAAAGAAGACATACGCAATAAATATCTGTAGCTGACAGTGGAAGAAACAATGGGTATTTTGCGGTAATAAGTTCGTTAATGTTCTGAAACAAATTTAACGTATTTTTGACATTTCGCCCCCCGATATTGACAGCTATTTTCGTTATAGTTTACAAAACCCTTTTGCTAGTAGACGGGTTTTGCAAACAACGGCTAAAAGTATAGAAATAGTAGTAACACGTGCATTGTTCTCTGTAGATGTTAGTTATACAAAGAACTGTGCGAAATTCGTGAAAATAGTTTGCGTGGTGTGTTCATCTGAACTATTTTGAATTTGCACCTTTAACTTCAGTAGATGTGGAACGGTCATTTTACCTACAACCATATGTACAGGCCAAATCGCTCAAGTTTAACGAGAATAAATGAAGACTACTTGTCTTGGCAACGTATACTCAAGCAATGAGGACAGTCGGTGTTTTTGAATGAGACAAGCAATAGGTATGTACATACATACATTATTAAAACATTTTTACTCCTGTCTTTTTGATCTCTCATATGTCATCTTTCGTCAATAACTGACGGATACAAGTCCGGCCCTGCGCTAAAGCACACTTTCTGAACTCTAGTAATTACTTTGTAATTTTAACCATGAAAATATGAAAACTCGCTGTTTATTAACATTTTGTACGAGGGGGTATAGAAAAGTAAGATCTCCAATTTTTTTTTCATAGAAAATTAAATTTATTCACAACTTTACTTACATCGTTGGAAAGGTTGAACAATTAGCAACTTTTCTACATAGTCACCCTGACGATCAATCACCTTCTGCATCCTGGTAATCATCTTTCTAATGCCGGCGTCGTACCACTCTCCCGCCGCGTCGCGAAGCTAACTGACGACTGCTTCTTGCACAGCCAAATTTCTTGATTAGGGTAGTCGTTTGATGTGACACATGTAGCCGCGCATTGTAATGATGCAAACACACGTCTTTCGTGAGCATATCCCTTCTTTTCTTCTAGATGGCTCGGCGAAGTTTCTTGAGAGTCTCGCAGTAGCTTTCTGAGTTGATTGTGGTTCCTTTCGGCATGAATCCCACTAAAAGAACCCCCTTCCTGTCCCAGAAAACGGTCGCCACAACCTTCGCCGCTGACTTCTGTGTCTTGAACTTTTTGGGCTTCGGTGAGGTCGAGTGACGCCACTGTTTCGACTGTTGCTTCGTTTCCGGGGTGTAATGATGTGCCCATGTTTCGTCTCCAGTCACAACAGAGTTCAGAAATTCCTCGCCCTCTTCGTCGTAGCGACGGACACATTATGTGGCACATTCCACGCGCTTTCTCTTGTGTTCATCGGTAAGCTGCCTAGGGACCCACCTGGCGGACACCTTGTTGTAACCTAGGACCTCCGACACAATATTCTGCACGGTGAAGTAGCCACACTCTTCATTAAGACCTTCCACTATCTCTTGAAGGGTTATTCGCCGGTTATTGCGCACCATCTCCTCGATTTGTGTTGTGAGTGAGTCCGGCAAACTCGGCCGCCCCGACCGCTGCTCATCATGAACGTTTTCCCGGCCTTCAGAGAACTCGCGGCACCACTTCCGTACGTTTTTAACGTCCATACACTTCTCACCGTATACTTCCACTAACTGGTGATGAATTTCTATCGGAGAAACCTTTTTTGCATTCAAAAAACGAATGACTGAGCGCAGTTCACACCTGGCGCGCGAGCGCATGGGGAGCTCCATCCTTAACGGCTACTACGTAGCGACTGAGCGTCCCAAGGTCGTGCGGACAGTGCTAGACTGCGGGGGGAGAACCAAGGAATGCACCGCTGTTGTCAGATTTTACCTAGCAATTCGCGTTGGGAAATGGCAACGTTGGAGACCTTACTTTTCTATACCCCCTCGTATAACAGTTTTAATTAACTTCAATTAACATTATCTACAAAATTTTTAATAAAACTAGGCGTGACTTAAAGCTGACCATGTCAGTTTTAAGTTCCTCGTTTAGATGAAAATTGCAAATAGACACGATAATTCAACATTTTTGAACACGAATGTCAGATATTTTCCCACTGACCGGTAGTTAGTTACCTCCAGTAACTCACGAAAGTCTCACAGTACGATCAACGACACAATACCGTACGTTATGTTTTGAGCGGAGTGAAAAATCGCGAGTCGTGACACCCCTTTACAAAACGTAATTAATTAGCAAAGTACACGTTGACTTTGTCAACCGTTATTTACTATTTATCCGTATAAGGCACTTACATTTGTGCCTTTTTTTTGTTGGATGAATTGCGCTCCCATGTGGTGCCCAGCGTGAGAAATGCCATTCATTTGAATATATTCGAAGGCAGCACAACTGTCTGGGGAACGTGTATGTATATTAAGATACCAATAATGTTGCTGCTTTTATTATATTTCCACTCCATTGGCGCGCGCCATCGCTCCGCGTGTATCCCTGGTTTCGAGATTAATTTTAGAATAATACACGAACGAACGTAACTGTCCACTAATCGGCGTTATTTCGAGTATGGCGTGAAAATTGATCGTTCTCGGAAGTAGTATTTCAAATTCGTTTTTTTTTTTTTTTTTTTTTTTGTGAGCTCTGGGTAAACAAACATGATATATGACCGACTAACCGATAGTCACTTATTGTTGAAATTGGTTTTTATTTTTGTTAGGCGGCTGTGACACGCAATCACTTAAATTTTTATTGCCGAACATCATTCCCTAGATCACGTCATATCTGTCTATTTTAGATGAGTACTGAAATACATAATTGTGCCTCCTGGAACCAGTTACCATAAAATTTCTGTGAACCATATTTTTATACCCAGTATTCTACATAAATCATTGAATCATGAACTGTCGTGTGTAGTGAATATGTACCTTGAATTTAGATTTTTATTTTGATTTAATATTTTTAGAGGAAAAACCATATCTGTTTTTGCGTGTTAACTTCGTGGTTTATGACCACAATGGATAAGTAGGACCACGAATGAAGGATATCACCTAATCCAAAAAAGGAAATGATATAACAAGGTTAAAATTAAACGAAACGGTTTCATATACTTGTATTTACATGTATATAAATATACTTAATACAAAACGAAAACCGATGCACGTCATCAAATACGTGTTTAAGTTTTAGAGCGCACTGATGCCAGATTGTTATAAAATGATTCAGTATTTCGAAATAATTTTGACTAGCATATTGGTTCATGGCACATGGTTCTTTGTGTTTGTTTATTGTTAAATAAGTTATTATTTTAGCATTAAAAAGATACATATTTTTAAAAATGTATATATTTTAAAAGTCATTGGTTGGTGCATAAATATGCAAGTACAAAAAAGCAGGAAAAATTGGTAGTAAAAGTTATGATATATAAAGATGTTTTTTTTAATAGGAAGGAAAATTAGCAGAAACAGGCACACGGAAGAAATTTAACAAAAAAAATGTCCTGTCACAAACACCATTTGGTTACAAATAATGCAGTGTAGTTTTTTGTACATAAATATCAATTATTATAAATATTACGAATAGAATAGTACTTGTATTCAATATACAAACAATATTTGTAACCTACTACTAAGAGTAGTAGAATTACTCTTTCTAGGTGATTTTAAAAGTTCAATATTTTTTTGCCCTTTGTGAAAGTTTAGGGATGTTGCTACACGCTAAAACAATATTATTGGACTGCGGTTTTAATTAATATTTTATTTTTATAATTAAATACACTTATGGAATACACTGTATGTATGTTCTCTCTCAACTTCTTCCGGTAGCAATGCCAGAGCAACAGCTAATTAAGCGGTTGCAGAACGAATTTTTACATATTATCTTTTATAAGAACAAATTATACTATTGCCTTTTAGCATTTTTTTTTTAAATCGTCTTGATGTCAATTTCCAAGAGACGGACGTCAATGGCGGGAACGCCTACAATACAACATCAAAGTTTTATTGCCCATTCCGAATATAAGGTGTTCTATTTAATTAGACAAGGGTATCTATAGTTTTAACGCCTTTCCTTGTTACTTGACACCTAAACGCGGTCATACGCTTTTTTTTTGTCGTTTCGATTGCTTAATTTTAAACAGTCGTCTGGACTGCGCTAACGCCCGTTTTTATTTCAATTTACCCGTCCGTAAAATATGGCAGTAAATTATACGGGCATGAGAGAAATAAAACTGGTGACATTTATAGCTGTGAAACCAACTAAATAAACAATAAATCGCGATAACAATTCTGAACCTGTTAACCTCAAAAAACGCGCACTGTGTACTCCTGTTTAGATTATTTTCGAACTTACGTGGGTTACCTGTATGTTTAAAAAGAAACGGGAAGGTCATTCTCCTATTTTGAGGGTCCTTATTCGGTAGGTAAGCGTTTTTGGCGAGTTTGTACACCGCTGGCAGTATGAAAGTCTCGTAAAAAATTATACTGCATGAAACTTTTGTTCAGACTGTTTTGGTACTTTCACATTATTTAGATAAACTCATAAACTCCGTCAGTATTTTTTATTTTTGAGTTTGTTCTTAAGTTGCAATTCATTTATCTATATTATTTGAAACTATGTTTTACAAAGATATGAATGTTTAAAAACTAAACTCTACCAACTAATCCACTGATTTAAAATAAATATCCTCAAAATCGTTCCTCCAAAGGTAATCAGCAAAAATGTTTTCTTAAGCTTCATAAACAAGTGTTCTGTGTGTAGTAAATAGTTCATGAGTAATAATTATTATATTTTAAATGTGTTGCAGGTGCATAAGTAAAAGCAATTTTTTTCATTCTCCAGAATATATTACTGGAAAGTATTTTCATTACGCATGAAAATTAGCCAAGACGCTAAAGTACTAACACGTGGGACGCAAAACGTGTTATTACCCGAACACCCCGTAGCGAGTGTAATATATAAATGCCTCTTGCTGATTTAATGCCTGCTTTTCACCGTTATTAAATCTTGAATTAAGAATTTACGATATCGCAACCTATTCACACTTCATACTTCCTCGTTTCCCGTCTAATTTTAGACGGCTAAGTAACCCCGTAAATAATAAATTTAATAACGTCTGGTGTTACATACGGTTGTAATATTTCAAGACCGACTTCACTACACCAGCACAGTAAAATAATACGTGTCAAGTTTAGTTAAAAATAATATTTTCTTTGTGACCACTGTGTGGCCTAAAGTCTCATATATTGTGTACGTTATTAAACACCATAACTGTAAATTACTTGTGACCGTAGCAGATAGCCATGATAAAATATATTTTTTACTGCTGTTCAAGTATGTACTTTTTTGCATATTTCACGTTATACGTTACTCGAATGATTCTTGTAATTCCTGTGGATTTATTTGGCAAACACACTTATCTATTAATCTTCCATTAATCGAGTGCAGAAGTTGGGGGAATAAGATTGAAAGTTGAGGAAATAATACAGAACAATAGAAGAAGTAGACAATAATAAACATTTTTTTTTTTTGATAACTTTTGATGTGGTGTAGTTTCAGTACGAAGATTGACTGGTAGCAGTTCTTGGTCCTGGGTCATTATCTAGTCTTTAGCATATGATTGGCAGCCCAACTCCTCCATCCTCTGACTCATGTGCTGAGAATGGACCTGCTTCTACTTCTACAATTGTTCCAACAAGACTGTCGTGTCTTGGTAAACAGTTAACGATATTCTTTCTTATCTCCTTTACACCTCTTTATTTGCAACTCTGTCCATCCATGTCCATTTTCAAGTTTAGTTGGTAACACTACATTTCAAAAGCCTCCACTCTTCTTCTTTCGACTGCCCCGAGTGCCCAGGTCTTACACCTGCTGTGCATGAGATGCTCCATTCGAAACTGTTAAAGTTTCTTCTACAGTGATGGTGAAGAGTGTAGTTTTATTGTAGTAGAGCTATATCAGACATCAGCCACCTATGAAAAAAGACAAATAGAAGTGAGATGACATATAAGAAGCCACTAGAAGCTATAACAACTACCTCTAGGCATCGGAGGTAGTGGAATAATAAGACCGGCCCTCTCATCATCAATATTAGTTATGAGTTAAGTTAATCTCAGTCACTAGGTCTGCTCTGCATCATCCGTCCGATGTTACCTTGCTTCCTAAATACATAAACTCGTCTTAATTATCTAGTACCTTCTCTTCTAAGACCTTCTTGACTCTCGTGTCATCACTGTTCACCACCATCACCTGACATAACTTGATGTAGTAACC
This sequence comes from Aromia moschata, assembly GCA_029963805.1. Classification (NCBI taxonomy): domain Eukaryota; kingdom Metazoa; phylum Arthropoda; class Insecta; order Coleoptera; family Cerambycidae; genus Aromia; species Aromia moschata. Next base: position 357,537 of record JAPWTK010000028.1, on the reverse strand, counting down.
TTCGTGTTTTTTTTTTATTAAAAAAAAAATATGTGCTGTGCTAAAAAAGTTACAGTTATACAAATTTACTACTGCTTTAAAAAAATAATTTCCACTATGCAATTTTTGTCTACAATTTTGACATTACAATATTTTTGTATTTATTATTTTTTTACATGATAGGTTGGAGACATTGGTCATTGTTGATTTCAAATCTAACCAGCTTTGTGTTGTTATTTGCTTATTTAATAAAAACGTGCATAAAGAAACAAAGCTGACAATGCCGCAACAACACAATTTTCGGTTGAAGAAAAACAAAAGCCCATTTATAGTAATTTGTATAAATAGAACTTTGTAAGAATATGCATTGTGTAAACAGAACTTTTATTGCAATATGAATTGCTGAAACTTAGAAATTACGGCAACTTTTAGGTTATTAAATTGCATCAGATTATAGTAACAAATTTAATGTAGGATTGAAAACGTGTTTATTTATGATAATCCGGCTCTAGATTTTTATATGCACTAATTTCCGTTCAGTTCTAAAAACATACTGCAATATAACTATCATATAATAATAATATGTAATAGATATTCAAAAAAACACGAAATTGATGCTTTTAACTTTTGAAATTAATCAGTCAATATCCTCATTCAGAATAGGTCTTATTATTTACCTAGCTGGATATAGACGAATCTCCCCAAACCGCACACGAACAAAAAAGCGACGATGAAATATGATTAAAACGGCCTTTTGTGAAGAAGACTCCGATAAATGTGGAGTGTATCGCAGCGGGTAGACGCCCTGTAGGGAAGTGAAACATGCAACGGCGCACACTCATCTGTCATAGTTGCTTACTGACCTCTCCTTATTGTAGCCATCTTTCGTTTTGTTCTGTCACACTTAATAACGTAAACAAAATCGTACATTTGTTTATATACCATTTTGGCGGCAGATTTTTGTTATGGTAGTTAATAAAAAGTGTTTGATATTAGAATGTGTTGCAGAAACTCCTGGTTTATGACGTGTGGTCGATTTTTCATTTACCTTTCGGTGATCACGCTATCAACTTCAGAAGAATTTCTACAGACTCTTTAGAAGTTATCGAATTGATATTTTTCGTATTAGGTTTCATCTCACATATCACATATTTTATCACTTCTTTTTTTAAATGGTACCTACTTTTACTAATTTTGTTTGATTTGTCTTCATCTACAGAATATATGGGGATTTTAAGGGGATTTTTTCGGGGGGGGGGGGGTTTTTTTAAAAACCGGGGGGGGGAAACTTAAATTTTAAAATTTTTTTCTTAGTTTGGAAAATAAAAAAAAAAAATATCGCGGGGGGGGGGGGCAAACCCCCCCCGGGTTGTTTTTTTAAAAGGAACCCTATGGCTTGTACCCCTCTAAACACAGATTATTATCGACAATTGCTGATGGTATAGTCACTAATAAAGTGAATATGTTTGGAATGTTACTTGTCAATTGTCCCCACAAAAAATTCCAAGCAATTTTTTGCCACAACTGATATTTGTTATTTTTTGCTAGTGTTTTTTACACGGCCGCAAAGAGTAATTTAGTTTGTATGCTGTATTCAGAGTTTGAAACGAAGTGTTATTTCAAACTGGTGAAAATGTCTTATTTAACTGAATCACTAAAAATCGAAATTTTGATGATGATTGGATATGGTGATAGGGCGCGAACTCAATGCGAAGTTGTTCGCTTGTTTCGAGAAACGCATCCTGACATGCCACCACTAAATCAAGGTACCATTTGTAAAATTGAGGCACAATATCGAGATGGGTCATGTCAGGAAAGTACCGAGTAAGAGGCAGGCTGTTGTTGATGACGACACGAAGTTGAATTTGTTGCTTGCTCTGAAGAAAATCCAATCACTCCAGCCCGTCAACTGGCCCGTGATAGTAATCTTAATCACAAAACAGTTTTAAAAATACTTAAATATGAGAAAAAACGCCCATATAAAATGCAAGCTGTTCAAGAGCTACTTGAAGATGATCCAGATCGACGGTTGGAATTTTGCGATTTATTGATGAGTGGATAGTTTTTTCTGACGAGGCTACTTTTACATTAAATGGGCACGTAAATCGCCAAAATTGTCGTTACTGGGCTGAAGAGAATCCCCATTGGATGAGGGAACTTCATACTCAGCGCCCACAGAAAACTAATGTGTGGGCCGGAATAATACAAGATATAATTGTATTACCATTTTTTTTTGATGACACTCTTAATGGAACAAGATACTTGCGTTTACTCCAGCACGACCTAATGCCAGTGCTATGTCATTTATTCCAAACCCCTTAAACCCCAACTTGACCGACGAGAGGTTATGGTTTCAGCAAGATGGGGCCCCACCACACTATGGTGCCATTGTTCGTCAGTATCTGGACAGAATTTTTCCCGGTAGGTGGATTGGGAGGCGAGGTAATATTGAGTGGCCAGCAAGATCTCCAGATCTTACACCACTGGATTTCTTTTTGTGGGGACATCTTAAAAGTATGGTTTACATTCAGAAACCCAACAACATAGCAGATCTGCGGGAAAGGATAAGAGAGGAAATCGGAAAAATAACACCGCAAATGTTGCATAATGTAAGGGACGAAACCTACCACAGACTGGGATGTTGCCAACAAGTGAATGGTGGTGCACATTTTGAACAATTGTTACGTTGAAAATAAATTTAATTTTTAAATTGTTTTAATTGTATGCAACCCTACAAACATACTAAAAATTTAAATTTGATCAGTGCGTTGGATTCCTCTTTCCACCAGCTTTACAATGAGGGGCCACAAGCCATAGGGTTGCATTTGAAAAAATCATGTCGAGGGTGGTTTCAGCCACCCCTGAAGGGCTATATTTTTCACATTACTTGCAAAATGTAGGTAAATACATTTAAAAGTTGACGTGTCTTGGGAATTTTTTGAAAAATCATTCACCACCCCGCTAGCGAATATATTCCAGTTAAAGTCTCCACCGTGTATGTACTTTAAACACAGAATATTATCGACAATTGCTGATGGTATAGTCACTAATAAAGTGAATATGTTTGAAATGTTTGTCAATTTGGTTAAAACATTTAAAAATCAGAAGATATGGTGGTTTTGCTTATCAGTTACTGTATATTTAATTTTTTTTTCGAGTTAGTTATGCCTTTTATAACAAACCGTGAATATCATTCAATAAGGGAGTAAGCAGACGTCTATTACTTAAACCTTGTAAATAAAGAATGATTCCGCGTTCTTCATTACTTGCACGCCAATAGATCCACAGCTCCGGATTTCGATCTTATTAGATCTCGTCAGTGAGAAATATTTTACGACGAATAACGGGGAACGAACATTTCAGTCACATACCTCTTAAAATACGCTAGAGCGCGATAGGTACTGTGAACATAACGCCACAATATACTCTCATTGTCGCAATATAGCCGTCACGCTCCATGTTCGTTATTCGCCGACAAATATGTCACACTGATGAGATTTATTAAGATCGAAATCCGGATCTATTGCTTTTCACGGGAGTAACGAAAAACGAGGAATCTTTCTTGCTACATCTAAACTTAACATTTGTCAGTTTACGACTTTGGCCACCGAAATATGCCCGGTCCCATTAAGAGGGCGGTATTGTGTACACTGTTAAATTTTTTTGTGAAATTACTGTATTTTTACAAAACAATGGTTTAGTAAAATTACCAACCAATGTATACCAATGCAAAGTTATTATACAATTCAAGTAATTTTTTCAAGGCATGTAAAGAAAATCACAAAAATGAGTTGTAACTTTACAAATTCTATGTATAAATCATACACGTGTTGTAATTTTACAAAACAGTTTGTTAGTTGCTAATGAAAAACGTTCTGGATTTACAAGCATTATTTGCGATTTAATTTATTAGAACTTTAAGCAAAATCACAAACAAATGTTGTAATTAATATTACAATGGATTTACTAAAAGTTTACAAAACTTTAAATTTTACAATACACATGATCTTTGAAAAATTTGTGTTATCAACGTTACACATTCTCATTTTACAAACGATTTCCAACTAAATTGATTTGTAAAATTACAATGTTCGTCATATAAAATTACTAACCTTATTTTATTATCTGTTTAGTTATATTAGTACTTTTGTTTTGTAATTTTCCAAAACAAAAACAGTAAAAAATGTTTTACTGTTAAAACTCCCGATTTAATAAATGCAAAACTGCTTTGCCAAAATACTTCCAATGCATTTTTTGTAAAATTACCATAGAAATTTTTAACAGTGTAGGTAACGCCACAGTATTTGAACCATATACTTAACCCATTATTATTTCCTTTATATTATTTATCCTTTCTTTTCCCAATTCTAAAACGTTAATTTTCTTGTTTTGTTTTAGAATTGTAAATGATTGATAATAGTCCCAGATGTGAAACTCTATTTACAACTACTATATACAATTAAAATGCACCGCTTTATATTTATTGATTTATTCATTTCTTTCTTTTCAGATTTCTTTGGTACAATTAGCCGCCGATGTAAACCTAAGGAACCAAAAAATAACCGAAGTACAAAAATATTGCTCATTTCAATTGGTAAGTAGCAATCGTTTTATTTTTCACCCCAAAAGAATAATAACACAGGTCTACAAAAAAAGTCCTGTCTTTGCAATCAGACCCATCATTTCCTATGTATTTTGAGGCACTGAAACCAAATTTGGCAAAAAAAAATTCTACCGCATCAGTTTTTTCTCTACACCCCCATATAACCCCCATAAACTCTAATAGAGGAAATTTTTTCTAATTATTTAATATAAATAAAAAAAATTTAATTATTTTTATGACCTTTACATTGTTTTTTTGGGTCGCTGAACACGAATCTGAAGTCAAGAATAAATTTCGACTTAATGACAGCTGTCAACAAGCTGTCAAATTTCACTAAAAAGTAAAAAGTTATATTGAACATATTCTACTTTTTTAGGAGTATTACTATTTTGTTTAGAGTTATATTGGTAAGAGCTACTTAGAACTTTTTATCATTTTGTTTTTTTGTTTTGGTTTCTAAACTGTTCCGGGTGGACCATTTAACCTTTAATAGGCAAACTCGGGCGGTAAGCGAAAAATAAAAAAAATGTATACAGAAGTTTTGTGAAGGAGGGGGAAACGATCGTAACCTAATTTACCTCAACTTCCTTGGGGTTATTTGAAGGTCAAAACAACTTTTTTCTGGAAATAATATTTTTGACCCCGGATTTGAAGAGCGGGAAATTTTACGTCAATAATGGAACTTGTCAACAAGGTCATGGCAAGGTCGAATGGAGGTCAAATCTTCGAAATTTTTTTACGGTTTTTAAGGTTATTTCAAGGTCAAAGTGATTTGTCAAGCGTGAAACCCTACTTTTGACCTCTGATTTGAAATGTTAAACGTCAAGGTCATTGGTATCAGGAAGTGACCTTATTCGACCCTGACAAATTTAATCAGAAAAATTTTACTGTTTCAATCTCTGAGCTAGCCCTCGTAATTTAACAATTTTCGAAAATTTGGCCTTATTCGACTTGCCATGCCTTGTTGATAACTTTTAGATTTGCCGCTTTTTCAAATCCTCCGCTTTTTCAATTTCTTGACTTAGATTCTAGCGACCCAAAAAACATATAAAGGTTATAAAAATAATTAAAGAATTTTTTTCAAAAAATTTCCGCTATTAGAGTTTATGGGGGTTATATGGGGGTGTAGAGAAAAACTGATCCGGTAGAATATTTTTTTTGCCAAATTTGGCTTCAGTGCCTCAAAATATGTACATAGGAAATGATGGGTCTGATTGCAAAGACAGAACATTTTTTGTAGACCTGTGTAATTGTTGACTGTCGAAAGTTGCCTACTTTAGCAACGGTAGAAGCGTTAATGGTCAGTAGGTTTATTCAACACGGGACAAACAGAATTTCCACACGTAGTCATGAATTTGCAATGACAACAATGTAATTTTTATTTATAATGAAAACTTGACAGTTGTAACAATAAGAGTACTAATTCAAGACATGCGGGACAACAATATTAACGACAACGAATGTAAACAGTAAATGCACAAAAGAATGTTGTGAATTTATTAAATTCACAACATTTTGTTACTGTTTGCTTTTTATATTTTTAGCTTACTTACATACTGTTTGATATCATAATCCGAAGAACCCGAAAAGGGCATTTTAGCAGCACCCAAAGCGCAAAATGTTCTTTTTCAACAGCCGTGGATGGATTATTCATCTAAATTGTACGTCGTTTTACTCGTCTAAACTAATGCCTTACACGTGTTTAATGTCGGAGTTTATGAACTCTAAGATGCGTGTTTCGGAATCTGCACAGTGTCTCACATCGTCAGAGTGCAAGCCGGGGATGGAAAAAAGTGGAGACCACTTATGCGAGGTAGACCGTACACCGATAAATATAAGGCTTGAAGTGGGAAGGCCTGTCATATTTCAATGTCGGTCAAGCCTGTGTGTTCGCAATTTGCCAGATGGGCGTGTGTGTCAATTTTGTATCTCTTTGAGATATCGTTCAAAAACTGCCAAAGCGTTTCAGAGCCCTACGTTTTAGACGTCTTTGAAGTACCATGGAGCGATTTACGTTAAATTAAAGAAAACACACCTTAGATAAAAAAACATAAAAAACACCTTGGAGTGTATAAAACTCTATCTAGTTAAAAAAAAAACAGTATAAGAATGTGACAAACTACATAACTAATTTTCTTTCCTTTGTGATATACAGTATGTCCCAAACTGGTTATGCATGCATTGATATATCGATTATTGTTGGAGATAGAAGATGGTTATATGGGGAAAGTTTTAGAGGATTTTATTACCTCTTTTTACTTTTCTTTTTTCAAATTCGATTTATTTGTAAGCATTTTCGAGGTACATAATTCCAAAAAACTGATTTTATTTCTTTGTAACGAAATGATTTATTAATTATTTTGAAGGAATTTGATTGTTTGTGTATAATTTTATTTGTTTACATTTAAAAGTGTTTAAATAGTAGCTATATACATTAAATTCAGTTCCTGGAGTGGGTACTGGAACCTTCGGCGTAGAAACAAAAAAACTGGACGTTTTCCACGAAACACCGAACTACTATACTATCCTCGGGAGAAGATTAAAACTCAGAAGAAGATTAAAATGTTTTATTCTTCTCCTGAGGATGCCACTTTTTTTCTTAAATTCAGTATTTGGATAAGTATATTAGAAGTGAATGACAAAGTATTTTATAAATGTAATAACAATATATCGCCATATGTGTCATTCCTAGACGCAACAGTTCCAAAACCCATAAGAATTTACGCTTCCTCATTTCTCATTTCAAAAGTTGCATGTATGTAGTACTTTCTTTATACATTTCACACATAACCTTGGTTCCAGAAAAGCAAATAAGTTTATACAGTATTTAAAGTTATTTAAGTATGTAATAATTAAATATTGTTTTTTTACTAAAGTGATCATTTGTCTGGCCGCCCATTTTAATAGACCTGGAATGTCAGGGGAGGCAGAGGAGGCAGTGAAAATTACAAATAAGTTTTTTTTATAAACCTACTATACTTTACTTTTATTTAATAAAATTAATATTTAATATACTACCTATAATACTTTAATTTCAAATTTTAATTTGAAATAACCGATCAAAAGTCAATAACCGTTCAATAAAGAATTTTGAAAATATCACCCCTTTCGCTAGGGGTGGTTTCGGCATCTCAATCAATTGCGGAAAATTTTAGGGTACATTTTACAGATTTTTTTTGAATAACATTTTACAGATTTTACAGGCTATTTACTAAAAAATTCAGTAAAAAGTTCAATAACGAATACAAGTTCAATAACGAGTTTTTAAATATTTCACCCCTCGCTAGGGGTAGTTTGGGTACCTCGATCGACTATAAAGAATTTCAATTGTATCCTTTAGAGATCAGAGAGCCTATTAAATGGGAAAAATTCACTATAATATCTGTATTCATCACTAAAACTATTATTTTATTCTGTCCCTAATGAGCCAGCCGGCAGTCTAAAGGTTACTCAGGGTAAGCCGGCTCGTAGTTTTGTTAATACGTGCTATGATAAATGCAAATGGCTAACTGGTTCTTTAACTTTAAATAAATTATTGTGTTGGCCGTGTGTATTATTTTCAAATCGTAGAGAAGATGCTTGGACAAAGTCTGGATTTGATAATATCTTAAAACTTTATCACGTTCAGTTGACACATTCACAAAGTCAGAAACATATTACATACTTAGTTGTGTTTGTACATTACATCTTTTAGGCAAACAAAATATTGTGAAAGTGATCAATTCAGCCCGCCAAATCTAAATTGACGCAGTCCTGGCAAAAATCCGTATTTTATTTTACTGCATCTTTTAATTGTAAAATAATTTGACGGAAACTCTACACCTGTACTGTTACGCGGGTGTATTTATACAACTGATTTTTTTATTAATAAGTTTATTATAACCTCTGTTACCCACTTGGCTTCAGATCAAGAAAGAGGACGAGGCGCACTCGCACGTCTTATTTATATGTACAAAAATGCCAACCTTTGAATACTTAATGTGTTAAGTAGTTACCAACGTAAGTATATTATTTTCACATTATGTTACAACACCTTCCCGATGGTTTTGCTGAACCAATAGAATATATTAGGTACATTATGTTAGACAAATGTACTTAATATATTTTATTGACCAAGTAGAGGTCCTTCTCCTAACTATGCGGCCACCATCACAAAAATTTAGGAAATACATTTTTTTACAAAATATGTTTGCCTCTTCAGAACAAAAAGTCACGCCGTCACTGCTGCAATGACCTATTCTGAAAGACGGTGACATTCACTTGTCAAATTGTAACGTAAAGTAGGCCACGAGAATTTCCTTATTCCAGAAAAACTCAAAGTAAACGTTTAACGACCGCGTAGACAGAAAAATACTGTTGCCACTTTCCTTTTCATCTTGGAGGCGGCGACGGCGGGCCTTTTAAAATATTTCGGTCGTCGCGCCACATCAAAAGGCCGCCGCTTATCACGTCAAACGGTCCGTTAGAATTTTGACGATTACATCAACCTTTTAGTGGTCGCGTAAGGTCTGACACACAAACGAGGTGTCAACTTACTACGGGATATTTATAGGGTTGGCACATTTTAGAACTTCCAGCTGGATGTAACGGATAAAAGTTAAGATAACATTTAGCGGACATCTATTCAGTTCCTTTGACGAAAGTTTTCGTTTGTCGCAGTTTTGTACTGTGACATTTGTAAAAGTGACGTTTGTGACAGAGTTATTTGAAAGATAAATTCGTAACATTTTGGTGACAGCGGTGGGATATCGAAGAATTTGAAGAGGAAAAAGTGTTTATGGTGAATACGAGGTCAACAAGATACGACGAAGAAACGACAATCATGGAATTGAAGGAGTGAATCATTTAAAGAGAAATTCGTAACATTTTTGGTAGCAGAGCGTGGTTGACTTCCTCGCATTTAACTACCCTTTCGACTGGTTCATAAAGTCCTATTACTTCATTCTTCTTAAGAATAATCTTCTGGTCTGATATGTTGGCAATCCTTACTGGAATTTGGTAATTCGTTTGTACAAGGCTTTTTGCAACCAATAAGCCATCGTTCCTTTCGCTCACCTCGACTATTCCAGTACTCAGACCTTCACTATTTCCATCCAATTTTGCAATGATGATGTTCTCTGATCCTTGGGGAATTTGGATGTCCTCTTCGACGATGATCCTTCTTGATTTATTGTAGTCTTGAAGTTTGGGGGCCATAACAATTTCTTCATTTTGAATTTGTATAATTCTGTTTTTAACATCCACGACAAAAATATGTCTAGTCCTAATATGCAGTCGTCTCTGATATCGGCTGTTAAAACTCGATGATACATGATTTTCGAACCCAGTTGAATTTTACATTTAGCTCGCCATGTACAGGAATCAATTCTCCAGTAGCTGTTTCCAATTTCACATGTCTGGATAATTCCTTTGATGATTTTGTCAGAATGTCAGGCCGCAGAATAGTTCTTGTAGCACCGGTGTCAATGTAAATGTGTTTAGAAATGAAAAAGCGAGTTATTTGAAGATAAATTCGTAACAGTACGTTTACGTGATCCAAAGTTTCTTCTAGTCTGGAGAAATATCCATTTTAAATATCATACATCATCATCCTTCAAAATAACTTCTATCATTCTTCTTGATTTTTTATGATTTTATTCGTTATATTTAAATGTAATGTGGAGATATACGAGGTGTGTAAATTAAGTAATGAGACTGACTTTTTTAATTTTTTTTTATTCGAATAGAATTACAATTCAGTATTGTTTCCTTCAAAATAACTTCCTTGGGAAGCCACACAGCGCTGGATACGATTCTTCCATTCCTCATAGCAGTGCTGGAACTCATACACTGGAATAGCCTTCAGCTGATCGGTTACACGTTACAGCCGTTTGAATGTTTTCTATAGTTCCAAAATAACGTCCTTTGAGGTGATTTTTCAATCTCGGGAAGAGAAAAAAGTCACAAAGACCCAAGTCAGGCGAATAAGGAGGCTGAGGAGCCACAGAAATGTTTTTACTGGCTAAAAACTGGTTTACTGAAATGTCTGTGTGACAAGGTGCATTGTCGTGATGCATTATCCAGTTGTTCTTGATGTTTGGTCTCACAGGCATGACTCTTTTCCAAGTTTTTCAATTACCTCTCTGTAAAATTGGTGATTTACTGTTTGGCCTGGAGGCATAAATTCTTTGTCGACAATTCCCTGGCTACCAAAAAAAGTAAATCATTCGATTTTCGACTTGCTCATTCGTGCATTTTTGGATCTTGCAGAGCTTGAAGTGTGCCATTCTATGCTTTGGCGCTGGCTTCTATGTGTGCCATTCTATGCTCCGCAAAAAGTCAGGACATCTTTCTCTCCTGATGTCCTTTTGTTCCTGCGAATGGGTTTTTGGAACCATTTTTGTGCAGTTTTTTCTCATTCCCTATTCGTTAGTCAAAATCTGATGAACAGTGGTGTGATTCAAATTTAACTCTTCCCCGATCATTCTTGTCGTCAACCGACGATTTGAACGCACAACACGTCTTCCGCTGCGTGGTTCATCTTCAGTCGACTCTCTTCCTTCTGATAATGCCTTAAACCACCGAAAAACCTAGGCTCTGGAAAAAAACATTATATCTGTGGGCATGTTGAAGTTTTGCAGAAGTATCCATTGCGCTGTTACCAGTCTCATTACTTAATTTACACACCTCGTATTCAGTTCCTTTGACGAAAGTTTAAGTTTAGTTTGACGTAGTTTTTTACGTTTACGTGATCTAAACTTTATTTCTGGTCTGGAGAAATATCAAATTGGATGATCATCCACCACTTCCTTCATTCCTCCAATTTTGATGATTTAATTAGTTATTCTCAAATATAATGTGGAGATATAGAATGAATCCTCTCGAAACTGTATATCTAGTATAGAATTTCTAATTTTAGATTAAAACTATAAAAACTGGTATTTTCTTTGTAAACACAGTTGCACCGACTTGTGCCATCCATAGGCGACAGCGTAACATACTCTTCAAGGCAATACATGTTTTCAATACAATATTTTAAAAATCGTTTTTGTATTAGCAGTTTGTAATATGTAACACTTACTTAACTCCATACTTAACATTGTTAGGTATGGAGAATTATTGACTAGGTAACAGCGATTTTTTTCGAACAAACCTGCATTTATGTCTTTACGATAATCTGTGTTAAATTGCAGAAGACAGATGTTTGTTAGATTGCAGATTGTTTTATTTTTGGCTGACAAGAGCAGAGCGTTGGGTACGAACCCATTTTCACTTCCAGCATGTAGAATTATGACATGTTTTCCTATGGCATACGAGTACATGCAAGTACTCAAATCAAAAATTAACAAGGCATGTAACAAAAGCGAATATTTTTACCGAAACTTTATAACACTTATTTTTTTACCGAAACAGTTTGACACATTTTGATCTTCAGATTCTGAAAGTGAGAATGTTGACTTGTTTCATATACTAGTATATTTAAAACTGCTATAAAAGTAACAACTTTCATTTTTCACTACACTATTATTACCAGCCAGTCTAATCAAGTTATTAAATATTAATAAATAACGATACTCCACGCATGGTGCTTCTTAACAACATTGTTACAGACTGCAGAACTAGTAAATATATAAAATTTTTAACTCATTTAATGGGTGGCATACACAGAAGACATTATACAAAATTCTGGAAATTAAGAGATATTAAATTTTGTTTTTCATTGTCTTATTACAGGCCGTCTGGGTTTATCATATTGCGCTTATATGAAGACATATTTATAATGCCTATAAATATGTATAGGCAATATGACAGTGTGAAGTAGTCATAAATTAATAAAACGATTTTATCGTTTGTTTTAATTAGACTATAAATTTATGATTTTTCTATTTACAGAATTCATTTTGGGAGTGCCTCAATGCAACGTTCAATGGTAAGTCCTGCATTATTTGAATTTTTTATGTACTATTGTATTCAATGCTCGTGCAGCGGGTTCGATAATGGATCCGATAATGGAATCATTTATACACGGGGTCTCAACTAAAATAAAATTCCTTATATTCGTCAATTTCAGTGGCGGTGCGTGATATTTCAGTTAGCCATATCTTGAAAACGACGCATGGGACCCACTTCACTTTTTAGGTGATGACTATACACCTCTTACAGAAAGGATTTATAGAGAAAAAAATCGTCAGCAAAGTTTGCGAAAAAATTTTCAAAAACACTGGAGCACTCCCTGGGTTCTCAGTAACGCTCTGTGGGATATTTGCAGTATATTTTTTTTCATAATCTAGAAACAAATATAAGGAGACGCTTTTCGATTTGTTGCAAAATATTTTTTTTTTCAAAAAGGTATGGCCATTTTAATTTTAATTTTATAGGAACATTTTGTTTCCCTAAATTAAAATGGCCATAACTTTTTTGAAACAAAAATATTTTGTAACAAATCGAAAAACGTCTCCTTATATTTGTTTCTAGATTATAAAAAAAATATACTGCAAATATTCCACAGAGCGTTGAGGATCGTATATGATTAGTAGTTGTTACAAGGGAAGATGCGACTGACCACTGTATTTTATTGACACATGCTCGTGTCGAAAATATAAACTAAAAAAGGGATGGTTGTTGAGTGCGTGCGAATGGGCCTTGTCGAGATGACGATTTTTATGAACTGTCTGGTTCTACCTACGCAACTTTTAAAGAGAACACATTTTTTTCACGTTATAAGACTGCAGTAAGAATCAGTTCCATAGGCGTCTACATAGAGCACGATGTGGGTATAGAGGAAAGAGCGTTACGACATATTTCACCGGTAAACAAGTACATATATTTGAGCGGAAAGTCTAAAACTACCTGCAGGCACAACAGAAAATAACCTCCGCTCGTGATTCGACCAAAGGCCGAAGTGGCCATTCACAATATACGACTGGAAATGAGAATTTAATACTCTAATAATAATTAATTTACAATTGACATCAAATATCCTTAGTTTCTTTCAGTGTAACCTTACCTATATTTGTGCGTTATGTTTGTTGCAATATACAATCATACATGAGTTTAACACAAATTAAGTGACTTAGTATTAGTCACTACATATATCTACATCGTTATTCAGCTTATGCCATTTAATCTATGTATTTATAATATTTCTCATTCGACAAAAGCAAAAGTATTATTCAATTTCAATTAAACAATATAGAAATGATTAAAATATTATTGTATCTTAATTTTTTCTTGAATAAATAAAATAATAAGGGACATATTCCTGATTACTGAAATACTGATGTTAACCTCAATGATCCTGGAGTGGGTACTGGAACCTTCGGCGTAGAAACAAAAAACTGGACGTTTTCCACGAGACACCGTACTACTACACTTTTCTCGACGCGCGTTTCGCCAACCAAGTTGGCATCTTCAGGAGGAGATTAAAACTAAATTCTAGCCTACACATTTTGCACTATTTATACCAAATTTGTTGCCACGGTTCACTGAACCGTAACTGTCTTTGTTTATCAGAGCAAACAGTGGACTGGTGGGTATCGGACCGTTGTCCTTATTCATACTATTGTTACACTTAATGATTTCTAAACTTTCAAAGGCATCCAACTGTCTACTGTTGTTACGTTTCTAATTAATTTTAAATTATTTATATCTATCCTATGGTTGTTGTCAAAAGCGTGTTGGGCAACACAAGATTTTTTCTGTTCTGCCATATTTCAAATGAGCCATGTGTTCTTTAAATCTAGTCAATATAGATCTTTTTGTTTGCCCAATATACTTTTGATCACAGTCTTTACAACTTATTTCGTATATTCCTGACTTTTCGTTATTGTTGATTTTGTCTTTGGGATTACCCAAAAGTGTCTGTAGTTTATTTTTAGAATTATAAACCAAATTGATATTAATATTTTTTAAAATGTTATCTAGTCCGCGGGTAAATTTAGGTTCATATGGTAACGAAGCAAATTTCGAATATGAACCTAAATTTACCCGCGGACTAGATAACATTTTTTAAAATATTAATATCAATTTGGTTTATAATTCTAAAAAATAAACTACAGACACTTTTGGGTAATCCCAAAGACAAAATCAACAATAACGAAAAGTCAGGAATATACGAAATAAGTTGTAAAGATTGTGATCAAAAGTAAATTGGGCAAACAAAAGATCTATATTGACTAGATTTAAAGAACACATGGCTCATTTGAAATATGGCAGAACAGAAAAATTTTGTGTTGCCCAACACGCTTTTGACAACAACCATAGGATAGATATAAATAATTTAAAATTAATTAGAAACGTAACAAACAGTAGACAGTTGGATGCCTTTGAAAGTTTAGAAATCATTAAGTGTAACAATAGTATGAATAAGGACAACGGTCCGATACTTACCAGTCCACTGTTTGCTCTGATAAACAAAGACAGTTACGGTTCAGTGAACCGTGGCAACAAATTTGGTATAAATAGTGCAAATGTGTAGGCTAGAATTTAGTTTTAATCTTCTCCTGAATATGCCAACTTGGTTGGCGAAACGCGCGTCGAGAAAAGTGTAGTAGTTCGGTGTCTCGTGGAAAAACGTCCAGTTTTTTTTTTTTTTTTTTTAACCTCAATGATGTTAATATGTTTACGAATAATATTACAGTTTTGATGTGTAAACATTCCCTGTTTTTTTTTTTGCTTGTAATATCGAAAATCTTACGAACTGTCAAAATCGTAGTTCACACCTTTAGCTGCGTCACTCTCAGTTTGAAAGTAACCGCTGACACCAGTTTGAAAGTAAAAATGCCAAATGCTTCATAAGGTACAAGGAATTCTTTTTTTTACATTTCATCGAACGTTTCCTTCTTACTTTTTGCCTTCCTTTTGCACCAATACGGTCCAGGAATTACTAAAACTGCACTGCAACCAGTGCATCTCTCCCGACTGCATTCCGGCCTGCGACCCTTGTCCTTGTAGGCAGCATATGCCATTGTTATGGTATGGCCAAACGAGTATTGTTTACCGAAAGTGTACGCGGTGGCACTCTGTTCCGCGCGAAATCAAAACATTTCCAATCCGAACAAGTAAAAGTGGATTTTATTATTTTAAATCAACTTACAAATACTCCGACATAAACACAATTCAGAAGATTGTTTTTAGTTAATAACGTGTCAATTGTCGTCAGTTAACTAAAAAAACGTTTTTTCTCAGAGCTGTTATTAAATATGATCTCAAATTTAAAATAATTTTACGTGAATTGGGCAACACCATTAGAATAGATTGGGTGCAAGGAGCAGGAGTTGGCTAATTGGTCTAAACGTCACCGTGTAATCGAATAATTAGTTACGGTGGCGGTAGTCTAATTGTTTCAGAGTACCTTGTCTTAGTCCTTATCTTTTGCATAACTACCAGCCTTTGGTTTTCATTCTAACAATTTGTTTCCACCTTGCTTTACAAAAGACTTTAACTTTTTAGACCTTTACAATGACAGAGCACATTTTACTATTTTTCATCTTCCTCTAGGCAGAATCTGCATATTGCTTAGCCTTCCAGATCAATTCGATTCATAGTCTATTCTGTTAAAGTGTCTTGTTAGAAAACCTACTACCATCCTTGCAAAGTGTTCCTATTTTAGCATAGTAAGTGTTTTATGAGGTGTTTCGTAGCCTTTGTGTCCTAATAAGCTAGTGTATAATTTCCAACCTTCCTTAGATTGGAACTAATCTCTATTTAACTGACTGCTTTTAACATTGTTTACTGTTTACTGGTTTACTGGTTCAATATTAACCCATTAACGCCCAAACGGACACAATTTTTCGTTCTTTTGGAGCGTCAATCTCGAAGGGAAATTAATGAATTCACTCAATAAAAACCACTTATCCTAATGTTTTCGGATGTGACCTTTCGATTTCCGGGGTCAGAATTGTGATTAAATGCTGTAGCAAATAAATATGGCTGACTTTATGGAGAAAAGTACTGAAAATTTGGAGATTTTTTTATATATATTTTTTTTGTCCAAAAAGTACTCTAACCTACTCCGGATTGTGGAGGGAGGTGGAGGCAATAGTTGGAGTTGATGATAGGATTTTTTTTGCCGACCTCAACTGACTCTAATCTTTTCAAAATGGCGGACATTGCATAAAATCTCATGAAATATGAATTTTTCTCTAGTATTAACGACAAAATAATGTTATTGTGTTTTTCTTGGTCCACAGTCATTATCCTCAATCAAAACAATACTACAGAATATATTTGACTAAATTTTTAATTTTCAATTATGGCGGATTCAAAATGGCGGCCGGATTTCTCAAGAAATGGCGCGTTTTTCATTATAAAAAGTAAATAGGAGTTTGTAATTATACTTTTCCTGTCATTTCATGTTATAGTAACATTTTGAGTTATTCCTGGTGAAAAAGTCTGAAATCCAAGATGGCGGATTCAATATGGCGGACATCATTCTTGAAAATTCAAAATTTGAAAACGGAAAAATTAGTCATATTTTACGTATAATTCTGATGAAAAATGTCCTCTTAATCTTTTTCATAAAAATGCGTTATATCTGAGTAAAAAAATATATGTCATTATAACTTCAAAACGAGGTTTTTTTCGGGTGTTGAGGTTCTCATGATGAAATCATGAGAATTATATATTATGCACTTAGGGATGCTCGGGCGCAAACTACTCGCCGGAAGTACACAGCCTACTTGTTTCTCGTAGTGCATATACGATTTTTTCTCACACCCACCAGAAAGCACGTTCTACGTACTATTCTTTGAATAAATATGCGAGGAAGTTCCGGAAAAAAATTCATCAATGCGCCCGAATTCAAAATATATATTTTCTATTTATATACGGTTCCGAAAAAAAATTCTTCAATGCGCCTACATCCCTAATACATAATTCTCATGATTCCATCATGAGAACCTCAACACCGGAAAAAAACCTCGTTTTGAGGTTAGAATGACAAATAATTTTTTACTCAGATAGAACGCATTTTTATGAAAAATATTGAGAGGACATTAAAAAATATTTGAATTTTCAAGAATGATGTACGCCATATTGAATCCTCCATCTTGGATTTCAGACTTTTTTCACGAGGAATAACTCAAAATGTTACTAAAACACGAAATGACATATGAAAAGTATAATTACAAACTCCTATTTACTTTTTATAATGAAAAATGCGCCATTTCTTGAGAAATCCGGCCGCCATTTTGAATCCGCCATCATTGAAAATTGAAAATTTAGTCAAATATATTCTGTAGTATTGTTTTGATTGAGGATAATGACTGTGGATTAAGAAAAACTCACAATAACATTATTTTCTCGTTAATACTAGAGAAAAATTCATATTTCATGAGATTTTATGCAATGTCCGCCATTTTGAAAAGATTAGAGTCAGTTGAGGTCGGCAAAAAAATCCTATCATCAACTCCAACTATTGCCTCCACCTCCCTCCACAATCCGGAGTAGGTTAGAGTACTTTTTGTACTAAAAAAAATATATCAAAAATAAATCTCCAAATTTTCAGTACTTTTCTCCATAAAGTCAGCCATATTTTTTTCTAGACCATTTAATCACAATTCTGACCCCGGAAATCGAAAGATCACATCAGAAAACATTAGGATAAGTGGTTTTTATTGAGTGAATTTATTAATTTCCCTTCGAGATTGACGCTCCGAAAAGGACGAAAAATTGTGTCCGTTTGGACGTTAATGGGTTAACCAAAAACACATGCGGCGAATACCATACAAAAACCGAAATTCTCATTTCTGCATGGGAAATATACAGGCATAAAAAAACTTTCACTTAGATAGTAAATTAATAACTGAAAGATTCTGTGTGAAAAAAAAAATAGGCTCGCCTTAAGCCGCCTGTGATAGGTGCAGTTAATATTGTAGATCAGTCTGATCTGAGGAACGATTTAGGGGAGGAGCAAGATGTAGACTTTCCAACCCAGTATAATTCTTATAAGTATTAATACCTAAAAATACTTTCAGGAGCAAATAGTTATATTAAATATTCAGTTTTAATGGCATAGTTATAAGTTCAACACTAGTAGCGATTGTACGGAATGTAGTGTGTTATCAAGCTTGATATCAACTGTTAATGTGTTTCCGATGACTGAAGTACTTAAATAGGAATAAAATTTATCATGAATTTTACGACAAACGTTAAATGTCACCGACGACCAGGATAATATATTCTCATAAAATTAATGAGCTTTTAATACCTGTGTCACTCTAAAATCGACTTGATTTCAAGTTTTCTTATTAGACGATAAACTGATAAGGTGCTCTATAATAACACCTTCAAATTTTATGGCCTTTTACTTCTCAGGTTAAACACGATATTAAAGATCGAAGAATTTTATAACTTTATTATGTCAGCGGAATGTTGGTTATCCTCTTACAATTAGTATCATATAAAAAAATCCGATAAATATTACAATATATAAAATTTTAACAACTAGCTTAAAACTTACAATTTTCGAAACGTTAAATCTATCAAAGAAGCAAAGTCTATTTTTTATTACTATTTATAATAATAATAATAATAATAATAATGTCTTTATTATGGTTTACATAAATACATGAAACTGACAGTATAAGAGGATGGCGGTATTCACTCTTCCATACAACCATCCATCAAAAATACTAGCAATTCAGTCATATATGACATTTACATACATAGGTAATAGCTAAGAGCAAAACAACAACATAAACTAAATCAGTAGAACTACAATTTATTTCCTACACTCAAATATTTTTCGTTTCAAGACATATTTAAATGAATTTGTCGACGAAAGAAATTTAACATATTGGGTAAAGAATTAAAATATTTAACCGCGTTATAACTAAAGGACCGCTGAAATTGCGTAGTTTTATGTTGCTAGTAAGAATCGCTTAGTTTCAACCTGACATCTGTGCTTAGAAATTCTTTATGGATATACAGTACTTTAAGTTTTGCAAATGAAATTTGAATAAGGTGATTAACATGTTTTGAGAACCTTAGAGCGTTATCCAATCAACAACAACAAGTTGTAAGAATTTAGGTCTTCGATTGGATAATACTCTAAGGTTGTCAAAACATGTTAATCACCTTATTCAAATTCTATTTGCTAAACTTAAAGCACTGTATACCCATAAAAGAATTTCTAAGCACATATGTCAGGCTGAAACTAAGCGATTCTTTAATTTTATCAGCTTTGTCGTACTGCGATTTGGTCTATTGACCAGCACTATTATCTCGAGACAAGGAGAGTTTGCAAAAAAGTTCAGAATGCCTGCTTAAGGTTTAGTAACAACCTGCGTAAGTTTGACCATATTTCAGCTAGTTTTGTGGCGTCCAAGTGACTTAATCTGGATAAAAGGTTTAAGTTACACATTTCTTGTTTGGTATTCAAAATTGTGAATAACTTGAAACCTGAGAATTTAGCTACTAAGTTAATAAAAAACATTGATATTACATTGTCGCTCAACTCGTTATTGTAATTCTCTGCGTGTCCCAAAACATTTCATCGGTCCTTTAGTTATAACGCGGTTAAATATTTTAATTCTTTACCTAATGATGTTAAATTTGTTTCGTCAGCAAATTCATTTAAAAATGTCTTGAAACAAATAATATTTGAGTGTAGGAAATAAATTCTAGTTCTACTGATTTAGTTTATGTTGTTGTTTTGCTCTTAGCTATTACCTATGTATGTAAATGTCATATATGACTGAATTGCTACTATTTTTGATGGATGGTTGTATGGAAGAGCACAACTTAGTGAATACAATCCTCTTATACTGTTAGTTTCATGTATTTATGTAAACCATAATAAAGACATATTATTATTATTATTATTTATTATTATTATTATTATAAATAGTAATAAAAATAGACTTTGCTTCTTTGATAGATTTAACATTTCGAAAATTGTAAGTTTTAAGCTAGTTGTTAAAATTTTATATATTTCGATTGTTTACCAATGTAAATGAACTTTGTTGTGTTTTTATACCATCATAATGATTTAAGAGCTGTTGTTTGATGTTACTTGTTGCAAAGGTTAATTATTTCTACCAAAATTTTAACACCACTTCCACTAGTTCTCGTTTCAGCTAGTAGAAAAAAATGTTTGTCTGCCATCCAAAACAAGTTATTGTCAAACGCTAGCATTAATGTTTTCTTGATCCCGTGCCAGAATTACATGAGTCTAGTATATTCATAAACATCTTTGGTTCGTGAATTAGTATTAGGGGACTAACTATTTGTTGCACGACAGAACCGTACTTAGATTCGGTTTGCTTCATTATCAAACGAAAATAACAGTCAAAATAACTTACACAGAAAACAGATTTTTAATTCATATTCATGTATTGCGATTATACCCGAGTGGAAACTTGTCAATAATATATACAGGTTAACTTAGGTATAGCAAATATTAACAGTTAAAGGATTCAGTGTGGAGTGGAGGGCGGTGTGGAATGAGCCACACAAATAATCCGCTGCAGACCGCTTGAGCGCGGACGCATATGTGTGTCACATGTATATCACAGACACATTATGGAAGGGGGAGCATATGCGCAGAAACACTTTGCCATTTAAAGATGTATAAATTCCAGTTTTGTATGTAAACCGAGCTTTGTATATTGCTTTGTGTTACCTACTTTATTTATTGTTACTTTACCAGAACTCTTGGGGTGAAAACTCTAAGAAAACTTGGGTTGTATTAAAAAAATAAAATCTCCTCAGTAGGTACATGGCTCAAAGGAATTACGTGACGGGGCTTAGTTTCCAAGTAAAATATTGTCAAAAAAGAACAACATATTTTGTACTTTATATAAGTAAGTTCTCTTAACATTTTCTCAGTGTCAATAGCTCAGTGTGTAAGGTCTTCAGCAGGTCTTACGAATCATTCCATATAAAATCGTCTGAAAATAAAAAAAAATCGTTGCCGACCCATTTTAGATTTTGCTGTAACATTGAGGGACTCTTCTTTAGGGTCCCAAAACGTTCGTTTCCGCCTATTCGAATTAAAACTTTTAAAAATCGTCATTTTTATGCTTTATCAAATTTATCTCTAAAATGTTTCCATTTTAAGATATCTACCCGCTCGAGGCGGCATTTTGAAGAGGAAAGATAGCAGTTTTAATGTAAGCATCAAAAATCCGATCAGTCAATACCTCCGAATAATGGCAGCGTGTTAAAATTACGTGTTTTTTACTTATTTGTTGTGAATTTTAATCGACTCTAGCGTTTTGACTGTTTAGAGTAAGCAGCTTATGTTACTCAGGAATTAAGTGTACATATCATAGACTATAGAAGTCTATAGTCTATGATATGTACAAGAAGAATATAGAAGTCTTTTTGGTCTATTAATATGTTGTATGAAATGTCGAAATTTTACTAAGGACTTCGATGCTATTATTTGTTTTAACATGGTATGCCTGTGCGTACCTGGAAAATGAATCGATAAGAGTTAAAAATTTAGTATTTGGATAAGTATAGATATCTATATAGACATCTTCAAAGGGTCGACGCCATATGTCCTTAGTTAGTAATTTGTTTTCGTTTTTTTGTATTTTTTTAATTGTAATTTTTGATTTATAGTTTCGTTACATTTAACTTAAAGTTTTATTACCCGTATTATCTAAAATATTTCATTACATTATTTTAAGGAAGTTCGACTTTGATATATATTTGTAATATTTATATGGAAGTAAAATTCATTCATTTCTCAATTCATTTATTTTCTTGTAATTTGACACCGTCGATTTGAAAAGTAAATAAACTCGACGGTGTCAAATTTCAAGAATCAGCCTAACGCTATTGTCTTATTCACTATTTGTTCGTCGCGTGAGTTTTCCGAATAAGTGAGGTCACGTGATGAGCGTCGCGATGCTGTGTTAATTAAGTGAGAGAACAGCGACATTTCTTCGTAGCGGATTTTGAAAAAATCTCAACGCTTTGTTCTATTCAATGAAAGCACTATTAGATCTATATTTGTTCCAATGGAAGCTCTATTAGGTAAGATATAATCTCTATTTACAAAAAGTAATCAAGTACAACTGAAATTATAAGATTATAAAATAGGCAAAATCGGTCAATTTTCGCTATAAAAAAACCACTTGCACATTCACTAACCATGAAAATAACAAAACGAGCGGTGCAGTCACTTGAAGTTAAAAGTTAGAACTATAGATTCTGTAAGTTTTATATTTTTATTTCGCAGTCAACACGTTCTTTTCATATACAGGTATAACCTGAATAATGCGATTTTTAAAAATTTCGAAACTTTAAGCAAAGATTTTTTTTATAAGGAGTGAGCTGCTCGGGTCGACTCGTGGCTGTATTTCGTCTATGATATGTACACTTAATTCCTTAGTAACATAAGCTGCTTACTCTAAACAGTCAAGACGCCAAAGTCGGTTAGAATTCACAAAAAGTAAGTAAAAACACGTAATTTTAACACGCTCCATTATTCGGAGGTATTGACTGATCGAATTTTTGATGCTTACACTAAAACTGCCAAATTTCCTCTTCAAAATGCCGCCTGAAGCGGATAGATATCTAAAAATGGAAAAATTTTAGAGCTAAATTTGATAAAGCATAAAAATGACGATTTTTAAAAGTTTTAATTCGAATAGGCGGAAACGAGCGTTTGTAAAAAATTAAATTTGCGTAAATTTTGTTCCTTGGGACCCTAAAGAAGAGTCCCTCAAAGTTGCATCAACATATAAAATGGGTGGGCTCTTCAATTAGACGATTTCATATTGAATGACTTACGTTGGTGGCTCGGGTTCGCACTCGAGCCTTCTGATTTTTGAATGCAGATAATAATTTTTGTTACTAAATATGTTTCTTTATATTATTAAAATTAAATATTAAACGATATTAAAGGACCTCGTTCAGTTCTTATCAGAAGTGCCCCTCGGTGAAATTGGCTGACCTTTTGATAATCGGCTCTTCATGACCAACCGATCAAAAATCATCTGGGCTCAAAGGGTTAAAATTAATAGTTTTCAACATTCGTGTCTATTATAAGGCCTGAGTTCTTGAACTCTTTGAATTTGGCAATAATATAACTGCAGACCTTTTTTTACTATAGTGTGGTATGTTCTTACGGATAACTGAACGTCTTATGAAAGTTTCGCAATCGATTTGTTGGGTGAGTTTTCCATTCGATGCTGAACATCTACGATACAATCAGCGGTTATTTTTCTAGGTGCTCTACTCCCTGGTTTACAACTTATTTATCCAGTTTCATGAAGTATGTCAAGACAAGCGAGAATCTGATTTACCGACAACTTGATCAACTTATATTTTATGGACGCAACTGATAACTGCTACTAATGTAATAACATTTAGTAATTACCAATGACTTCTA
This sequence comes from Aromia moschata, assembly GCA_029963805.1. Lineage (NCBI taxonomy): Eukaryota > Metazoa > Arthropoda > Insecta > Coleoptera > Cerambycidae > Aromia > Aromia moschata. Next base: position 333,628 of record JAPWTK010000028.1, on the reverse strand, counting down.
CGGACTTGATTTCTACGGTCAGTTGTCTACCAACCATTGATAGAGAAAATATGTATATAAATCACAACCTTCCCTAACTGAAAATTTATTTGAAGGCATGCATACCCATGAGCTCGGATTTCGACAAATCGCAGCATACTGGAAAAGGTGGTCTTCAATACAGACCATATAATAATACTCCCTCGGAAATTCGGTGGTTATTATTAAACTTTTATTTACAAATAATATTGGTGCGGCCCTGCGTTACAACGAAAGGTTAGTACCCTAATTCACATGCTCCACGTGGCATACACAATAAAAAACCTCGCCTATTTGTGGCACTCTATGAATAATATATTAAAGACAAAACACAATAAAGGTAGAACGACACTCTTTATGACCAGTCATCTTTTATGGTAAGCCGGAGTGATTTTTTCTGATGGGCGCTCGGAAGACGTAGCGTCGCGCGCTCTAAGCGCTAGACTTAGAACCTACTTGTGGTCCTGCCCACGTTCCTCGGTACGGAAACGGAATTTTGAAACAATCGTAAACACATTTCAATAGAATTCCAAGCCGAAATAGGTGGTGCTTGTTTATTAGGTCTGCGTGTACCATACATTCTAATTAATTATATGTACGTTTTCCGTTTGTTGAAGTGTTTGAGCCGTAAAGTTTGTGATTTTATTTTATTGGTGTGATATGCAGCATATCCCAAGATAAAATACACAATTTATAAACACTTATAATTTACTACAGCGTGACAAAAATTGCACCACTATTAATTGAGAAGCATTTGTGATTGTAAGAATGCTACTTTTTTTTTGTGATCTTCCTAAGGAGCGTCTTATGATCAATCCGATTTTTTTGCATTCTTACGAGGTGTGGCTATTAAATAACCGACCTGCTGTCATAACACGTTTTATTCGTTACCAATTACGGTACAACTTTTTCTCATTCAATGTGCTCCCCTTGGCGATCTCTACACCGCTCCATATGACTTTTCCATTATTGAAAGCAGTGCTGGAAGTCCGCTTCTGTCAGCTGGTTCAGAACCTCTGTCGCTTTTGCTTTAACCGCTTCCGCACTTTCGAATTTTGTTCCCTTCAGTATCACCGTGTCTAATATGCATGGATCAGTGTCAATGTTGTTTAGAATGCCAGCGCAAATGTTCATCCTTGATTCCTTTTGCTCGGGAGTGAGTAGGATCTTCGCGGATTAAATTTACCATTTTTTTTCAATGTTTTCTTTCATTTTTTATGTTGAGGGCCGTCATGGGCTCGGATCGCCTTTGGTCGTTTCACGTCCCTCTTTAAACAGTTTAAACCATTCAAAAACTTGTGTGCGGGATAAAAATTCATTCCTATACACTTCTATTAACATTGTATAAGCTTCTGTAAAAGTTTTCCCCTGTTTGACAAGAAACTTGAAATTAACCTGTTGCTCCATCTGACCACTTAACATTTTTCTGACGCGTCACTGATAGAGAGTGTAGACTAATTTAAACGACTGCTATAGTCAAACTGAGCGACCCACTGGTTTGTCCAGCGAGCCCAGGGTGGGGAAAGTATAACTAGACATAGTTCTGTTCAAACTTGTCGCGACACGCTCGCAGCGCGCTGGTAGCAGCATCAGTTCGGTTATTTAATATTCACACCTCGTATAGTTTTAAATTCACCTTTTAAATATAATATTGTGGATTTGTTTACTTATGGTCGTGCCCACGTGTTTCCTACGAAAAAGGAATTTTTAAGCAATTATAAACACATTTCAATAGTTCTAGGTTGAAATACATAGCTGGTGCTTCTTATTGAGTACATACATTCTACTTGTAATTAATTCTCAATACGTGTTCCGTTTGTTTAAGCTTGAGTCGTAAAGTTTGGTATTTTACTGGTGTGATATACACGGTGTCCCAAAGTAAATTATACTTGTAATTTATAGGTACATCATGAAAAAAAAATCGTAACTATTGGTTTAAAAGTTTTGGTGACAGTAACAACTCTGCTTCTATTTTTTTTAATGGATCTTTTTTGTCTTCCCATAGAATTCCCTCTTTCTGTGATTGAATTTTGAAGAGGGTATCAATTAGTTGGTTTGAAATTTAAAAAACAATCAATTCAATTTTGAACAGCAGCTTTGTTTTTAATGGGATTACTTACAGTTTATTTTAAAGAAACTGAAGAAGACTGAAATCTGATAAATGTGAGCTTTAAATGGTTTACATTTGTAAGAAGCAGTTCATACCAGGGAAAGGGTTATTTACTCAATATTCACGTACTTTGTATAGGTAGACTGATACCAACTTTTGTACATGATTTTTTACTTTGTTTACAAATTTGAATTTTACTTACAAATTATTATTTAGGTGTGATACAAACCAATTTTAATTATAAAATTATTAATTAATTTTAAGTCGACCAGTTCATATAAAAAGTTGACATTTTTTCGTAGTAATGGTTAATCAAAATATCGTTATTCATACATTATGGTCATTTACATACAATCATTCCGAACACTATGTTTTTGCATAAACAAATTGCTGTGGCAATAGCTGTGGAAATATTATCAAATAGGGCTGTTTATTTTATGGAAGACTACAAGTACATAACATTAAGAAACTGTATGAAGTAAAATTTACTTTTTTGTCGGAAGTAAGCCATTATTTGCCAAACAATGATGAGCAAACAAAGATAAACAAATATATGCTGATTTTTTATTTAATGGTGAATGATTTCAAATACCACACAATACGAGTAAATGGTTGTGCGCCATATTAGCTAATTCTCGAATTGATTTTAGGTGTTTACCGAATTGAACACTCGGCTTGAATAGCGCAGATAGTTCTAGCTGATATTTTTCCTATTCTCGCTCTTGTTCTAGTTCTGATGGTTTCTGCAGATCTTCCTTGATGTTAAATTCAAACAGAAGAATTTAGAAATTAGATTAAAAAATAAATTGTCATTTTTTGTAATAAATGGTGCAAGGGTACACAAGTACGTTATTAAAAAAAAATGTTTCACAATATAAAACGTACAAAAAACGATAGTATCTTATATTGTAGGGGATACCCGACAACATGCGAACCTCTATCAATTAAATCCAAACGAGTTTCTCCCTTTTTGTATCATTAACCGGGTGTAGATTATATCCGACTTTTGCGACTCGACGGTGGTTTTGTTTTGAAAAAAATGCCAGGCGTGCATCGGTCGGGTTCTAATGGGAGGAACTGAAATGCACCTCGTCCATAGGCGAGATAACACGAACTTGTTTGCTTAGCATCGTTTTAATTAAATTCCGTAACTGTAAATAAACGCTTATCCTTAATGAGAAATATCGTTATCAATAGAATTGGTTTCATTAGTTTTAAACTTATTCAACTGCCGAGTTGTACATACATAATAAATGGCGAGAAATGGCGAGTTATTTATGTAGATATGGTTATACAGGGTGTTTCCGAATGAACTAGCAGAAACGAAACTAGCGAATATGGAGAGGATGAGAGTAGGCTGGACTCAAGAGGAGTCTAACATTGCAGTCTTCTTGAAATACACAGTCCTAGAGATTTCCAAGTCAATATACATTAGTGAATCTAAAATGCAAGTCGTATTAATCAAATACAATATTTGATGTTGACAGTATGTGAAAACAACCAGGTTTACCGTCTAAAACAAGTGGGATGGTAGTGGTTTAATAATAGCGCATTTATTTCGAAAACGTAGATCAAAATAAAAACGACGACGAAGGCATTTTATTGAGTCATGGAAGTCACTCAACCGAATCAAAGCTCTCTCCAAAATTTGAGGATACTTGGAGCAATGAGTGAAAGCGAAAGAAATGTCTTTTTAAATACTGTACACTCTTTTATATTAATCCAAAATGGCGGATCCAATATGGCCTCTATAACTTCGAAAAATAGCATGAATAATAGAATTATCTTCCTTCATCAACCATTCACCATTCCCATACCAATCATCATTAACAAATAGGTTTCAAAGTGGCCTCAACTGTTTTTTTTTGGGTAGCTGATCGCAAATCTGCTCAATATTGCGGATCCAATATGGCACGCGAAAATGCCGAAAACAGGAATCGCACATTGAGAAACGAGAGTCAGAATTGCAGAATGAATCATGACGGAATGAATTATTCAATATGGCATCTGAGAAGACAAAAAGTGAAAAAAAAACTGATTCTCGTTCTCAAATTTTTGGTTGCATTCAATTCAAACAGGTGTCGAATACGAGTAGTCTAAATAGATAGTTTTAGAACTGTTTATCAAGAATTAAGAGTTAGAATAGCGAAATTCAAGATGGTAGATTCAATATGGCGCCTACATCTGTGAAATATATCATGAATAATTAAATAATATAAACAAAATACGTTTGCGTTTCGCCAACTATGTATCATAACGGTAAAACTTTTTGCTATTCACCTCCAAAGTCGATCTAAAATATTGTTTCATAATAATAACTGCAATATTTGGCAATTGTGATCGATTTAAAAAGTTGGACTGACTTATAAATAGCCCTGCTTTAAAAAAAAAACAGCTACAGAATGCATTAGGAACTTGTCACTTTCGTTAACAAAATTCAACTCATGTAAAAGTACTACGCGTTACAAGGGTCACCTGATCACGACAAGCTATCACCCAGTATACTAATTTAGTCCAGATTTTGTGAATACATCTAAGGAGCCAATATTTATCACAATCATCAAAGTTGTCATTGAGTTAACTTAAAAAAAAGGTTAACTTTGCAGTTCCATGACACAAAAACTAAAAACTTTTTCCCAATATTTTTGATCTATATATGGATTTGTTTGTTGCACCCTTAACCTGCACTTAGACGTTGTCGATGTAATTAGCGAAAATGTGTGATGCAACCTGTGAAAAAGTACCAGATGTCGGAAAAACTATTTTCGGGTGAGGGTCAGATTTCGATAGAGCATAAATTTTGCTTCACTTAAAAAAAAAGTCTCTAGCGTTAATATAACTCGAACTGAGATCAGGTAAATTCAATATGTAAAATTGTAATTTTGAAACACATTTAAAGTTTTGGAACAGAACTGTACACGAAAAAAATCGATATCTCGTCTTCTATTGCTCCAATTCAGCTGAAATTTTGATATGATGTCCTGCGAATATGTACTATTCAAAAGTCAGGAATATACGAAATAAGTTGTAAAGATTGTGATAAAAAGTTTATTGGGCAAACAAAAAGATCTATTTTGACTAGATTTAAAGAACACATGGCTCATTTGAAATATGGCAGAATAGAAAAATATTGTGTTGCCCAACACGGTTTTGACAACAATCATAGCATAGGATAGACTTTTGAAATTTGGGGTTTGAGTTTAGAAATCATTAATTGTAACAATAGTATGAATAAGGACAATGGTCCGATACCCACCAGTCCACTGTTTGCTCTGATAAACAAAGACAGTTACGGTTCAGTGAGCCGTGGCAACAAATTTGGTATAAATAGTGCAAGTGTGTAGGCTAGAATTTAGTTTTAATCTTCTCCTGAAGATACCAACTTGGTTGGCGAAACGCGCGTTGAGAAAAGTGTAGTAGTTCGGTGTTTCGTGGAAAACGTCCAGTTTTGTGTTTCTACGCCGAAGGTTCCAGTACCCACTCCAGGAACAAAAATTAGTAGACAAAAAAAAGTGAACCCAATTCATGCTGGACAATATACACATTTTCTAGACCACCAAGTTGATGTACACTGTACGTCTCTGTTCTCAGTGTCTCGTCCAATTCGATCTCCATAATAGCCTGGTAATCTATCTGGGAGTTAGTTTCGAAATGATTAATAGGCCCTCAGCTTTATTTGTGGTGACAGCTTGATGTTTATGGCAAGCGGCCGTCTTCGTCACTTGCGCTAATTGAATCTCCATCGCTGCGTACGCTTGAGGCATTAGCTGGGTGTTTTATGGATTCAGCGTTCATTAACATGTGTGTGGCGCTGGGTATTCTCTCGTTCAACGTTTATGATTTGTTCTAACAAATAGGGCATTGTGCGCATCGTAGTGATGCTATTTGGAATAGGAGAATGCTCGGATAGATACGAACTTGTAATTTACCGATAAGGACATTATTAGCACTTAAATTAATGAACTATCGTCGTCTTGGCGTTTATGATGAGTTAATAAAAGCATTTGGGGTTTACAATGGCGGCTAGTGAAGTCTAAAATTGGTATAATTTAATGGTAACATGAGAGTCACCTATTTATATCGAAATGTGTAAAAATAACGAGTTATTAAAAAAAACGTTATCAAATCTGGCATGAACGAGAGAGATGGAAATAGCGGTTATGTCGAAGCTCTAAGCGAAACTTTATTGTTGTCAATTTTTTAATGAATTTCAATCACATAATGTGACCAGCCTTGACAATTCAGTAAGGTTATAAACTTAAGAACCCATTAAGAATGGAAATACGTCTTATTTTGCTCGGTCAACATTGATTTTTTTTTTTAATGTCTCGTTATATGCTGTTATAAAGTTCATAATTTTTCCTTAAAGGCGATTTTTATTTCATTGCCATTTATTCAAAACGTTTTAATAAGTTGGTCTCTTAAGATATTCAGTCTTTGTTAGTAATAGATAATAGATCGTAGGATAGACCTTGAAATTTAACGATTGTATTTAGGGATCAAACTAAAATAAAATTTATTCTAATAAAGGTAAATATACACGGTGGAGACTAACTGGAATATATTCGCTAGCGGGGTGGTGAATGATTTTTAAAAAAATTCCCGAGACACGGCAACTTTTAAATGTATTTACCTACATTTTGCAAGTAATGTGAAAAATATAGCCCTTCAGGGGTGGCTGAAACCACCCTCGACATGATTTTTTTGAAATGCAACCCTATGGCTTGTGACCCCTCATTGTAAAGCTGGTGGAAAGAGGAATCCAAAGCACTGATCAAATTTTAATTTTAAGTATGTTTGTAGGGTTGCATACAATTAAAACGTAATTTTATAGTTTAATTTATTTTTAACGCAACAATTTCGTACTCAAAATGTGTGTTGTTTAGTTTTGGAATGTAAACCTTACTTTTCATATGTCCCCACAAAAAATTCGAAGCAATTATTTGCCACAACTGATATTTGTTATTTTTTGCTAGTGTTTTTACACGGCCGCAAAGAGTAATTTAGTTTGTATGCTGTATTCAGAGTTTGAAACGAAGTGTTATTTCAAATTGGTGAAAATGTCTTATTTAACTGAATCACTAAAAATCGAAATTTTGAAGATGATTGGATATGGTGATAGGGCGCGAAATCAATGCGAGGTTGTTCGCTTGTTTCGAGAAACGCATCCTGACTTGCCACCACTAAATCAAGGTACCATTAGTAAAATTGAGGCACAATATCGAGAGATGGGTCATGTCAGGAAAGTACCGAGTAAGAGGCAGGCTGTTGTTGATGACGACACGAAGTTGAATTTGTTGCTTGCTCTAGAAGAAAATCCAATCACTCCAGCCCGTCAACTGGCCCGTGATATTAATCTTAATCACAAAAAAGTTTTAAAAATACTTAAATATGAGAAAAAACGCCCATATAAAATGCAAGCTGTTCAAGAGCTACTTGAAGATGATCCAGATCGACGAGTGGAATTTTGCGATTTATTGATGACTTGTATTGATCAAAACCAGTTATCTTTAGAGTGGATAGTTTTCTCTGACGAGGCTACTTTTACATTAAATGGGCACGTAAATCGCCAAAATTGTCGTTACTGGGCTGAAGAGAACCCCCATTGGATGAGGGAACTTCATACTCAGCGCCCACAGAAAACTAATGTGTGGGCCGGAATAATACAAGATAGAATTGTAGGACCATTTTTCTTTGATGACACTTTGGACCTAATGGAGCAAGATACTTGCGTTTAGCCCCATGCCACGAACTAATGCCAGTGCTATGTCATTTATTTCCAAACATGTCAAAAAAAAAAAAAAAAAAAAAAAAAAAAAAAAAAAAACCAAAAAAAGGAAAATAACACGCATGTGAAGTAAGGAATAAAGGTAGAGGTACATTGAAGGGGTTTTAAAACAAAAGGTAGGGTGGTTTCAGCCACCGCTGAAGGGCTATATTTTTCATATTACTTGCAAAATGTAGGTAAATACATTTAAAAGTTGACGTGTCTCGGGAATTTTTTTGAAAAATCATTCACCACCCCGCTAGCGAATATATTCCAGTTAAAGTCCCCACCGTGTATAGTCTATAGGAATATCCATATAGCAGAGTCGAGAAATCGCAGACCCTAACAGAACCGCATTAAGGAGGAGTAGGTAGCAGTGATAGGTGGAGGAATTAAAAATTCTTGTAGTTTCGTAAGAAAACATGGGACCTATATCTTATTATGGAGGATGATTATTACACACAAATAACATGCTATAATAGCAAACAATTTTCAAATGGACCATGCAATAAAAAATTCGAAAAACAGCTTGTCCACCATAATCCAGTCCATAAATCTTGATAATGGCTTGTAAAATGCTTGTGAATTTTTGTTTTCGCAGTTGTCAAGTGAAGTATAAAAAATTATTAGAACGTACAGGTTTATAAAACACCAGAAAGGAAATGCACGTATGAAATACAAATTAAAATTCCCATAACTTTAAAATATGTCAAGAATTAGAAAAAGTAACCAGAATAAAAAGACTTTGTGTTTACTTGTTGATGCATTAAAATGATCGCGTCTTGTTAATCCAGAAATACAGAGTGGTACATTACTCGTGACCTTCAGTATATAAAAAAAGAAAGACGATTTCGTCTACCTATTTTTAGGTTAACGTAATTATCTTTCGACTTTAGACGAACTGACAAAATAAAAAGGAGATTGACTTTGTATATAAACATCTTTCTTAAATAGGACTTTTCCATAAATTTCATTTGCGAATTTTAACACTCTAATTCTGTGTATTATAGAATTACGCTAATTTACTTTTAATTATCCTTTCCAAAATTATTATGGAGAGATTAAAATAAATCCAGCAAATATGTTTATATTTTACAGTTTGTATGAGATGAGACCAATGGGTAGTAGAAGGTCAAGTTTATTTTACTGATTTACGAAAATGTTTTTCTCTGACTACTCCAGTGGTCAAGAAAAGTATAAGTTTTTATAGTTAGATATTGACAGCGTTCATATTTTTACACATACATCAAAATGAAATAGAAATGCACTACGTCAAGTGCGCTTTGCAATAACCTACAAAAGACATTGAAAAGAAGGAACTTAAAACAATAATTTTATAATTGGTAGTTTGGTAGTTGGATTTGTGATATTATACTGTAATTTTATTTTACAGTATTTTAAACTATTGTTTTGTGAAATTTTGAGTTTAGTTTAGCGATTTTAAAGGTGTTTAGAAATGTTTAGAATTTCTACCAATTTTCAGAAAGTTTTTGCCTAGAGAAAAAAACAAAAATTAAAAAAGTAAAAATGTGAACGTAAAACAAACTTTTTAATCTTATTTTATAAAAGTAAATAATAAAGCAGCTTGTTAGAATTTGTAAATATTTTTTACTTACCTATAAATGTATTTGAAATCCCTCTGTGATTATCTAATATATTATCCAAGCTGAAAAATAATTAAAAAATAATATTAAACTGAAAATTTTAAAACCGTACCTAAATTGACTCTTAAATTTTAAAAACACGAGCATGTGTTTAATATTCATATAGTAATCCATATAAAAAACAATGTCAGACGAACTTACTCTAGTATGCTGATTACATGTTTACCTACAATTTTCTCATGGCTATAAATTTCGAAAATTGGGCGATAAATACACACGTTATAGGTATCAAACAAATTTGTCGTATTTATTAGGCGAAGAGCGTAGGTAGCGGTTCTGGTTTTATTAGAAAATGATTTATGCCATTGAAAGGAAAACAGAATTTATGTGAAAATTGGTCTAAACAAACAACTTGAACAGGAACTGTGTGGGACATAATATCTTTATAATAGGTGACTGTTGTTCAACCAGCCTACAGAGGATTTAAAAAGTATTGTTTGGAATATGATGTTCTAAAGAATGGGATTGTGTGTATTTTACATTTACATTTTTATAAAATTATTTAAAACAAATATATTTGATATTATTTCAAGCTAGTAGGTAATTCAATTAACAAAGGATATAATAAATAATTTAATTTACAATGTTCCATATAAAAAAATATTGAAAAATCATTTACCAATAATGATCGCAGAAGCTATAAAATCGTTAAAGGAAAACAACAATATTTCTCTTTCAATAAAAAAAAATATAACAGATGTCTCCAATCTGTTAAGAGACCATCAGGTTCTCATTTTACTTCATATATCACGGTTGAGGCTTTTCACCTATTGTTCCCTCAGGTAGTTCTGGCCCATCCGCTCGAATATAGATATGTACGTATTTTATTTCTTTAATACATTATATATGTTCATTTTATTTTAATTTAATGTAGGCAACACCTATTGACATGAATTAAAATTACTATTAATACTCTGGCTATTAATACCGAGATTATACTGTCCACTAAAAATTTACCCCCGAATTTAAATAATAAAAAGCCCGAAAAATCGATAGGACCGATCATTGTATTAGAAATAGGATTTCTAACCTACGACATTGTCAAAATGTTAATGGAATTAATTTGAAAATATGCCTTTTCCACAACCTTCATCAACCAGTAAAGACATCAGTGACCTCATTAATAAATATGAAATGTATTCGGCTGCAAGAGCTTAGATTTTTTATCTCTTTTGATCTACGTATATTCATTATGTCCCAATGTTCCAATCCTGCAAATCTTGTTGATTTACTGAATGATTTAATGATTCTTATGGATATACTTAAGGAATTACTCGAAACAAATAATCTTACGTTAATTACTTATTCTACTTTTTACGTAGTATACATCTTGGATTCCAAAAATGGTCACGTGTGATTTTACAATTAATTTTGATACAGGGTTAAATATCTGAGTCTCTTTAAAACAAATACGAGTATTTGGGTAACTATAGTTTCGCGTTTAAACAAATTTTGTGTCCCATCATCAGGTCAGTTATAAATTGAGATCACATGTTACAGTAGCCTGTTATTATTCCAAGGAGGATCATATTTAATTTACAGAATTTTATTGTTTCAGTTTTATTTATATTTAAGAGCAACTTATTTTATTTTGCATATTATTAAAAAAATGTTAATCCCGAAACTAGTTTTAAAAAGACCGAGGTGTTTAGACCTTATACCAAAATCAACTAACAACTGTTGCTATCGGAGTCGGCTATGGTCGCGGTTGACAGTGGTTTGTTTGGAGATGTGCGATACGAGGCTACTTGATTCTGCAGCGTGCGGGGACGTCCGCGGGCCGGATTTATGGGTCGGCCGCCCGCCGCGCCTTCCGCAGAGGTTCGTGCAGTGGTACCTGATGTCATGGTACCAGTACACTGACGTTGGAGTCCGGTCCAGTACAGTCGCACGGTGATCGATTTTCATCGAAAATTGGACAAAAATCTACATTCAAGCCAATTTTAAAGCCACATGGACCTTTTTTGGGCTCAAATTGTTCTTTAAGCAATTGTCTACAATATGTGATACCGCTTTTTTCGATTAAAATAATTGGCCGACTTTGCCAAACCTCCAAAGTTGGCGATTTTTCCAAAAAAAATTGATTTTTTCGCTGTATAAAACATATGAATATAATGGTTGTCCAACATTTCTCTATCTAAAAAAATTCGAATCATGAAATCGAGCTTGTAGATCACGAGATATAAACTAAAAATGAGTATATTTTTAAACCCCTGTAACTTTTGATCCGAGTGACAGTTTTTATGGCCAACATGTTTAAAAAGTCAAATCAAAGCTTTTTTATGCACTTTCAAGAAAAAAATTGTTTAACTTTGAAGCTTGATTATCGACGAAGTTGCAGCGAAAAAATCAATTGTTCTGGAAAAATCACCAACTTTGGAGGTCTGGCAAGGTCGGCCAATTATTTTAATAAAAAAAAGCGGTATCACATATTGTAGATAATTGTTCAAAGAACAATTTGATACACTTTGAAAGGATCAGTAAGAACTCCTTATTGTAAATCGATTATGAAACTGAAGAAGCTCAGCTATAGAAGTTTTAGCAGTAGTTCAGTTATTATAGGAACGTACAACAATATAGTAATAGTAAAAAGTAGAAAAATGCAGTTATGTATGACCATATAAAATCAAGCTGTCCACGATCTAGTTTCACCTTTCAGGATATTTAAATAAACAAAACTTGAAGACGTGGCCCACAAAAAATCCCAATGAATTTATGGAAAATCCTTTACATCCACGAAAAATTGATATTTGGCAAGGTGTTTCAAGAAGGAGAAGCATCCGACCACTACTTTTTAACCAAACCATAATTGCTGAAAGATTCAAATAATCAAGTCCAGGCCTATATAATGAGCGCTAGTTGTAGCCACCAAAATATAAATTTGTTATTGACGAGAAAGCATTTTAGGGAGGTGTACACTTTTATCAATTATAATTTCATCAATTTTATATTTAATTTCATTTAACTTCAATTAACTTCAACATTTCACCAAATATTCTCCAGATGTTATACTTACTGAACATTATAATAATGCAGAACCTTAAATTATTCGAAATTCTATTCGAATCTGAATTTTGGCTTGTGCCTTAATTATTATTGATGTATATTGAGATATGAAAACATCAAGTCTAATATGAGTATTTGTTACAGATATGTCACGAGGTGATTCCTGGTCTGGAAGAGTATGTTGCGGGGTGCCACATAGCGAAAGTTGTCGTAGAGCCTGCGTCACGGCAACATCCACGTCCGATCTCAACAAAGGCTGCAGGCAGAGCGACGAAATTGCCTTTTTTTACCTGCCTAGATCGTCAACAGGGTGAGTGAAACGCAGACATAAGGTCCATACGTTTCTAATTCAAAAAAGAAAAGATACATATTTAATTGGTTTCAATTTAACCTGCCTTAAGGTCACAATATTTACTCGTACATCCCCAGTAGCTTTATACACGAGAAAAAAAGTACTTCTTTAAAGGCAAAGTTGTCTTCAGTCTTTAATGGTGGTTCACTCCTTAACCATCCTTTCACGTTACATAGATTTTAATTTTTCGCAAAATAAAATTTCGGCAAAATTAAGTATATTCCTTCAAAACCTCCAGTTATTTGGACAGAAGAATCTGGTGTTAATATCATAAGTTCATAGCAGTGTTATTATTTTTGGTGCTACAAGGCAAAGCTACAGTTTCTTCCATTTTTCCACAGTTTCTACAACAGTTTCCATAATTAATTCATTCTTTCACAACTACAAGTGGTGGTGGATAGTTCCACTACGCATCACCGAATGATTTTCATTTTTTTTTTCTGATGAAGTCTCTGTGCGAAAAAAATTGACGTTCAAAAAAAAGAAATTGACAGTTAATCTGCTTCATGTCTGCTAATCTGCTTCATGTGATGTGAAATTAATATTATAGTTTTTATGTGTACAGCTTGGCAAATTTTATTTGAACCGCGAGATGCGCAGAAGGTAGAAAGGGATGGAAATAGTAAAAACGAGTACAAAAGCAATTCATGCTATCGGAACTTATCGGAGTATTTTTAAATAGAGTCGGGAGAGATATGTAACTGTACTATAATGTATAACTGAAAACTATAAAATGTGTAAATAAAACTTTTAGAATAGGTTGTACTAGAGTATTTTGCCTTAATTTTTACTATTTAATAACTGAACACTGTCACCACCTAGACGACCGATTTGCTACTGCACATCTAAGATTCGCGGTCCAAATGAAATTTGCCATGATGTACGTCTATTTTTCTATAGCTGGAAAGGACTGTTGTGACAATGCGAGGGGCGACGACTGCAAAGACGCTTGTACCGATATATTTCGTAGCGAGCAGACTCCGACAAAACTACAAAGGCAAAAACTCAAAGAATACTGCGAAATCACCAGTCCAAAAGTTACGGAATGCGTGAAGGATATCGTCAAAGTTACTCCCGTCAATAATGTACATGAACGTAAGTAGTGACTAGACCAGAAGGAGGATCTACGAAACTTCTAAATTCCTCTTTATCGACAAATTAAAACTGGTGATACTTTTTGCAGATATTCGTTGCTGTGATAAATCGAATAACATTAAATGTAGGGAAACTTGTAAAAAGGTCCTGACATCTAAAACCCTTTTACCAGAAATATTCGACGGCTTACAAATGGGTGGATGTGGTTCCTTATCCCTCCAGGTAAGAGTTTCTCAAACATAAACGATATTTCAGAGTGCAATTTATAAATCAACACATCAATAAGACTTATTAACAAGTATTAATTTATTAAATAACATATTAATTTGAGGCCACCATATTTTACTCTTCTTAAACAGGAAAAAAACTGATATGCCTCTGTAACAGTTGGTTATGGTCAATATGGAACCAAAATATCAATGAAAGTTTCTCTTTTAAATGGATGGAATCAAAACCAAAGCTGTTTATGTTACTAACTACTACTTTTTAGGATTATTTTTGGCAGTGTTTCCTCAAACCAGACGCTGGTCCAGTCTCCACTTCCGTCGAAGTTTCTCGTATCGACAGAGTCGGGATGGACAGCGCAAAATGGCACTGCTGTCAGAGAGCTAACTCATCGCAATGTGGGAGGCTGTGTTCCAAGACGTTTACGAAATTTTGGGCAACCTCGTGGGACGACTTTCATTACAAGTGTTTGACGCAAGTGACGGAGGAAAGTCTGCGGACCTGCATTGACGAAGGTAAAAAAAGCATTTCAGAATTTTTCCAAATTGTCTTGAGGCTAAAAAATTGTTGTTCCAGTGGATGAGCCCTGCGAGCTAGGTTGCGACGGTCTGAGTTTCTGTACGCATTTCAACAATCGTCCGACGGAGCTTTTTAGATCCTGTACTTCACAAGCGGACGAAATGGCGAGGAACGACGTGACGCTCTGGCAGAATCAAAATAACATCACCCTAGGTGTGAAAAATACTTGTCGATGTATTGTGTTCTAAGCTATTAATTATTCCTAAAATTTAATATAGGTCTTGGCCTGACCCTACCTCTGAAGAGCATCTCCAAGTGTTCCCCCCAACGTCTGGAAGGCGGTGGCGTGTATCTTACAAATAAAGCCGTGCTCCAGGCACTCTCACGCTAACCAGATCTGTCGCGACATATGCCTTGACATTCTGTCGGAATGCGTCGATTGGACCAGGCTCTCTTTGAATTACTCAGCCGAGTCGATATGCGGTAGCTTGTCGCCCGACGATCCCAGCGTATCGTGCGTCAGGCTTCAGAACTACCTTAAACCATCAACGTACCCGAGGATAACGGGCCAAGTGTCCAGCCCTTGCAAGGGAAACCCATGCGAAAATGACGAGATATGCCTCATCAATAGAAACTGCATACACGGTACTAACTGCAGGCCGTATGTTTGTCAGCCTGGGTGCAGATTAGGTGAGTTAATTTTTTTTAGATTTACGCTGCAACTCTATTATCTATATATTGTGTATTAAGTATGTATACACCGTTGGCAAACGCAGATTTTAGGTCGGTAAATTGACATGTTACTGACTGAAGATCTGCCTTTACCGACGCTGTATACACACATAGAAGATGTTCTAAAAAGCAACGTCAAGTCGAAAAGTTGTTACAAACCAAGTCTTAACCAGTCATGCGACAAAAATAAGTATGCATGAAGGTGTTTTGGTTTTCTAGGTATGGTCACTTTTATAAGAATTCCAGAATTCGTGAAAAATCGCTTCCCTAAATCAATGCTTTTGTGCCAAGGCTTCAAATGAAGGCCGATTGTTGAGTTTTTTTTTATTATACTGAACTAAATAACACGCCTGAATAAATTATCACATTTTACACAACAGTCACCATTGGTACTTCCAAACGTTTTTTTATTCATATGTTTTGCTCTGTTCAACTGTCCTCAGAAGTTGGTGTATCCAATGTAGATTTCAAAATGGTAATACCTGTAAAAGTAGTTTTAATTGTTAAACAATGATTTGCTATTTAAACACAGCGAGTAACCAGTTTCGATGTAATTTCCCTGTGCGTGAAACTGGATGTAAGTTGTTTGATTTTTTCGGTTTTTTTGTATGAAAACTGTGTGAGGATAATAAAATTAAAACAATTAACTATCTTTTTAAAAACTCTTTACTTATTTTCTTTTTACGAAAATTGCTGAGACGGCGCGTCGGCTTATTTTAGAATGAGATAGAGTTTGAAGACCATTGTGACCTGACCGATCTTATTCCTTCGTTAGTACGTTTCACTACTCCGTTTGAGTTGCGCACTGTTTCCGTGTTCGTGCATTTGTATTACTGACTGGCTGTTACTCTGGATTTTGGTTGTGCAAGTCATAGTCTGGAGCAACAAAGCCAGCTGGGTATATTATACATGCTGACCAAGGAATGAGATCAGCCGAGCCGCAATGCTCCCACAAGTTCTCATTCTAATATGCGCAAACATAGACTCCTACTATGCTATCTTCCATAGCTATGGAACATAATATTTACATCGAGTTTCACACATAGCGATATAATTTCGAATTTGGCAACACTTTCTAATTAAATAACAATACATATGAGCAAGATCACGTCAAGTGGACCCCCCATTTTCCACTTGAGCATAAAAATTAAGTCAATATATTTTTTTCATAAGTAGTTGCTATGAAAAAATTGATCCCCCAAACGATTTTGAAAAAATTTAATTTTAACAACAATTTTTTTTACAATGAAAATTTTAGGTACTTTTAATTAAAAATTAGATTTTAAATCAACCGTTAAAGATAGATTAATGAAATTTTCAGGATTTACTGTCACATATATATATTTTAAGATAACATTAATAACTAAAAATTATTTGTTTATTATCATATTGTTAATTAACTTTTAACTTAACAAATGAAAATTTCATTGATTTCTCGGTCAAAATTTGTAGTTTTTTTTATCAGTCACATGCGTTATTTATCTAAGTGTAAGATTCCGGAAGAAAATTTCACTGCTCGCGATTAGTTTAAACAATATGAATTTATTCATCACAGCGCGCCGGGCGCCAAGCGCTCTCAGAACAGCGCGCGGCCGAGCGTCAGACTACATTGCAGCTTCGGTTAATTATAATTACAAATAACAATTAAAAATATAATTATCAAACGAATTTTATTATTATTATTATGATTACTATTATTATTAGAGAAATTTTATCCTTGTAAAAATTTTATGAACAATGCAATAAAATCATTTTTAAATTTACCAGTAAGTACTTACTTACTGGTAAATTTAAAAATGATAGCTTACTAAATTACGAAGCAAAAATAAATATAAAATACACGGTCTCGTAAAATTTTTAATTGATTATTCATTAATTTTCGCTGTTCAATGTAATAATAATAAATGATTTTATTGCATTGTTCATAAAACTTTTACAAGGATAAAATTTCTCTAATAATAATAGTAATCATAATAATAATAATAATAAAATTCGTTTGATAATTATATTTTTAATTGTTATTTGTAATTATAATTAACCGAAGCTGCAATGTAGTCTGACGCTTGGCCGCGCGCTGTTCTGACAGCGCTTGGAGCCGGCGCTGTGATGAATAAATTCATATTGTTTAAATATCGCGGCAGGAAATTTTCTTCGGAATCTTAAACTTAGATAATAACGCTGTGACTGATAAAAAAAACTACAAATTTTGACCGAGAAATCAATGAAATTTTCATTTGTTAAGTTAAAAGTTAATTAACAATATGATAATAAACAAATAATGTTTAGTTATTAATGTTTTCTTAATATATATATATTTGACAGTAAATCCTGAAAATTTCATTAATCCATCTTTAACGGTTGATTTAAAATCTAATTTTTAATTAAAAGTACCTAAAATTTTCATTGTAAAAAAAATTGTTGTTAAAATTAAAATTTTTCAAAATCGTTTGGGGGATCAATTTTTCATAGCAACTACTTATGAAAAAAAATATATGGACTTAAGTTTTATGATCAAGTGGAAAATGGGGGTCCACTTGACGTGATCTTGCTCATATATTTTTAATAAGTGAAACTACTACTTCTTATTACTATTTTGGAATCTGCATTAGATGCGCCAAGTTTTGAGGGCGGTCGTGGATTCGTTTAATAGTACTTTTTTTTAAAAAAAAAAAGGTGAATAGTTAAAGTTGTGTGACAATAATCAAAATCTTTTGATTATTGTGATAAACTGGTTTTTATTTTTTTAAGTACCCTAACTGCTGTTGTAAATAGTTTTTTTTCAAATGTTATTCAGTTCAATACAACAGAAAAAAATCCTTATTTGGAGCTGTGGTACAAAAATTTTGATTATGTTGCAGACTCTTGCAAAACCAGTTTTTCACGAGTTTTTCAAAAGTGGCCATATCTCGAGAACATACTGTCATGCATATTTTTTTATCACATAACCAGTCAGGACGTGGTCTGTAACCCCTTTTCGATTTGACGCTGCTTTTAGGACACTATGTATGTATCCAACTTAAATCCTACATTTTTAAGACGCACTATCACCTTTTCCATGTCGAAATAGGCGAGGTTTCCCAGTACATGGTGCCTGACGAGACCTTCGTCAGGATCCCCCTGCCAAACAACCCCAAAGGCTGCCTGAAGATCTGCAAGTGTAAGAAGAGTAAGATAGAAGAGTGCCAACCCCTACCCTGCGTCACCCTAACCTCGTGTCTCCTGGGAAACACTCAGCAGTTACACGGTTCCACTTTCATGATGGACTGCAACCAGTGCAGCTGCTACGCTGGGGAAATAATCTGCAGCAAGAGGCAGTGTGAGAGCAGCTCATTAAGCGGGAGGAACACTGCGTACACCACGTTACCCTGTAACTGTCCACCGCATTATGTGCCGGTTTGCGGGAGGAACGGGATTACTTATCCGTCTGCTTGCCTCGCAAAGTAAGTGCAATCGTGTACTTGGAAGAATATCAAGACCAGAAACTTCCGGAGTATTTTCCTGGCAGTAATTTCAACGTTGACATTTTTGTGATCATTTCCCTCTAGATCCGGACAATCTCAATACTAATTTAGTCCAGGCTAGATAGTTTATTTTTTTAAAAGAGTCCTGAATAAGTTTTCTCGGCGCAATAATTAGGTATGAAATAGTAAAAATGCGATTGTGTATGTTTTGGATAAAATCGGTATATAGGAACCTTAGTAAAAAAATCGATAAAAGTGCTTTTTTTTGGGGGTGAAGGGAAAAAATTTTTTTTTTTATGGGGGTTTTTAGAGATTGAAAAAAAAAGATTTTTTTGGTAAAATTTTTAATTTTTTAAAAAAAAAGCGTGAAAAATCCCTTTTTTAGTAAGGGTTTCTAAGGTGGGGAAACTTCTGCTGTCGTATTGTATCTTTTCATCAGCGCAGACGCGCTGACAGAATTCTGCGGCGGGAGAGGCTTCCCCCACCACGCCTCCACTCGCTTACCCGAGCGCTCGAAGCAACGCGACGCTTGATTTTCAAACGCATTTTAAGCCGATTGAAAAAACCTCTCCCACAAGACACGATAATGGATTTGTAGGGAATTTAATGACGAGTAATTTAAGCCCAGGAAAAATACTCTACGACCATTTTTCGGCTTGTCCAAGCCGTTTTTCGAAACGACTTTTTTTTAGTTTTTTTTTTCGATTTATGCAAAAAGTTCTTATTATTTTTGCATGAATTTTTTTCTGCAGATAGGCACGACTAAAAGCTACAATTTAAGCCGAAGCAGAATTTCTGCGACCATTAGAACCCTTGTAATTCGATTTCAAAAAATGGTCATTTTTCATCGGTTTTTATTTTTTTTGTGCAAAAACTTCTGAACCGATATTGATCACCAAAGACTCATTTTTTTTTCGTTTTTTCATGAGCTACAACGTGCTATTTTTTGTTTTACAAAGAAAAATATTTTATATTTTGTTTTACAAAGAAAAGTTTTTGGAACTTTTATCGATTTTTTTACTAAGGTTCCTACATACCGATTTTATCCAAAACATACACCATCCATTTCTACTATTTTTTTACTTAATTATCGCGCCGAGAAACCTTATTCAGGACTCTTTTTGAAACTGAGCACTTTTCTGCTATATTACGTGGCGTAATTATATGAACTGTACTTCCATGATCAGTATAGAGGTGTAGATATTCATTTCCGTGTTATATATCTATTAATAAGTATTCATTAAACACTTGTTGGCAGTGACCTCAATTTTTAAAAGTATGTTTTATTAAAGAAAGAAAATAAAAACAATGAAGACGCTTGCGGTAATTCTTAAAAACGCTTGCGGTAAAAATGACTAAGACGCCGGTATTAATTTTTATTAAAAATGGCGAAGGCGACGGTGTCATTTTTTTAGATGGCGGAAACGTCGGACGGCAATTTTTAAAAACTACGAATGTTCCGGTACCAAATATGGATGAACACATCCGAGATGCCAGTTTTCCAGAAATGTAGGGATCACCAGTAGTGCCGTCTTCTTGAAAAAATGTATCCCGACGCATCCGTCATTTTTAACAAAATTCAATACCGGCGCCTCCATGATTTTAAACAAAATGAGTACCGGCGCCTTCGTCATTTGTAACAAAATTCAACATCGGCGTCTCCTCCATTTTAAACTAAACTCAGCACCGGAGCCTTCGCCATTTTTAACAAACTTTACCACGAGCGCGTCCATCATTTTTACAAGCTTTCAACTGAATTTTAAAGTAGTTGTCCTCAACCGATTGAGATGAAATTTTGCATACACGTTCAGTTTGGATGACAATGCATGGTTAGCTAAGTTATGTCATTCTAAATTCAAAATGGCGGACGGTCTAAGATGGCGGAATAGTTATTTTTTGCGCACTCCCATGATATGGGTATCAAATGAAAGGGTTTGCTGAGAAGAAATAAGAAAATACAACGAATTTACTCTGAATCCAATATGGCGGACCGTCCAAGATGGCGGACCAGTTATTTTTTGTGCACTCCCATGATATGGGTATCAAATGAAAGGGTTTGCTGAGAAGAGTACTAAAAATAAAATGACCACTCTAAATCCAATATGGCGGACCGCCTAAGATGGCGGACTAGTTATTTTTAAGCACTCTCATAATGTGGGTATCAAATGAAAGGGTTTGCTAAGAAAAATACGAATAAACTGACGTCTGCGCTCAAACATTCGAGGAGATGGTGTACTACTGCCCGGCTAAACAGTAAGACTTAGCGGGATCGTGTCTTAACTAATATGTAACAACCTATACCCTAGGCAAATTCTGGCGATGGTGAAAAAAATCAAAATGTTGAAAAACAAGATAGCCACCATACCAATTTTAAAGTTATAACTTGGTATAGGTTAGGCATAGTATGAACAGGTTGAGAAACATTTAGATACAAAAACACGACGGTAACTAAAAAATAAAAACTAAATTAATAACAAAAAAAAAACTAAAACAAGCTCTAAAAAGAAGAAAATAAACTTTAAATTGAATCAAACCCATCAATTTATTACATTACACAATTTATATGATATAAAAGCTTGTCACGAGATTTATTTGTGTAGATAAATAAGAATGTAATAATTATTTAACTTGATCTTGACATAAGAAAATCTAAGAAAAAAAGTATGTATTTTATAAAATACATAAATACATCTACACAAGTAAATCTCGTCAAAAGCTTTTACATCATATAAATTGTGTAATGTAATAAATTGATGAGTTTGATTCAATTTAAAGTTTATTTTCTTCTTTTTTTAGAGCATTTAAATAAAAGCTTGTTTTTAAAAAATTTTTTTTTTTATTCATTTATTAACAATATGTGTCACAAGCTACGGAAAAATCCAGATTTTCCCGATAAATCCATATAACGCCAGTACCAAGTTATATTAATTGATACAAACCTTAAGATTCCAAGATTTCTGCAAAATTGATATGTTGGCTGTCTCTGCTCTGCTTCATTATTGTATTGTCTACATTTAAAGTCCTATTTAATGCATATTATATTCCTTTAGCGAGAAATAAACCACAAGAGCCCTCAGCTCATTAGATTTTTCGTTGCAATCGATCTCAGACAGAGTTACACAAGGAATATTTTAAACCAAAACAAGGTAAGATTAAGATAATTTGATTCAAAATGGCTCTTTCTTAATTCTTGTCAACGTACTCGAGGAGAACTGGAATCTTCAGTATAGAAACTAACTCGCATTGCGGGGTTAAATATAAACCCCCGAAAGTCCAATATAATAGCATTCACCAACAGAAGGAAACTGGACGGAGTAGGCCCGATCCGACTGCGCGGTGAAGAAATAAATATTACGGGAGGAGTAAAGTATCTTGGGGTAATCCTGGACTCAAAACTTACTTGGAACCAACATATTCAAAATATAAAGAAAAAGGCAGTAATGACTCTGGTAATTGCCAGACGGGCCTACGGAAGAACATGGGGACTTAAACCAAAAATGGTATACTGGTTATACAATATGGTAGTCCGCCCCATGATAACATATGCATCTTTGGTATGGTGGCCAAAGATGAATCAGAGGACTGCTGCTATGACTCTAGGCAAGATACAAAGACTTGCATGTCTAGGAATAACAGGGGCAATCAAAACAACACCAACAGCTGCAATGGAAACTTTGCTCGAACTACCTCCATTACAATATGTAATAAAGGGGAGGCCAGCATGGCAATGTTCAGACTGGAGAATTCACCCAACTTCAGGGATACTGAAAGATGGGGCCACACAAAAATGAATCATATGACGAGTAACATACTTGGTATGAGAACAGATCATATGACTGTAAAATACCAATTCAACAATAATTTCGAGATTATTATCCAAGATCGGAACGAGTTGGACAGAAATACGGTCAATAGACCAAACATCAATGAATTGACCTGGTACACGGACGGGTCAAAGACTGATAATGGAACTGGTGCTGGCATCTATTGTGTGCAAAATAAACACAAAGAGAGTCTTCAACTAGGAAAGTTTACCTCTGTATTTCAGGCAGAGGTCTGTGCAATTCTCGAATGTTTGAGGATCAATAATAAGAGGGCATATATTAATAAGCGGATCAGAATTTGTTCAGACAGTCAAGCTGCCCTAAAAGCCCTTAGCAACGCTAAGGTGACATCAAGACTGGTATGGGATTGCAAAGAAGAACTGATAAGGCTGGCAACTCACAACAAGGTCACTTTGATGTGGGTGCCAGGTCATCAGGGTGTCGAAGGCAATGAGAAAGCTGACGAATTAGCCAGAAATGGATCGTCGGAAGATTATATTGGCCCCCGAACCGGCCCTTGGAGTGGCAAAAACCGTCATCAGGGGACATATTAATGAGTGGGTCAAACAACAACACAAAGAATACTGGAGAAAAATGCCCAGACAAATACATGGGAAGAAATTCATTAAAGAACCATCAAAACCCGTAGCCGAGCAACTGTTAGCAATGAACAGGAAACAGCTATGCACTATAGTAGGGTTACGCACAGGACATCTTCCTGTTCGAGAACACCTAAATAAAATGGGCCTGTAAACGGAGACCTAAGATGCAGAATGTGCAACAAGGAAACGGAGTCAGCCCTTCACATTCTCTGTCAGTGTGAGGCTTTGGATCGCAAACGGCAAGCAATATATGGAAAACCCTTTATGGAACCAGAAGATTACACTGCACAGCCAGATATGACCCTGTACAAATTAGTGCAGGGAACAAAGATTTTAGACTGGGTGCAGTAAACCGGTACAGGAGAAAATACAAAAAGCCCAAGAGGCTGCAGTATAACCGGATAGTACAAGGACGGCTCCTGAAGGAAAAAAAAAAAAAAACTCGCATTGCACACTTCTACAAAACATTGAACTCTACACATTATTTTTACTTTCAGCGCGCGCGTTTCATTAAATGCATAATAATGATGATCAGGATAAAATTAAAACTTTCAGTGTGCAAGTGGAAACATGTTCAAGTATGAGTTTCCCATCATAACCAAGTCACTTTAAAATAATATTTATGTGTAATTATAACTCTCAATAAATAATAATTGATCCTTATATCTAACTCTTGTCTTTAAAATACAGCATTATTGTTAATTGTAAAATAATTGATAAATATCGTACATTATCTTAAAGCAGATAGGGGAGATCCGCAATGAAACGGACACTTTTCTTTAAATGGGTGTATCTTTGGGAATACTAGTTGTTATATTGCTAAAAATACTGAAAGGAAAGAGTAAGGTCTTAGCTAAAAACCTAAGAATCATAGTAGTACCTGTGAAATAATATTTAGAAAACTTATGAAAAATTTTGTTAAGGAAGGGATTTTGTCCGTTTCATCACACCGTTGCATTGAAAAGGACAGTCTGTGTTATGAAACGGACAGCCATATTATAACGCTAATTTATTGCTAAAATTGAACAATTAATTGTTTATTAAACATGGAACATATTTACAATAGCGTCTTAAGAATATTTAAGATTTTTTTTAATTACACTTATTACAAAAAAAATGTTTGCTTCCAAGATTCGTGACACCATTTCTTGCACATTAAACATTGTAACCAGTCAACAATGCTTGAGGCATATTTGCCGAGGCAAATTTCACAAATGTCCTGTTTGTGAAAATCGTTTTTTTCGGGTAGAATTCATTGCCTGAAACAACAATAACTGTGTAAAAAAAGTTAAATTTAGGCGGACAGACATTGACGCCCTGAAACTGTTGTCCGTTTCATTGCGCCAGTGTGTGTCCGTTTCATAGCGAAACCTCCAAAAGTTAAAAATTATGTATAATAAAAAACGACAACGTTTAGTTCCAACAGGTTGTGGATTACTTTTTAGTACATTGTATATACAAGTAATAACACATAAAAGTTCCGGGCTTAATAAAAATCTCTTACCAGAATACCACTTGCTACTTCTCACTAAAAATTTACTTTTCTCTGGCGAAAACTTGTTTCACGTGTAGCGTGAAGAAAAACGGTCAGATTAAACTGCTGCTTTGGAAGAACATTATTCTAAACACACTGCTACCAACCTCGACTTCCAAAATATTCCGCTAGAGGCGCATGGCGCAGGACGGCGAGTGTCCGTTTCATAACCTGTCCGTTTCATTGCGTATCTCCCCTACTGAAGGTAACATTTTTTTCAGATGTGGAGACCTTAACGATTCAGATATCGAACGTTATCCCTGCCAGAATCCGTGCAAACCGAACTCGTGCCCCACCGGCCAAAAATGCGTTCCGAAAACTCAGGTGTGCCTGAGCCTCATGCACAAACCATGTCCGCAATACGAATGCAGTAAGTTGACTACCAAAATGACCCCGATGTACCATTTAGTTTATTTTCTTTCAGTAAATGGTTCTTCAATCTGCGCGCAAATACCCAAAGATCCAGTTTGCGACGTGGATAATCATGAGTACGAGAACTCGTGCTTTTTGGCCCACCACAACGCCAAGTTGGCTTACAGGGGTCCTTGCCTCAACAGGTGCAAATTCAAGGGACAAGTATGCGGAATTAATGGAAAAACTTACATATCAGAATGCGCTGCCTTCGCCGACATGGTGGCGGTGGATTACGAGGGACCCTGTATAGCAGTGGGACTTATAACGCAGATAAAGGCGCAACAATGTGCGGGGGTTAAGTGCCCTCAGTTGCAGAATCCCAATTGTTTGGGTAAGATATTTTAATAAATGCTTACGTAACAATTCTAGGGATTTTTTTTTAGGCGTCACCCCTCCTGGAGCATGTTGTCCATTGTGCGGGGGATCCGTCCGCATTCTGTACTCTCGAAAGCAGATAGACAGAGCCTTGTATGCTCTCCAGAACCAAAGCACGAAACCTTTGAATCTGCGATCCATTCTTAAAGCTTTGGAACGTCAAATTCAGCTGGCCCAGTGTACCTTGAGGGGTTACGTAACGGTGGAACTGGATATCTTTGTAATCGTACAAACAACTGAAAGGTACCTTTTATTTGTTTTCTAGTGCATATTAATTTTTGAAAAACAATATTTATGTGGATCGGTGGAAATTACTAAATTGTTTGTCAATTTCAATCTTGCATATCATTTGATCCAATAATACATTGGCTTTAATTCAATGGTAGAGGTTATTAATTTAGACACATGTTTCAAAAAACATGATACAATTTGGCTTTCTTTATCCTGCTTTTTTTTAGTCTTATAATAGTCCACGAATTATAAGCAAAAATTCACTGCAACCTCAAAAAAAATCGTGTAGTCGTGAAATTTACAGGTTTTGTTCAGAATTTTGTGCTCGCTCTTTTAAAAAATGTCGGTTCCAGAAAAATACCATGGTAGGCTTTTTGCATAGTGCTGCCAAAACTCAAAATTTCAGAATTTTCAAAATTTTATGACTTTACGCGCTATTTTCCTAGTATGATGCAACAAATTGGATTAGTTTGAGTAAGGAATAGTCTAAAATTAGTAACCAAACAGTTTTGTATGAAAAATTGCAGTTCCGACTAGAGCTGTCAACTTTATTTTTCATACTTACAGCCATTTTTTGTGCTGCCCGATCGTGTGCGTTTCCGCTGACTTTGATAGCTACTAGGCGTCATTGTTACACAAAAATAGAACGCTATGGCTAAAAAAAGAGGACTTTAAGCTAATAAATATAGTGCTGTCAAAGAAAATTCCAATCCCTTGAACATAGAGCTGTATCTGTGCAGCTGCCTTCAGCACTCTAGTCCGGTCATCCGTAAGGTCTCCTGTACTGCTCGCGTGCCACGTTTCGTACACAAACTGGTCAGCTTTTCCCTTGAAGCAGAACACTCTATTCTTTCCTGCAAAGTCTGCAATGACGACATTTGATCCATAGCGCGCTTTCAGCTTGTCTTTGAGATATTGCAGCGTGTATCGCCTGAAAAGTGAAAATTAGTCACACCCGCTCATCAATGACAACGCGCACAACGCATGCGAAATTAAAATCATATGACACTTACCACCTGCTTCAATTAGTCGTCTTACAAGTTCACTAATGGAAAACTGACACTCCTCCTCCATATCTAGGTCGGAACATAGCTTTTCAAACGCAGAATTTTTCCACTCATCTCTTGGCCGCCCATGGGGCGGCACTTTTAGGAGTCTCTACTAGGAAAAACGCTGTCTAACATTCATCATGGTACCTGGCCTTTTCAGTAACTATACAACGAACACTGTTTATTCTAGCCTTGACGGCTATAGCTCTCTCGTCTTTTCTCTCATCTGCTCTCTTTAAGATCGTCTTTGCAGTTTCCTTACCCTTCACAAGACGAACAACAGTTCGGTGGCAGAGTCTAGTTTTTGGATCATCATCAGTTTTTGCTGACTTTCCACAGTACAAACAGTCACCAGTGAAATTGAAAATCGGCTCTGACGACCGTCTCTTTACTGCTTTCGAACAAGTTTCCTTGTTCTCATTTTTCTGAAATACAAAAAGGAGAAAGAAAACGTAAGGAACGCGTTGCAGAGGGAAGGCATGTCCAACCATAACCTAACATTACTGAAAGTACATTCATGTAGAGAAAAGACTAGCGTTTCACATGTGACTGGCTAATTCGTACGCAGTACTCACCAAGTCTACATGATGCGTGTACTTCTTGCGGCAAACCACATGGACCTGAAGTTTAGAGGTAGGTATCCTTAAGACGATCGCAAAGCCCGTCGTTCTTCAGAACACTCACTTTCTTGATAGTCGATAAGCCACTTTCAACAACAACACTTGACTTATCCGTAGGAGGTAACCCATCACGAACAAGTGCACACAATAAGCAATGCTCCATTTCCACGCCAAAAAAAAAAAAAAAAAAACGTTATCTTGGAAATTAATAATATTATGACCGAGTTTGCGATGTCAACCGCAAACCGCGTGAAACTCACAAATGGTCAACACTTCAACCAAGCAAAAATATAATAAAATACATAGAGTAGCACGTGGAACACAGTGAAAGCGGTCGTTTGTAATGAAAGAACTACGAAAATCTTTACAGCTCTATGTTCAAGGGATTCGAATTTTCTTGGAAAGCACTATATTTATTGCTTAAAGTCCTCTTTTTCAGCCATAGCGTTCTATTTTTGTGTAACAATAACGCCTAGTAGCTATCAAAGTCAGCGGAAACGCACACGATCGGGCAACATAAAAAATGGCTGTAAGTATGAAAAATAACGTTGACAGCTCAAGTCGGAACTGCAATTTTTCATACAAGACTGTTTAGTTACTAATTTTAGACTATTCTGTACTCAAACTAATCCAATTTGTTGCATCATACTAGAAAATACCGCATAGTCATAAAATTTTGAAAATTTCGAAATTTTGAGTTTGGGCCACACTATACAAAAAGCCTACCATGGGATTTTTCTGGAACCGACATTTTGAAATGAGCACAAAATTCTGAACAAAACCTGTAAATTTCACGACTACACGATTTTTTTTGAGGTCTAAACCTAAAATTCTTGTACTATAAGTAGTTGAATGTTATTCAGTTATATGTTATTTTATCATGTCATCTACCATGATGTGGAGTCATGCAAGAAGCAATCCAGAAGGTATTATCATGTTCCAGTTTATGGTCCTCATTCACTGTGTCCATTACTTGTTAAGTTTCTCATTAACTTTCAAAAGGCAATATGTTTATCAACTAATAATCATTATATTTTCAATTTGAAACCAATTTAAGTAATGTATATTATATTATTTTTATTTGTATGTTCCAATTTCAGGTACCCATCGGAATTGCAACAAGAAGCTTGCATACAGGAAGCAGAGAAAATTGCTAGTTTAGTAAATATGCAGAGTCCACGAATCGTCAGTGAATTGAGTCTGAGTTCCTTGACTGCAGCTACTACAGTTCACACACAGGTCAGCGCAAGCACTAGCAACTTCATCAGCAACTCGTGGTACCATCTGTTGATGGTACTTACATACCTGCTTCTTAGTTAAAGAATACAAGTTTTGCTCAAGGAATTTTCTTTCCAAAATATCACACCAGTCTTTCTTAAAGCAGTTTAATGTTTCATTGGCCAGCACTGTTACCAACGTAATATTAATAACTGTTACAGTAACCATTCATGTGTCTAGAAAGGTTGATATTCTTCAAGGTTGGTATTTTCATTAAAAAGACGGTTTTTAATTTCGGATTTCGTTAGTCCTCACGAGTGCCAATAAAAAATGGGCCAGTTTTTTTATGGACTATATTTAGAAAACAATTTTCCATGACTATAATGATAAATTGTACCTATGATTTTGTTGCGTTAAAAAAAATTGTATATTATGATAATATCTGTGATAATAATTAAGAAATGATTGCTAACTGTTTTATATTACAAAAAAAGATATATTAATTTTACACTGACTGTACGTGTATATAGATTTGTATATACTATAATTCTTGGTGCCTTTATAAAGAAAAGTGTTATAGCTTTCACGTTTTGATTTTAAACCCTTGTAGGTAGTGCATTGTTAACTGTGTTTACGTTACCAAAGAATGTTATGTTTATTTTCAAGTACTGTATATATTATTTATGTTTAAGTCGCAAACCATGACAAATAACGTTGTTAATACAGTTTCCTACCAGATTCCATGAAAGTTAAAGGTAAATTTTAGACTTTTACAGGAACCGCAACCGATTATTACTTTTTAATTTTGTAATCCAATCTTAAGACTTAATGTTGTGATACATTGAATTTTTATTATGAATTTTTACATGGTCTGCATTTAACATTTTTTCTTTCAGAAAAATGTAAAATACTTGACAATGTAAAAAAAGACAAAAAACCTCACATTTGGACATTGCAAAAGATCTGGTAGGTAATAAAAGAAAGTGTTCATTTTAACGTTTATTACCTTCAGTTTTTTTTATATTCTATTTTAGACATTTTTATAATTTCATGGGTGCTTCAAATAAATATGTTACTGATTTAAAATAATTATCTTACTAATGCATATTATACAGTGTATATCCTTAAGTTCTCTACATATAGGAGAACTTAAGTACTTTTTATTATTATTGATTTTACGAAAAACGGTAATCTTCACAAAAAGTTCTGCTTCCTGAAAACATAACATTAGGCTAATAAAATTTGAGATCACGTGATCAAGAAATGGAAAAAGTCATAATTCACCAAAGAGAAAGTGCCCCTAATTTCTATTTCAGAGCAAAATGAAATAAGAAAATGTTACTTAGAATTATATCTAAATTTAGATCAATTGCAATGCAATTATGCGTAAATTATTGACATCTCAAAAAAATAACATATTTAACGAACTAAAGAAATACATTGTCAAGTTAATAATCATTTATCACTTATTTGCCTTAAAACATATTTTTAAATGTAAAAAAAAAAACATTTAAATAAGCCCTTAAAGAAGCAAAACACGTGATAAATGATTGTTAGCTCGAGTTGCATTATACTGAATGTATTCTGAATGGAACTAAACTTAAATATAATTTTTTATTCTAACTAACAAATTCTTATTACATTTTGATGTGAAATACAAATTAAGGGCACTTCTCTCGTGGGTCAAATATGACCTTTTTAATTTTTTGACCACTCTGTATATGTTACCTCAAGTTTTATTAGCCTAATATTACGTTTTCATCAAAACTTTTTTTTTAACGAGTAACCTTTTTTTTCGTAAAAATCGGATAATGAAATAATATGAAATTTTTGTAAAATTATAATTATTTCTAAATGCAAAATTAGAAATACATGTATATATAATTTTCAAAAAGTGATGATGTCAGCCTTCTATTTTAATATGATTATATTCTTCAGTATATCTTTTGGAACAATCTGATAAATTGTTTTTTGTTTTGTTTTCATCACCTAGATAATAAAAATGTCTATTCAGATTTTTTATTCTTTTGTCTATACTAGTCGTAGCATATAAAACTTTGTGTAAAAATAAAGACAATAAATATTTATACTTATATAAATGATTATTTTTTTATTGATTAAAATACAACAAATAAAACAGAACAGAAATCCTGAGTTACATATCTGTTTATATTACTTCACGTATCTGGAGGTGGGCAGTGGCGGTTGGTGATATTTCAGTTAGCCATATCTTGAAAACGACGATGTGGGGGAGCCCACTTCACTTTTTAGGTGATGACTATACACCTCTTACACAAAGGACTTTGGGGGGGGGGAGGGGGGGGGGGGAGAAATTAAAAGGAGGGGGGGGGGGGGGGGGGGGGGGGGGGGGGGTTGTTGGAGAATTTTTTAAAAAAATAAAAAAAAAAACAAGGGGGGGGGGGGGGGGGGGGGGGGGGGGGTTTTTTTGGATTTTTGTTTGGGGTTTTTTCACTATATCTTTCTGTAAGAGGTGTATAGTCATCACCTAAAAAGTGAAGTGGGTCCCATGCGTCGTTTTCAAGATATGACTAACTGAAATATCACCAACCGCCACTGGAGGTGGGTATGTATGTATATTACAGATTTCAAATATTTCTGATTAGTTTTTCTAAAAGTAGAACTCTAAAAAAAGTAGTCCATAGGCTATCACAGAATTTTCTTAAGAAAAAATATCTGCTTGAAATAACTTTGAAACTAAAAATGTATTTTTGGTCACAGTACGTTTATGTGCGAAAATATGCAAAGCTTTAAAAATAAATTCAGGTTGCTAGTGCCATCTGTTAAGCTTATTCTCAATTCAACAACTGCACAACTTAGATATCTGACAGTGGTTATGGCGCAGTAGTTACATTCACCTGTAGATGCCGGATATATCACTGACTGAGTACAATAAGGAAAAACAAAAAATGAAAAATACATTTGAAAACACGAAATATAATTCAAAAACCAAACGGAAAAAACAGTGGTGAAATTTAAAGCTAACATTATTTGCACACAGATTTTTTGAAAAGTATGGTATTTCACAGTACTAATATGTACGAGGTGTGTAATTAAGTAATGATACTGATTTTTTATTTTTTTTAATTGGAATAGAAATACAATTCAGTATTGTCTCCTTCAAAATAACTTCCTTGGGAAGCCTCATAGCGCTGGAGACGGTTCTTCCATTCCTCATAGCAGTGCTGGAACTAATTTACTGGAATAGCCTTCAGCTGGTCGTTACAGCTGTTTGAATATTTTCCATGGTGTCAAATGACATCCCTTGAGGTGAAGTCAGACAACTAGGGAGGCAGAGGAACCACAGGAATGTTTTTACTGGCTAAAAACTCGTTGGAATTCTCCCCCCCCCATTTTTGCACATATTTTTCGCCAAGTCGCAAAAAGTCCAATTTCTAAATTTTTTTCTTTTTTTTATTTTCTCCAAATCTCCAATTCGTTACTCAAAATCTGATTCAAATTTAACTAACTCTTCCCCGATAATTCTTGTAGTCAACCGACGATCTGAATGCTCAAGATCCCATATTCTATCCACATTTTCATCGATTCTTGAATATGAATGCCTTCCGCTGCGTGGTTCATTTTCAATTGACTCTCTTCCTTCTGCGAATGCCTGAAACCACCGAAAAAACTATGCTCTTGACAAAACACTGTCTCCGAAGGCGTGTTGAAGTTTTGCAAAAGTATCCGTTCCGCTGTGTCCAAGTCTGAAGCAAAACCTGATAGCACATCGTTGCTCAAAATTAACATCATTTTTAAAACACACTAGAAAAAACCGGTTTACGAAAAACCATTACAAAAGAACAAACAAATGACTCTAACAAGTTCAAACATGTACTGAAAGTGTTAACATGTTAGGTTACCGACCTTCCAAGTCCCGTCTCGGCAGTGTTGTTAGATAGGGCGCTACGTTGCCAGCCTCATTATTTAATTTACAAATCTTGTATATCAATATTGTTCAATTTCGTTACCAATATTTATGAGAATGTTGAATACAATCTTTTGCATAAGATACACGATGTACGATAAAGCATAATCTATTTCCGGATTATTCCCCATCTGGAACGATGTTCGGAACATTTTGCTATGAAAGGTACCAAGTACATAGGTCGGATTTTTCCAAATATTCCATAGGCATGATTTTTCCAAATGTCCTGTCAGTTAGAATCTGAAACAAAAAATGTGATTTATAACTTCTGTTTCTATTTGTATGTACAAGGAAGAGTATCGGAGACCATAGAAAAAATATAGAAACAGAGCATTGTATACAGGAGGTTGAACAACAGCAATAGTTGATTTTAGCGACTGAGAACGATATTACAATATTGTCAAATATGTGTAAAATGTCCTTAAATATGTGTATGAAAAGAAGTACCTATAATATCTTAGAACGTTTCAATTTGTTTTAATTTGGAGTCTCAGAAAACATGCTAGAGAATTTTACATTAAAACTACTCAATGTACCATATTGAATACGCTTAAATTTAATTTAACTGAAATTTAAGGTCAAGTGTACATGTTATTGTATGCAAAATGAATAGAGTACACAGTAGTTTAGCTTTGATTTAGGTTTTATTAAAAGTAGATAGAATTTAAATTAAAATTATATAATTTTTTTTAAAATACCCTCTAAGAGGGTATAGCTTAGTAACATAGTAAACGATTTGTTATCTTTTCATCCAGACGTACTTTCATGAAGAAGAGCGATATATTTAAAAAAAATGTATGTTTTACTAGTAGATAGAACCTGTATTGTATGCTTGGAGGTCTACCGGGTAGTAATCATGATGTAGGAGGTGTGACTTTTTATTCGTTACCAATTACAGTAGCAACTATTTCACCTTTAATGTACTTCCCTTGGCGATCTCTACATACGACGCTCACCGTGTCTAACAAGCCTGGATCAGTGTCAATGTTGTTTAGAATGCCAGCGCAAACGTTCATTCTTGATTCCTTTTATTCGTGAGTGAGGAGTTTTGGTACCATATTTGCGCAAACTTTGCACACGTTGAACGATTCGTGCAAAATCTGGAAAACACATTCTTTGTCGATTCCTGTTATTTCAGCAAGCCTTCGGATGCTTGAACGACGATCTTCGCGGATTAATTTACCAATGTTTTCAATGTTTTCGTTCGTTTTTGACGTTGAGGGCCGTCCGGGGCGCTGATCGTCTTTGGTCGTTTCACGTCCCTCTTTAAACCATTTAAAACCATTCAAAAACTTGTATGCGGGATAAACATTCATTCCCGTACACTTCTTTTAACATTGCATAAACTTCTGTAAAAGTTTTCCACAGTTTAACGAGACATTTGAGATTAACCCTTTGCTCCATCTGAACATTTAACATTGTTACGACGCGTCACTGGTGCGTAAACTAATTCAAACGACTGCTACTGTCAAACTGAGAGACCCACTGGCTTGTCCAACGATCTCAGGAAGGGAAAAGTATCAGTAGACACAGTTCTGTTCAAACTTGTCGCAATACGCTAGCAGCGCGCTGGTAGCAGCATCAGTTCGGGTATTTAATAGCCACACCTCGTAAATTACTGTCATAAAATATTAGCATGCTATTATTACTTTGTGCGTACTAGGTAATTTATTTCTTAAAAAAGGTTTTTATATTCTCATCATTTGCTTATACAAATTTCCTGTATAAAGCGTCTTCTAACACTAAATTACTCAATTAGTAATTTTACAACCTGTTTTATTGTAAATTTTTATGATCTAGTATAAATCATATAATTCTACTTGCTCAACAAAAGGAACAATATTTTCAGTTAACGAGACGAAGTAGTTTTTATGCAAATGGGGTTATAAAATGCCCAAAATATAACAAAATCCCATTACACCGAAAACAATTTAATTTTGGTTGCTGAATTATTACCTAGAGGAAGTGTAAATCGTTAACATGCAAATTGGTGCTATTTTTAGGCAATCACTTGTCAAACACATCCATTCGCTACGTACGCCGTACGTCGATGATATTAACGCCAATCGGATTATGCTAATTTTTAGGGACAGCTCTTGCATAAACTATAATATAATTATAAATATAACTTACGAATAAATTAACACGAATTAACAGTTGCGGATAACTTACTCTTGGAGTAGGTACTGGAACCTTCATCGTAGAAACAAAATAAATCTGGACGTTTTCCACGAAACACCGAACTACTATACTTTTCTCGATGGGCGTTTCGCCAACTAAGTTGGCATCTTCAGGAGAAGATTAAAACTAAATTCTAATCTACACACTTGCTATATTTATACATCTGTCTTTGTTTATCAGCGCAAACAGTGGACTGTTGGGTATTGGACCATTGTCCTTATTCATATTACTGTTCACATTCACATGTACATTTAATGATTTCTAAACTTTCATTTAATGATTCTAAAACATTTAACTGTCTACTGTTTGTTACATTTCTAATTCATTTTAAATTATTTATGTCTATTCTATGGTTGTTGTCAAAAGCGTGTTGTGCAACACAAGATTTTTCCATTCTGCCATATTTTAAATGACATGTGTTCTTTAAATCTAGTCAAAATACATCTTTTTGTTGGCCCAATATACTTTTGATCACAATCTTTACAACTTATTTCGTATATTTATGACTTTGGGGTTGCCTAAAAGCGTCTGTAGTTTATTTTTGAATTATAAACCAGATTGATATTAATATTTTTAAAAACTTTATCTAGTCCGCGGGTGAATTTAGGTTCATATGGTAACGAAACAAATTTCGAATTGTCAGTATCTCTATGAAAAGCCGTGGAATTGTACATAGTTCTCTTAAATTTATGCTTCCTTATTAACGTATATATTAAATGGACTGATTAATCGTTATTTTTAGCTATATCCTTAATTAATTTTTTCTCATGCTGAAATCTCTTTTTACTTAACAAATGGTGAATTAGAAAATTAAAACTTGCCATATTATGTTGAATATGGTGGTGTGAATCGTTGGGGATATACCTAAGAGTCTCGGCTTCTTTCCTTATATACCTATATCAAATTTATGAACTCATTTTCACTATTTCTAATAACTAGTAATCTAAAAATGGTAGCTGTTCTTTGTGTTCCATTTCATATATAAATGTTATGGTAGGGAAACGGTTATTTAATTTAGCAACAAAATTATCTAAACTAATTACTTTTGTATCAAATACCGCGAAATAAAAAGACTTTTTAAAAATGGCTAAATTTTGAAATTTAAAAAAATACCATCGTATTCTACGGGAAATTTTCTACGTTAGATTCGTAATCAGCGACCCCAAAAATCTTGGAATATATTATTCACTTGCCATTTACTATCTCACAAGATGAGAAAATACGCTAAAACCACGTTTGTTCGCCTTCTGGCCGTTTTTTGGGCCAGTTCCTGGTCGACGCCCATTATGAATGAAAAATTAATCGAAAGTACAAAAAAACAAGAAAGAAATAAAAAAAAATTGAAAAAAAAAATCAACATACTCATACTTTTCGAAATTTAGATTTTAAACATTCAATCCTCAAAATAAGGGTGAAAACTACCCCCAATAATTTAGAAAATATTTTTATCGTATTCTACGCAAAAAACATCGAAAACAATTGCAACCTTCATTTTAATTTTTTTCATTTTCTTGCCGCGAAAGATTGAAATTTTAGAGTCGAAACGCAAATTTGTATTTTCTCACCCTCACCATCCCTCTCCTTGTCGCTCAAAAAAATCTAAAATTTTGGGGAAGTTAGTTTTTTAGCAAGTACTATCGATTGTGATATGTTTCAAACAGAATTTTTTTTTGACCTCACTTAGTTGGCGTGAAATGCCCCATATATACATAGCATAATAGAAAAATATTAAAATATAGCATAAAAATGTATTCAAATAAATCATGAACAAAAACGTAAATTACTTTTTCCGGTACCTCTTCTGGTATACTCTTATCAGAAAGTTTATAAAAAATGTTACAAAACTATATACAGAACGTCCATTGTGATATTAGCAGATAGTAACAGAGTGAGTAGGAGTGAGAAGAAAACAAAGGCAGAATGTAGACGAGTTTTTAGGCGTTATGATTGAGGATAATATTATTGGTTAGTCCCCACTCCGCCTTTTTCGGCAGATTTAAAGAGCAGCCACCTTGTAAGTTAGTTAGCATGTTTCGTCTCGGAGGTGTGTATGTGAGAGTCGCAGACCTTACGAATCTTACGAGCTACACAAATCAGAGCCGTCGATCCTCACCCACTTCTGACAGTCGCCATTTCTCTTATATTTTTTCTCTTCTACTAAAACTTTCATATACCGTTTATCCCATGATAATGGGTTACTCACTGTTTTCCTATCAACTAAGATAACACTGGATAACAAGATGGACACTGTATAATTCATTTGAGCAGGAACCTTCAGCAGCGACGCAACGTCGAAGTCTTTCTGAGCAAGCATCTACTGAATCACGAATTGTATCAAGATTCGACTGAGGAATGCATAAATCCGCTAGACTACGCAATCTGAGAGAAGCGATTATGTGCAAAAAACGTCATTTCTCAGTCGAATCTTTGAAAAACTTTAGGTATGCATTCCTCTGTCAATTAATTTATGCATTCCTCACTCATTTATTAGCGTCATTGGTGGTATGCATCAGTTTTTATATTGCACAAGGTGTCATTTCTTATACTAAAGCAAGAATTTTGTGATGACCTAAAGGAACTGTCAACTAAAATGTGCTACCAGTGCTTTATCTGGGCAACTAAAACTTTGAAGCTGTCGGCTTCTCCCCCCGCTTTAAAAAAGCCCAAGTATATGGAGGTTTAAAGCGTGATCTTACTTTTTGTATTTCTTTGTGCTCTATACGCGTTTGTCACTGCAAATCTCGGGAACCTCTCAACGGATTGTCGCGAAACTTTCAGCGTATAGATTTAGCATTTCAAAGCTGAGAAAGATTTGTGTTTTAGAGAGAAGATTTTTTTGAGACTGCCTTTCTCTGTATAGATTATTAGTGGAGAAAACGGAATATTCCAATGATAAATGTTGCACATAATGATTTATGCATGTTGGACTAATATATATCTACCTAGTGTTATTAAACGATTAATTGAAAAAAAGGTGTACATTGTGATATTTGGCGAAGATGCCGAGTTGTTTTTGTATTTAAAATTATTGGACCTTGAAACAAAATTATCTACTTAAAACACTATTTTGATAATTAATATTTCTTATAGCATAATAATTTTCTATAACTTATATTATATATTAAAACTAGAATTATTTTAAGAAAGTAATACATATTTACAATGTTTATTTTCTACTTCACAACTCGGTGCTGTATTATATACTTAAACACTAATTATATGATTGGCGTCACCTAAATGTCGCCATTTCTCTCATGCGCTCATTCTACCCTATCTATATTTTAGTAATGTTAGAAAAGGAACTCCAAGATCCAGAACGAAGCATTTCTTTCTTTAATAAGTAAAAATGTAAGCTCAAGCGCGTTGCTACTGACTAGCAATACAATTGTTATTGAGTTAAATAGATCAAAAAGTTAAAAGTAGATCATTTAAAAATTATTACCTAATATTTAGATTAGATATTATTAATAATAACGTGTTTAAAAACTCATAATTTGCGTTATCATTTATTGATTTTCTTGATTGCGGCTCTGTTTAAGTATAGGGGCCTAATATTTAATTCCACACTTTCCAATTAAAAAATTTGGCATCACTTGTTCTCATACAGAACATTGGACAGCGCTTTGTCAAGGTCTGTGGTGTTAACTATTAAGAGTACTAATACATGGCAGTAGTGTATATACATTTTTCTTCAAAATGCACTATGCTATCTACCTTTCCTTTTCACTTGTTTTCAATAGTACAAATTGAAGTAAAACAAAAAAGTAAATGCGACTCACTATTATTACCATTATCTTTTAGTATTTTTAATGTAGTAGTACATTTTTATAATATATCTTTTGGACGGACAATAATAGATGTGAGACGGTGTCGTTTTATTTATAAACTACGGAATACTAAATATGCAAGACGTAACACATTCACCTAAATAAATAAAGCTAACTCTAAATCACGCACTGGACGTAAAATAAAGGACGACCTGGACATTCGTCCGTTATTCATTCTGCATTCCAAGTTTCATAAAATTTGTTTTATCGAATGTAGAAAAATTTGTCGGTCGGGCCGATAAATTATTTTCTTTCCCTTACCTGAAACGTTCAATTCAACGGAACATGTTCTCCAGTAGCGTTGACAGAGGCAAAAAGACGGGTACGTTTGCGTACTGTTAGGTTTTGACAGTAAGGAAACCATGTGCTCTCCATCTACTCTGTCACAACAGTATTAGTGTTAGTCTTAATTCGGATGGATTAATGTTAAGTCGGAGTTAATGTTAATGGATATGTTACGGCAGTAATGTCAGAAAATTGGAAAGTATTTATGTGTATAGTATTAGTGTTAGTGTTAATTGGGATGGATTAGTGTTAAATGGATGTTAATGTTAATGGATATGTTTTGTTTGTAATGACTGAAGATTGGAAAATGTTAATGTGTTTTAATGTTGTCATAATTTCTCGCAAAAATGAGGTAGATGTTAATGATGGTTGCACTTAGTAATTAATGTTATGTAATTAACTAATTATTAACGAAGATATTAGGAATCCAAGAATTCTTTGGAATTAAATAACATTATCATATATTCTCTAGATAGACTAACATAACTGTGACAAGATAAATATAATAATCTATAATTTGGAGTTTAACATTACCACTTACATCAAACATATTGATAAAATACAGAAAAGTTGCATTTTTTTTTTGTAAATAATAATTAAAGATAGAAAAACGCAACATTTTAGAAAACTCGGGCATGTGACTCTCATTTGGCCTTCAAGCTCGCCAGATTTATCGCCTTATATTTTATATAAGGGATTAAATCGATCGAACTGTTGGAAGAAGCCTCAGCTTCCAGCAACATTGATCGAACTTAAAACGTACATACGATAATTTATAAAAAACACTTTTTCCATAAATTTGATTTTTTTCTTCAATTGATTGGTATATTATTACTAGAGTCCGGAAATGTGTGCCATAACGCCTGGTCGGTACTATAAAAGTCTAGGATAATGAAAGTATAAACCGTATTTTTTAAGCGCTTTGTAAATTATATTGTATACGCGTGTATTTCGTGCCCGTGCTACGTACGGCATTGACCCTTCTCAATAACGCGCCAGGACCTGCGTATGAGCAGTAGTAAGCCATTCCAGTGAGAGAGGGCAGGAGAGTCTAACGCAGTTTAACACGAGTGCAGACAAACTTTCCGACCTTGCCTACATATACTACAAAGATTTCTCTCTTTTTTAAAAATCTTTTATTACTTCA
Source organism: Aromia moschata (assembly GCA_029963805.1). Lineage (NCBI taxonomy): Eukaryota > Metazoa > Arthropoda > Insecta > Coleoptera > Cerambycidae > Aromia > Aromia moschata. Next base: position 293,426 of record JAPWTK010000028.1, on the reverse strand, counting down.
TTCTGTCTACAAATATTCTTAGAATGCCTGTGAGCTACTGATTTATTTTACACAGAAATGTGGGTGGAAAGCACAGCTAAAGTAAACAAGGGCATCTCGATTCTCATTTTTTTTTATTTTGTTAAGCAGTTTTAAAGTCATTAGGGAGTGATGTTTGATTAAGGCCAGAATGGCAGGCCGAAACGAGGCCCTCTCAAACCAGAGCAATATTTACATTAGAAGTTTATTTTTGATTAATGTTCAAATGTCTACCTGCCATTTATCTTTTAGAATTATGTCAAGTGGAAAGTAAAGCTCATAAAAAAATGTCCTGCGAGACGATATTTGACAACCACATTTATCTTTTTGTTAGACTTGAACTGTAAAATATCTACACCACATCGAAGTTTTTTGTATAATTGAGAGAACTGTGCAAGCTGTGAGTGAATTCATTATTGATTATACTTAAAAAAATTACCCACATCGTAATATAAAGAAATCGTATTAACTACCACTGTTTCACATCACAATATATAGCATCTTTGCATATACACAGACAACAAATAATATTTTTAATCTGCTCAAATATATACAAGGTTTTTACGGATTTGAAGAAAAAAATCCTGGAGGTAATTGGTTAATTAAGATAAATATACATATACAGGGTGATTCCTAAGATGATTCATATTTTTTAACAGCGTGTAGGAATATACAAAACAAACTTTATCTGGTCCTGCCTTAAATCTAACGAAGAGGTTGTTATTTACCAACAATCAAGATACCATGTTAGATTCTACAAAAATATTTGAGATAATATATTATTAAGAATAAATGATTTAAGTATATTTTTCTACTGTGTTTTGAATTTGTTTTCTTTAAATTTAAGGCGGGGTCGAATAAATGTTTTCTGATCCAAATTAATAAGATATTTTTTTTTCTTCGAGTTTTTTGAATAATGGTATTTGGAAAAAAATATTTGTTTTGAATAGTTGCTGTTAAAGATATATTAGGTACTTGACTTAGGAAACACCCTGTTCAACTACAAAGTATATTATTATCATTCACTTCTAGTTTGTCACTGATGTAATAGCTTCAAAATCTGTTTCATATTATAGTCCAAAAGCGTTTTCCTATATCACGAACAGAAAATTCATATTTTTCTGAACATTATAAGTTATTCGCAATAATTACTCGAAATCAAATAATTATTCAACACCCACACGTATACCGGGTGACTGGTACCGCGACGTATTCCTTTGAAGAGGTGTTAGTAGAGACAATTTGCAGTCGATTGAACCACAATATGCATAATCCACTTGTTGATTCGAGATATTTTAATTTTTGCGTTTTCTTAGAAATGGACTACCTTTTATTACTAATTGTAAAATAAAAAAAGGATAATTTTGTTTGTAATTATTTTTGCCTCTACCGTTAATACACATAGTAGTTCATGTTATGTAACAACATGAATGTCCTGCGCATTATTATCGGCCAATAAGAGAATTATTAGGTCAATGGTTCTCTAACAGGTGGATTGGGAGAGGAGGGCCTATACCATGGCCTGCTAGGAGCCCCGACCTTACCTCTCTGGATTTTTAAGTGTGAGGACACATGAAAGAAGTCGTGTATGCCACCGAGATTACAACTCGGGAACAATTAATACATAGGATACAAGAAGCAGCAATAATTCTACGAAATAATTTTTCCAACAGAATTACTAGAACAGGAATAAGGAAACGGCCTCGTATTTGCACAAGAAGTAGAGGTCCGAACATCTCTTATAAACTGGATCAAATAAAATGTAAAATAAATATTGGACTTTTATTTATTTTTCCAATTTTTTATGAGGACTAAGTTGTGTCCTGCACCTATTATTTTTTTATTATTCCTGGAAGTAACAGGACATTTCTTCAAAATATATACCTTATTCGAAAGGTGATCAATCAGAGAAGTTTTTAAAATAATATGTACGTGTAATGTATTCACAAATTTTTGAAATAAATCCTGGTGAATCTACAATTGGATTAAAGTTTCTAACAACCGTTGCAGGTTTTAGCTGCTGTATTTTTGTCATATCAAACTATTTAACATAACATTTGTTACATAACATGAACTACTATGTGTATTAACGGTAGAGGCAAAAAAAATACAAAAAAAATCTCCTTTTTTTTATTTTACAATTAGTAGTAAAAGGTTTCTATTTCTATATTTTCATTTCTAAGAAAACACAAAAATTAAAATATCTCGAAAACTATCAACAAGTGGATTATGCATATTGTGGTTCAGTCGACTGCAAATTGTCTCTACTAACACCTCTTCAAAGGAATACGTCGCGGTACCAGTTACACGGTATATTCTATTAGGAATGTAATGTTTGTTTAACGTCCATTATGCGTTACACACCATGATTGATGTATTTATTATTTGTAAGCCACCCAATATGCATTTATCTTTTTATGATTTTCTTCCTACAAGGCGCAATAAAAAAGTTTCACATTTCTGGGCACACGCTATATATATTCTATAAATTGTTTTATGTATGTTATGTTGCGTATTTGGTATTTATTTCTATTCATGGGATCAATTGGTTTCATTTTTAGTAGCGACAAAAAGTAATTTCCTAGAGTAAAATATTATGTAATTATTATAATTTTTGTCTTCAACTTTGGTGTTTTATTATACCTTGTCGTTATTATTGTGTGTTGCTATCCATAAAAAGAATTAGAAGCAAAAACGGAGTTGAAATACCTAACAGTAGAGTCCAAATATTGTTTCCTCGTTGATATACATACGCTAGAATACTCCTTCTTGAATAATACAGCACCAAAAATATGAAAATTAAAAGTTAGGCAACATATAGTGCGGTCGTAAAGGTTGGAACAAAATCTCTTTTTATGAAATTTCTTATAAAAAACGTTCGGACACGTCGATTTGGATTTTTAAACACACATTTTTAAAAAATGCCATTTCCAGATCAGTTTTCGAGTCATTGATCATGTTCTTAAATGACAGCCCTCATTTTTAAGGAATTTGAAATTATATTTTTTGCGTAAGGTAATATGTCGAAAAGAAACATTTTCGAAATATTGGACAAAAATCATCGTATACAAGTTATCTGAGATGCTAAAAATGTAGTTATTTTCAGTAAACAACATATTTATTAATAATTTAACACAATAATGTTTACAACTATTGACAAAATATAACATACAGTGTATCTCACTTCAAAGAGATCCAAATCTGTAAAATCATTTTTTCTTATTTGATTTCAATAAACGTTTTTAAGACGATACTACGTGCCCCATTACCAATAAAGAATAAATCATAAGCATGAATCGTGGTGGCGTACATGATTATAAAAACGGGGCTAAATTTTCGGAAAATCGTATTAGGGATATTTTTACTAAAAAAAAATCTAGTCAATATTCTCATTTTGCATGTTTCCAAATACTCATATTCCGAGTTTCATTATAATAGGACTATGCATGTCCGAGTAGTAACTGTTTCAATGTATTTTTTTTTCAAGACGTCAATACAGCGAAAAGTTTTATTGAACTACATATTTAAAAAAAAAATCCCAAACACGATTTTCCGTGGGTTGGACCCCCTTTTTACAATCAGAAGCCCACGCCACTGACGATTCCTTTTGAGTTGAAGCACGTAGAGCCTTCCATGTATTATCGTTTAAAAAAAAGTTGTTTGAAATCAAACAAGAAATAAAGATTGGGTCATTTCGCTGACGCTGTATTTAATAAAAAAAATCAAGATAAAAGCAGTGCTTTATCCAAATTGTGAAGCTTATACACCACCTCATTTTGTAGTGATTGTACGACATTCCTTAAATGGAATACGTAGTTGGAGGGCAACCATCGAATGACCAGCTAATTTCAGATATCACTCCTCTGAACTACTTTTTGTCGGGTTATTTAAAAAGTAAAATCTGTTTGAACAGGCGAACCGCTTTTGAGTAACTTAAAGGAAGAATGTATAATGAGATTCGATCAATTCAGCCTGATAAGTCCATAAGATTCTTCAGGAATTTCAGTGATGGATGGGTCGTTAGAAAAAAAGTACACGGAGTACACTTAGGGGGAGTTTAATTTAGTTTAGTTTAAAATTACCTTTTCATAGCTTAACTACGACTTGTCCTCATCTTCAAATTAGGCACAATCACCAGGCGACAGTGCAGTACAGTCTGTTTACACCTGTCGTACCGTTCCGTAGTTACCCGGAGGAATCCGGGAGCGACCACGCGTGGGTCGAAGATCTCAGTACAGGTTGGGAAATCGGCGCACGTTCTGCGCTGTTTTCCACTACCACGAACGAGCACGGTCGCAGCCGTTACTAGTTTTCCACGGAGTTGTCGAAGCGAAGATTTTCCGAGAAATTTTTCGAAAAGTTTTGCCGTAGAGAACATTGTGGCCCGTTGTTGTCGCTGCTAGAATTTTTGGAGGTAAGTAAAGCATGTAGACAAAGCATGTAGATAAATTGTGAGAAACTTATAATTCTTTTTAAAACTATTTGTGCCTTGCCGTTTTAAAAATCCAGTGAAATTGTCACGAGGGATTACATATCTTAATAACACCGACTTGGTAAAAATGTTTTTAAGTTATTTCTAAATAGCCGATTCATTTTTCGTAGAACTACAGTGCTAGACATATTCAGTAAAAAAATCTTTATTTTTTTTTTGTTTAAAGGACGTAGAATTTGTTAATTTTCCCGTAACTTATTTAGTCAGTGAATCATATTTAATAATGATTAACAAATGTCCAAAAATAAAATCAGTTTTGAAATATTTCAAATGATTATTATTCATATCACGAAGCATTTAAAATCATTAAAGATTTACTAATCTAATAGACTAAAACATAATTGATTGTTGACTTGTTTCATTGACTTGTTGAATAATTTTAAAATTATATGCTGAGATATAAACTGACTTATTTACTTTTTATAAACTTCTTTATCTATATTTATAGCCAGAAGTTTAAGTAGGTATTAAATACCGTTCTTAAATACCAACTGATCAAAAAAAAAAACTCTCAGCTGTTGAAACACTAGGTATACATATTTACGTGTCACTTTTACCAGATTTTTTAAATCAAAGTTGATAGTTATGAGTGTAGTAAGTCGTGAAATAAGTAGGTATAGGTTAGTCAAATAGATACACTAAAGATTTCTCTTTAATACGAGCCCAACAACTTCGAAAGAGATTTACTATTTTCGGAGTTATTTACGTTTCTATGAAAACATTGAAATTTTACTTTTATATATATCTTTTCACACAATGGACATACCGCCTTCAACTTCGGCTTATTAGACGCAGAATATCACAAGCTATAATCCTGTCAAAAGCAAAAAAATCAATGCTGTAATACAAAAAATATCAGAATTTAAGCAAACTTCAAAAAGTGGGTGTATGATGACTTTCGTTGCTTACTGTATATATATTTTTTCTCACTCTTACAATTTGATGATTATTTCGTCAATTACTGATTGATTATTCAATTACCAACTGATTCTTATTATTGATGATATTGATGATATTACTTCTTCTGAACTTCTTATTTGTCGTCTCACTTCTATTTGTCCTTTTTCATAACTGGCCAATGTTTGTTGTATACATGCTGTATACATGTAAGATGTTCATACATATCCCTAATTAAAAAAAAAAGTTGGATTCACAGAAACATTATTTTAATAAAACAAAAATAGTCTATTTCTCACACGAATTCAGACCGAAAAATAAATCCCTTTATTGAAGAGCTTGGCTTTTCATGTCGACAGACGAATTAGACAGTATTTATTTTATATTTACATCTAACAATATCTCTCTTCTATTTTACTTCTTAACTTGTATTATTCTTATGTTGGGCCGTTATTTCGTAAGGTATATTTATTTCACCAGTTAGTTTTGTTTGCCCCTTTCAGTGACTTCCGTTAAAAAAGTAAATTTACCAAAAAATGAATTATGCTTAGAATACTTATGAAATATGATATATTTTGGTAAGATTTATGTATATGATTAAATTTAAACAATGCATTTACTAGATAGAGAATATTAAATTAAAGAATACCTATTTAACTCACTGGTTGTTTCGAAATATCTGTTCTACAATGAAATGAACAACTTACAAAAGAAATAAACGAAGACTTATCCTATTCAACTTGGTAATTAACAAGTAATTTACAAGTAATGAAACAATTCGTACAATCAGCAATCAGCAAATTGTACTCGAATTAATTTTTTTACTTGCTGTTCCTAATGGGATGAAGATTGCCTCTAAAGTTTATTCTCAAAACCACATCTTGAGGTATATTGCGAAACCACTTGAGATTAAAAATGAAAATAAATAATCCAGAGAAATCTACTTCTCAGGTGTTTTCCTTTAAGTGTAACATTTATTTCTGAGTATCGGTTATAGTGTTGTAAATGTTTTTCATATGTTCACAAAATGTATTTCAAATTTGTCATAATTCATATTTAAATTCAGATACATGAGCTAAGTACAGTTAGCAACGAGAGTCATGGCATATTCGCTTTTTGAAGGTTGTTTAAACTCTGGTAAATAATTAAAACTGGCTACTAAATGTAATACACGAAAGTAAATAGTAGCGTTTCACACGTTTGTCATATTTTACTATGAAATTATATCATACTATTCAACGTATTTCATACAGCGGAGGTTTTGCAACAGCACCAACTGACACGAAACTACAGCAATCAAGTTAAAATGAGGCAACCCCCACACGAGTTGCCTATGTGTCACGTCGCCGTAAGCCAACTTCACTGACAATGTTTGTACTAAAGAATTGATTTTTACTTCTGATATGATTACAACTTACGAAAATCTGCGTCTAATAAGCCAGAGTTGAAGATGATATGTCGATTGCGCGAAAAGATATTGCTAAAAACGTAAACTTGCAGTGTTTTCAAAAAGCCGTGAATTTGTTTTCAAACCCTCAAAAAGTGTGTGTCAAAAAATCAATGTGGTATATCATTACTTTTGTTGCTGGCTGTACATTATTACGTCATCATTTAATCACTAAAATTGTTATAGCATATAACTTTGATTTATACATTGACATACTTGGCAAGATCAGGTTGTGACATGATTCAAATTTATTTTCCGTGATCAGTAAATTATTTTTTAAGTACTTAAGAAAGTTATTTGTTTTGTAAGTGATGGAGGCTATAATTTCCTTAAAACCAGCAGTGAATAATTTCCTGAGGTTAGATGTATGTACATAACGATTACATTTAGATATACAGGGTGTCTCAGCTTTTAGTTTACAGACTTTATTTGCTCACCCAGGAGAGTTAGCAAAAAAATGTATATACAAAAGTTACTTGAATTCATGAGGCCTATAAAATGATATATTCAGTTTGACATGTGCTAGTGACCTATGTCAGTGTCAATATAGGTTTTTTAAATACAACACCCTGTATTTTTCGACATTTTTGGATTTATCGAACAATTCTACACATATTTCATGTAACATACCATATACCTATCTTCAACCGTTTTTGAGATTTTCAAAGTCAAACAGCTATTATTTTACAATACAAAGAATTTTCAGTTTGACTTGTTTGCCAGCTCAATTTGAAAATTTATTAAACTAATTGCTTATAATTACTGAAATATCCCATTGATCTGATTAAAATTACTTTTAACAATACCTCTCAATTGTTTCAAAACTGACAAGGCAAACTGAAAATTCTTTGTATTGTGAAATAATAGCTGTTTGACTTTGAAAATATCGAAAACGGTTGAAGATAGGTATAGGGTATGTTACATGAAATATGTGTAGAATTGTTCGGTACATACAAAAATGTCGAAAAATACAGGGTGTTGTATTTAAAAAACTTATATTGACACTGACATAACCTCAAGGTCACTAGCACATGTCAAACGGAATATATCATTTTATAGGCCTCATGAATTCAAGTAACTTTTGTATATAATTTTTTTTTGCTAACTATCCTGGGTGAGCAGATAAAGTCTGTAAACTAAAAGCTGAGACACCCAGTATATTAGCGACCCGCCCCGGCTTCGCACGGTTTACGACATCACATTAGAAACCTCTAAAATTATCAGTGTTTCTCTACTATATTATGCATGTATTATGCATATAAACCTTCCTCTTGAATCACTCTATCTATTAAAAAAAAACCGCATCAAAATCCGTTGCGTAGTTTTAAAGATCTAAGCATACATAGGTAGTAGATAGATAGGGACAGACAACGGGAAGCGACTTTGTTTTATATTATGTTATGATGATTATGATATAACGATTTCACCGATTACAAGCATGCTAGCGTTCAATTTAGAAATGTAAAAATACGTGGATAATTTTATTTTTTTACTATGCGTTATGATGACGACGCTATAGGTTACGAACTTAAAAGAGAATATCTTTTGTGCATCATAAATGGAAACATTGTATAAAAACAAACAAACATTGACAACAAACAAACAACACGGTCAAACTTATTTAGTTACATGTACTGTAAATTTTATGTATTTTGTAAAGTTTAATATCTTTATTCGACATTAAAAAGTACTACAATAAATTATAAACAAGTATTTTGACAGAATCACCAGATGCGAAGCAATAACCGAAAATAATGTCCGAATAAACCGAAAAATGAAATATTAATCATTTGTAGTTGTTGTCAAAAATTACGTAAATGAAATGAAGTTGAACATCCAGTGTCGCCGGTAGAATCTGGAGCTTAAGCACTAATGCGCGTGAGAAAATCCTGACGTGATAACTTTGGCGGGACGTACATTTTTCAAGATGTAACCCTCATTTTGCTTTATTTAAGTTTATTTAAAAATAAAATTATATCTTCTAGACAGGAAACTATCACGATCCGGCAAAACAGATCCACAAAAAAAGTGAAATAAGCCTATTCAACGACAATATAAAGGACACTATGGGAAAATGAATGAAAATGCGATTCCCGTTTGAATCATTCTCGAATCGCAGCACGCACGAAAATTGATTCCATAAATATTTGCGCCCCTCTGGGTCTGGAATACGCAAATACGCAAGGACACGAGAAAACGCATCTTATGCAAAGTAGCGGTCCCTTTTATAAAATGAACAGGTTTCCCCGTGCAATTAGCCGCCTCGTTCTTTCTTTTTTTTCCTGTCACCTTACAGATTAGTCACATCAAAAAACGTTTCCGTTGAAAGTTTATAATATAGGTAATATATGTTACTTACTTGTCAAACGTTACGACGCTCAGTGTCAAATTGATAAGGACTACATTTTTGTGGTTCCATAGATATAAAACGGTGGAAATCGATTCCTGTAACAAAAACGTTTTTCGTTTTTTCAGAAATTATCTCAAACTACCACTGATTTAAAAAGAAAAATTTTTATGAGCCCCAAAATACGCAACATTCGTACCCACTCTTTAAAGGCCATAAGGGAACTTTAATTTACTCCATTTTAAAGTCTCACCCATCCTTCCTAAATATTATGATATCACCTACAATTTTTTAAAAATTTAAATGTATTCAGGGAAAATTAAAAATGGTTTTTCTTCTGCCCTGTGGCCTTCACTGCCCTAGAATATTGAAACCTCGCACAATTATAAAAAATTAAATTCGGTTCTTCATTGGTCTAAATGAAATTCCGGAAAAATGTCTAAACATATTTTAGGGGCAATTATATTCTTTTTTCCATAAAATTCAATCGCAGACGATTTCGTATTCTTTAAAACATTTAGTTATATACATTGTTGTAAAATTTTACAAAAATCATCGATTGTAACCCATTGATTTTAAAAAGCAACCTTGCGCCCCCGGCCGGCAAAAAAAAAATTTTTAAATTTGGCCCCTTTGCCAAAATATTTTTTTTAAAAATATTTTTCGGCCCTGAAAGTTTCATGTCTAATATCGTAAGTCAATGGTCAAAGTTAAAATCGACATTTTAATTTTTTATATAAAATTGTACCTCGATTTTCATCCCTGGCCCTTTGTTACAAAACATCGATATAATCCCATCGAATAAATAGGCACCTTGTATGTAGTATGGTAAAAAGTTATGAATGACGTAGCTCAAATTGGATAAATTGATTGAATTATTATTTTTTGGATGGATGGATGATCTATCTTCTACAGATTTTATAGAAGGATGGGTTGGATAGGATGTTTTACAGAATGTTACCGAAACGATGTGACCGACATGAGCAATGTCTTTTTAACATTAAACAAGATTTTACGTTTTAACATTCGATAAAGAATAAAAGAGTAAATGAAGTAAGACGACAAATGATCACGAGAGAATTGACATAAATTAGGTTATTCTCCATCGAGTAGTACGCGTTTTAAAAATGAGTGACAATTAATTCGTTGTTAACAGTTCAAAGGTCCGAAAGAACTTTCGAAATTTAAAATTCTGCCTTCGTTTTACATCCCTATTGTGATCGGTGGGCTTTTAATTACGCGCTTTTGTAACTTGTAATTGGACCCCTGGGATGGAAATTGGTCGCCGTTTTTGCTGCGTATAACGCTACATGTATGGGTTATAGCGGTATTCAAATGTTAACTAACAAATGCTGACAAAGCGTAACATCGCAAAAAAAATAAAATGATTGGTTATTCAAAAACCCAAACTCTGTTATGTTTTTGTGTTATTAGGGTAGTCCAAATGTTCGGTTTTGCAGAGGTTACCTTTGAATATAAATTAGTTATTGATACAGTTGAGCTATTCGGAAAGCGGAATTCAAGATCTTAGTTTGTTCAGGTAATTGTTTGCTGTATTAAATTCATAATCATATCCAGTAGTGAGAAAAACTCGATTACTTTCGTAATCAATACAGATTAAATCAGTAGTGAAATCAAGACTAAATAAAGATTAATTAAAGAATTCAAGTTGCAAACAAAACTTAAGAGTTTTGAGCGTAAAGCAACGAGATTTAGAATAGACAAGAGAGAATGCATATAATCGCACATTGGTGTGGCTATTAAATAACCGAACTGCTGTCATAACACTTTTTATTCGTTACCAATTACAGTAGAAACCTTTTCGCCTTCGATGTACTCCCCTTGGCGACCTCTACACCGCTCCATATGACTTTTCCATTGTTGAAAACAGTGCTGGAAATCCGCTTCTGTCAGCTGGTTTAGAACCTCTGTCGCTTTTGCTTTAACCGCTTCCACACTTTCGAATCTTGTCCCCTTTAGCACCGATTTTATGTTGAGTAATAAAAAAAGTCACAGGGGGGCAAGGTTGGGCGAGTATGGTGGAAGTTCCAGCACAGTAATGCCGTATTTTGCAAAAAAAAAAACACCCTCACAGACAAAGCAGAATGGGCCGGTGCATTGTCTTGGTGAATTTTTCATGATTTGGTCCTCCACAAATCGGGTCTTCATCTTCTCACAAGCTCACGAAGGGTCGTCAGAACCTTGATGTAATAATGTGACTCTCAGGGTCACTCAGGGATCCAGTCTACGTAAAGAATGCCTCAAATGTCAAAAAAGACGATCATCATCGCTTTGAATTTGGATTTGCTCATCCCGGCTTTTTTTTTGCTTTGGCGAGTTCGGGCTCTTCCAATGTATGGATGGGCGCTTTGTTTTGGGGTCATAAGTAAAAAAACTACTATTAAGCACAAGTAATCACCGTGTCTAACAAGCTTGGATCAGTGTCAATGTTGTTTAGAATGTCAGGGCAAATGTTCATTCTCGATTCCTTTTGCTCGGGAAGTGAGGAGTTTTGGCACCATTTTTGAGCAAATTTTGCGCAAGTTGAACGATTCATGCAAAATCTGGCAAACACATTCTTTGTCGATTCCTGTTATTTCAGCAAGCCCTCGGATGCTTAGATGACGATCTTCGCGGATTCATTTACCAATTATTTCAATGTTTTCGTCCGTTTTTTAAGTTGAGGGCCGTCCGGGGCGCGGATCGTCTTCGGTCGTTTTACGTCCCTCTTTAAATCGTTTAAACCTTTCAAAAACTTGTGTACGGGATAAGCATTGATTTCCGTACACTTCTTTTAACATTGCATAAGCTTCTGTAAAAGTTTTCCTCAATTAAAGAAGAAACTTGATATTAACCCATTGCTCCATCTGAACATTTAACATTTTTTCGACACGTCACTGGTGCATAGACTAATTCAAACAATACAGTCAAACTGAGCGACCCACTGGCTTGTCCAGCGAACTCAGGGTTGGGGAAGTATCACCAGATACAGTTCTGTTCAAACTTGCTTGCAGCGCGCTGGTAGCAGCATCAGTTCGGTTATTTAATAACCACACCTCTTAATGTCAATCGGTCATGCTGATGTCACAGTGATTGAAGGAAAAAAATATTCAATTTAATTTCGTGTGTTAATATTAACTTTTAATTTTATCTTCTTTTTAAAACTATTATCTTCGTTACAAAATTACAATTATTTTCACTATTGAAAAAATAACGAACTATAAAAACTTGCCCACTTACCTATTTTTTAAAGTTCACTACTGTTGGTTGATAATGCAGTATAAAACTCATTTTACCTTTTTAGTCTTTTTACTGCTGTTACTAATTATTAGTTTAACGATGAAAAAGTACCTGCATGTAGCATGGAAACCGCCATTTATAAAAAACTGAAGCTTTGATGAAAACATCAGATTTGACTGCACTATTCATAATGATTTCGTGTTTGGTACCAATTTAACACAAATAGTTTTATGGCCTTGACATAATGAGCAAACAATGTTATTTTTTATTTCTATTTCAACCGGCAAATTAATTGCGGTTTAAATTTAGCTATACATTAACTAGGGGAGACAAAACTCCACCCTGGAATGGAAGGGTGGAGTCGGGTATTTTAATTCAAATAAATTTGAATTAAAAAAACATTTTTTTTACTGAATTAGAATATGTTATATATTACTTTTAGTACATATTTAAACATATTTTTTCTCAAGCTTATTTGCCCCTTGCGTCTACATTTGAACAACCCGTCAAGATTGTGATATTGTGACATAAAATGGCTTGTTGGTATACTAATATCCAACTATATCTCGAGTAAAACGCCTTTAGAACTTAAATAATAGAATTGTACTTTTTTACCAACCGTGACCTTATTTTAAACGCGCATACCTACTACCCCTATTACTTTAACAGAAATAGTTAACCCCTTCTTAGATTAAGAGTACAGAAAAATTACACTGTGAATTCATGAGAATTTCCACCCTTTTTACTGATTATTGCTACTTTTGTTGGGTCTTAAATGTACTCGTAAATTTAAAATTAAAAGTTGCACAAGGAGCTAAAACATCCAGGTTTAATTTAATTACAAAATATTATATATTCATATTATATTATATTATATTATGTATAATGTGATATATAATTAAATAATTATATATTATTATATAAAATCTTTTTGAAAACCGATTACAATTGTAATTAGATAACTTAATATTATATAACTTAATTAGATTAACCTCGGAACAAATATTTTTATTAGATATTAATTGTAATACAATGATTTTGTATCAAACTAACTAAACAAACTAACTAATTTGCAGTAACTGTTGAAATACACTTGCCGTAATAAATCATATAACATCATATTTGCTACTATTCCTGCTAGCCGAGTTCATCTTGTAACGCGAAAATTTACTGCCATGCACTCTAATACACCACACCGCTGAAAATAATTTGATTCCCTAACTCTATTTCACACAACAGTTAAAATTTCCATTTTAAATTTCTACATTCCGGTGGCACGGAAGTAATAAATTTAATGCCGGACATAAAATGATTGCTTTATGCTACAAGTATAATTTTGTAAAATGTCAAAAAATGTATAAAAAAAAAACAGGACTCATTATGTGGGAAAGGGTTAATATTCACAGAACAATACAACGTTTTTCCGTTTAGAATTTAGAATATTTTATTCTGGAAACAGTAGGTATAGGTATTTGAATATGTAATATCTGTTGTATAACTATATTATTCGGTATATATGTATTACAAATAGTAATAAATTTTAGAATATTCCACAAAGCATGGAAAAAAAGACAACTGAAATCTGGTTATCGTCCAAAAAATGTATTTTAGTGTAATATTTATTTTCCATGCAACGTTATTTCTGTGGACTAATTTTTAAGTTATTGTAATTTAAAGTTATTAATTTTAAGTTATTTGAAATAGTAGTTATAACTTGATAAAAAGAACACTTTCCTTGTGTTCGCGACACATCGAAAAAATACATCATCATAGAAACTGACATCAAGAAATCGTTAAGATTTCTGAGGGAAAACAACTGACAACGAAATATAACAATGGTCCTAAGACATTCTACTGCCCTTGATAACAAATGATGGATGATCTTCAAAATAAAACAGAAATATTTTAGTGCTACCTACCAATATAAAAGAACATGTAAAAAAGAAACATACAGAGCTTGGTCTCAAATACAAAGAAACGTACTTACTTTTGGGAAGGAACTTCGAACTCTCAATACATAACAAAGTAATAATATATGACCAGATCCTGAAACCAGTTTGCTTATACGGCATTCAACTGTGGGGTTGTGTCAAACAAAGCCACATCGACACTATACAAGTCTTCCAGAATAAAGTACTATGAAGCATGGTAAATGCTCCATGTACATATGTACGTAACAAGGCTCTACATAGCGATCTTGGTATCCCTGAGGTAGACAAAGAAATCAGAAGATTCGCCATTAAACACGAATATTGTCTTCATCGTCACCCCAACGAAGCTCCTAAGCAACTAAGATCTGGTCAGAAGCCTGCAAAGACTAAACACTTCGAACTTGTGTAATGTAATGGCGTAAAAGCAGAGCACAATGTGCTTGTGATAATGCTTAGGCAAGTCAGTGAAAACTCTAGGACAGCAGTGGATGGATTTTAGTAACTTACGTTAAGTACTTAGTTTTGTACTTAATGTAAGAACTTAGATATAAACTAATGGTTAGTTTGTAAGAATAGTTTTAGTAATTGAAAAAAAAAAAAATCTACCTGTATACCTAATTTTAGCATATGTATTATTAAGTCGGTGGTAATTGAAGACAAATGTTGTTGAAATAATTAGATTATAATTCAAATAACTCTATGCACTAAAACCTGGGTAAATTACATTACTAAAGTTAGGAAAAAAATATATAAATTACTGTTGTCGATTTTTCTTAATGGAAGTAATTCATCACAAATATCATATTTCAGAGTGCCTTTTGGGTATAGTGTTGTTCAATAATACGTCGGGTAGAAAGGATATCATATGTCTTAGACAAAAAATGGTATATACCGTATATGTCGAGTTTTGTAAAAACATTATTCTATATACAGGTACATCAAATACAAACAAAAAACAATAAACGTATTTAAATTATATCTGTTATGGTTCCAGTTAGTTTTCAAAATATATTTTATTCGAGAAAGACGTAAAATGAATTTAGTTGATAGTGCATGAAAATTATTGTATATTATAATTTTATTAGCTGTGTAAAGTCAAAGCAAAAATAATTTTACAATAATAATATTACATGAGAAATATCGAACGAATATAGTTCGATATGGTGCTATATGGTTCGATATGATCCTATTTAAAACACATACGAGATGTATAAATTAAGTAATGAGAGAATTTTTATTTTTCTTTATTCGAATATAATTACAATTCAGTATTGTCTCCTTCAAAATAACTTCCTTGGGAAGCCACACATCGCTGGAGACGGTTCTTCCATTCCTCAAAGCAGTGCTGGAACTCATACACTGGAATAGCCATCAGCTGGTCAGTTTCAGCTGTTTGAATGTTTTCTATGTTCTCGAAATGACGTTCCTTGAGGTGATTCTTCGATCTCGGTAAGAGAAAAAAGTCACCAGAACTCAAGTCAAGCAATAAGGAGGCTGAGGAGCCACAGGAATAGTTTTACTGGTTAAAAACTATTGAATTTAATGAAATGGCTGTGTGACAAGGCAACAGTGGTGTGATTCAAATTTAACTCTTCCCCAATCATTCTTGCCGTCAACCGACGATCTGAACGCACAACATCCCGTATTCTATCGACATTTTCATCAGTTGAAGGCCTTCCGCTGCGTGATTCATCTTCAATCGACTTCTTCATTCGTGTTCCTTCTGACAGTGCCTTAAACCACTAATAAACCTGAGCACTTGAAAAAACACTGTTTCCGTAGGAGTGTTGAAGTTTTGTAAAAGTATCCGTTCCGCTGTGTCCAAGTCTGAAGCAAAACCTGATAGCACACCGTTTCTTAAAATTAGTCACTCATTTTTAAAATGCTCCAGAAAAAAAAACGGTTTACGAAAACAACTAACAAACAAATCACAAACAAGTCACAAAGAATAAACAAACGTTCCGTCCCCGTTGTGTTGCTAGATCGGGCGCTACGTTGCTACGTTGTCATTACTTAATTTACACATCTGGTATATTTGTTAAAAACAACGAGGAGAAAAAATATATCTATAATAACTAATCTAATGCTGCTGTAAAAGGAAAAACATGAAACAGTAGTATTTAACAGTTTACTAATTCAACATAAAAACATATATCCATTTATCTCTATCCTTTTAAAAGTTCTTTTCTGTTTTTTTTTCAATTTTTGTATATAGCTTATAAGCTGTTAAAATTATGTCTCTAATTTTTTAATCAAACATATATTCCTACAAATTTTCTATTAGAATTATGGCGTTACACTTAAATAGTATCGTGTTTTCCAGTGATAAAATGTATGTTTAACCCAGGCCTCTCCAACTAAGGTGATATTGTCGCTCCGGCCGAACGCCGCGCCGGCCAAGCACTGGGAATTAAATGAAAGAATATGAATATGATGCTGTCTGTCTTTGTCGCGCAAAGGCGGCTGTGCTGCGGACGAGTGAGAAGGCAGTGGACAGGCACCGGTGCTGCACTTTGCCTGGTTTAACCCATCGTTTGAAATAAGGGATTTATTTTGGAAATTAGAAAAAAACTTTCCTCAGAGGTGATCTTTATGCCCAATCACCCCGAAAATAATAAATAAAATATTATATTCACTTATAAACACTGTTTGTATTGTTTTTTTATTCACGCGTCTGAACATCAATAGAACCTCAATTTCATAAATCAAAAAGATTTAGCAACACGAAATAAAATCATCGTTTATACAGTTACTTTCGTATGAAAACCCCGATGGTTCGTGTTTTATTTATATAGAAGCTTTGTAAACGAATAAACTGTAATTTTGAAATAAAATTCCCATTTGAAAACAAAATTTGTCTGAACATCTACAGAATTACATTAATGAATTATATATACGCGAGTGATTACAGCCCTCAAATAAACATGGCGAGACACAAGGTACGTAAATGTTCAGGAGTCAAAACACAAACTACATGGAAAGTTTCTTGCGCAAATAGAATTAACTATACCGTACAAATACGTCGTCAAGCTTAGTCCCCAAAATGAAATTTAGCAAAGAATTTGTATACTAGCTCCTGTTTCAATAGATTCTTGCTAGACTGCAAGAATCTATATATGGTTGGTGGTTCCTCTTTATCACTTTAAAAATATTTGATTCAACAGAATAGATGTAAAATCACTTGCAAAATTTGATCCACATAAAAACCATAGAAAGAGAAAAACAATAGAAAGTTTGACTCGAAATTCGAAATCTGTTTTTTGAAAAACTTTTTTAAAAAGAATTTCTAAAACATATTTTAGAACATGTGTTTTACAAACAGTTTTCGAGATGTTATGAACTGATAAAATATTGTAGTGTTATTGACACTAAATAAACGGTGTCACCACTTTAAAACTTGCAATAATTTTTTTCTCTAGGAGTCCACCCATGTGACCTCAAACTGAGCCAAACATTGATTTCCAAAAGTACTGCTGAGAAAAAACATTTTTTTAGAACTTTTTTTTATTACTGTAGTTGCGAATTGAACAACTTTTGTTCTATATTAGAGTGGTACCAAAGAGTTACCAGCGACATTTTTAAAATAATTATTGGTACATGACAAGTAAAGATCATAGTGATATGCAAACAATTTATATACACAACTGACTTCAGAATCCCGATGGATGCCCAGCAAATTTAGTCTCAGAATACTGGATATTAAAACATTTTTATCAATTTATTTTTACATTTTTATCTAAGTATTATTAATTTACCTTTAGTCCTTTAACTATGTTGTAGTTAATACACCTAAACTAAAACAAAAACTATAGTTTTCAGAATGTCACATATGACAAAGGGCAATATTTTGAAAACAAGTTTCCTTCCTTTAATTTAGTGACCGCCAAGGTCGCCAAATTTAAGTCCATTGGATATTTTTCCTCTAACTAAAGGTTTACAAGTCACGACCTCAGAAGGTTAATAAACTTTGAGACTGAATAAATTATGCTTGCGAACAAAGTGACCAAAAACATTTAAAAACTACGAAAATAATATAACTTTCGCCAGAGTTATGAGAAATATATGCCCTTAAACGTAGGATTGCTGGACGTGCTGAGAATCGTTTTATTTATTTATTTTCTGTTTTTATTGAATCTAGTTTAATTTTGTTGTTATTATTTTTATTTATTGTTGTATTATGTATTTTACAACTTTAATTTAATTCTGTAAATAGAAGCAATTTGTTTCAACTATTTTTCAGGTCAACTACATGATTTTTAGACGTAATTCAAAAATAAATTCAAATCTTAAAAACTCATACTCTTGTCATGTTATGCGAATTCAATATTCTCATATTAAATTAAGTGCACATTTATTTTAGGGGATGCTGCATTTAGTGGTGAATACAAATTCTTCGCATAAATTCGACATTTTTGACAAAATTCGACTATTCGCCACTTTTTGACAAAATCATTTATATCAAAATTTTTAGATCAGCAGAAAATAAAATAATCAACTGATTGAAGAATTTAAAAAGCAACAAATTCCATTCTTTCCTTACAATTCAAAACAATTAGTGTTGAATTTTTTGATCCAATCCATTTCCGATATTTTAACTCGCATTTTTTTTTGTCCAAACGTCAAATTTGTCGTATAATACTAATGTCAACTTTCATAGACACACTGTATGTATTTTAAATCTATTTGAATGGACAATTTATCCTCTTGATCCGCAAATAATTAAGCACTCAACTGTAATGCACAAGGCTGAGAAAGTGAAACTAACCTAAATTGAAGCCTTATACATTTCGGGATTATATCTCCTGCAAACCCATGAAAACAGACGAATACTTAATTGAAATTTATATTTGAACGTCTAGATCCTCATAATAGGCGGTTTAAGTGTTTGAGGAGCTAGCGGCTCAAATTTCAATTATTACTCTTGTATTTTAATGTGGTTTGTAATCTGTCAGCCGCTACTTTTGCGCAGTTAGAAATTGGATTTAACTAAATGTTATTACTCAAAAGGAAGGGTTGTCGACGTTCTCCCTCCTTATTAATTTATGACAACACACATTTTAGCAAGAAGGGGAAAGTTGTTGTAAACGTTTGAACATTAAATGCATCGACAGGAATGTAGGCATAGCAATTTTGAGAGACAACATTAAAACCACGAGGGTACTGAAGGGAAATACAATATTTCCACACAATAGTTTTGATTTGTAGTCCAAGTCCACTTTGTCTTGCAAACTTCCTTATGATTGATTTGAAAACTGTTTCAGATACCAGCAAAGTGCCAATATAGTATTGCTGTAGAATTTACTACATGAAGAAGCCTGAAAATGTAAAAGTACAACTAGTGGTTTTGTAGTTTTTTTTTAAATGTAGCTGACAGAGAGTACCTAACATTCTGATACTCATAACATACAATTAATAATAATCTAAAACTAATAGTTTTTCTGTATACAACTTTATAAGCAAATTATTTTCCAAACATGATTTGGAGGAAATAATAAAATACCATTTTTTACTTTCAAAAAGTAACACATTGTAACAATTTAACGGATCGCGCGTTTGTTAGAATTAAATTTGGAAGTTGATCATTTTAGTTATCTTTATAGGGTAACTCGGAAAGCTTAAGATACATAAAAAGTCTGGTATTACAGTCCCAGACTATTCTTTTTCAAGAAGTTACATCGGTGAAAACAACTCATGGCTAACGCGACTAGATTTGGTGATACAGGGAGAGTCCCAATTTTTTGACTTTTCTAAAACAAAATTAAAATAACCCTTCGGAATTCTGTGATGGTTGATGCGAAACGAAGTCGAAAGTTGAAGTTGACAGTTCTAAATTCATCGATATTTTAGTTTACTATTGTTATTCTAACATCAGTTTAGTACTGAAGAAAAATAATTTCAATAAATATATGTCCTAAATTCTAGACAGTACAAATTATCTTTGCATCAAATATAGTAATTTCAAAATGTTATTTTAATTCTTCATTAAAATAGCTCTATTTAAATCTATATTTTGTGAAAAAATGTATGGTAAAAATTGTGAGGTAAATCTTCCGAAATAATAGTGTCTTAGAATTTCGAGGTGTTTAATTTCTTGGGATAGTTACGTATACTTCCTCATTAAAACTTTTTGAAATTGCGACAAATAAGCCGATTTCTAATGATTTTTTTTTTAAATGTCAAATTTGGCAGATACACAAAGTCACGTGACCCATTCGAGTAGGTCCTTTTTCACCATTTTAAAAGCACAAGTTAGCTCTAATGTTAAATTTCAGAAAAAGCCGTTGTTAAAAATGTTTCCCATGTAATGGGGCATTATGAAGGACATTGTATGTATGTAATGTCAATTTTTGGAATTTGACGTGATTGTACTGTGAATGTTATTGCATTTATCTTCTTGTTGCTATCGCATGACTCTTTTTACAATAAAAAAGTACGAAACTTTGTAAGATGCACTGCGAGATTTATCGCGCTAAATTGAAGAAATTTTATCTTATCGAATTTTAGTTTATGAAGCATATAATACTAACGTTATGAATAAAAGCGGCCAAACACAGAAGATGCAACCTTGAACCCAAGTTGAAAAATATTTTCAGACTTTAACGATTTATCTAAAACGAAAGGCGTTATTAACTACTGAATTGTAAACGTACACACACTATTAGCCAATACACAGTACAATTTACACTATACAGTATATTTTACGAACATTCTTACAAGTAAAAGGGTAAAGGGTTTTTGCGAAATTACAATTGTCTATCACTATACATATAAAAAAAGTGAATTCATTTGATTAATATTCCTTTAGATATAAAAGTTCCAGGCACGATCGAATTTAATAGAATATTTTGAGTGTTATACTTAGTTATTTTTTTAGAAAACATCTTATTCGTTCATTGGAATTGGTACTTAAGAGTAAATATAAAGATTACACTCATTACAGTATGCATTATAAAAAACTAGTCGCCTCTAACTTAAATATCAAAGAGAACTGCGTATACAGTTGCACATAAACAAGTCAGTTGCATGTATGACCTCTTCTCATGAATAAGGTTGGGTAATGGCGACACGACACATAGGCAACTCGTGTGATGTTATCTCAATTTAATTTGATTGGAGCACTCCTGTGTCAGCTGGTACTGTTGTATTAGCTGCGCTATATGCAATACATTGAATAGTGTGATCTAATTTCATAGTAAAATATGGCAAATGTGTTATTAGTTACTTTTTGGACAATTTCAGTTTTTATCCGAGTAACTCTGTGCCACCCGGTATAAATTCAAATTTATTGCCGATTCCTTGCTGAATAGTAGACAACCAAACATACATTTCGATAACCGAGATAATAAATAACAGCTAGGAATATCCGTATACCTAGGTAGCAACTTAGTAAATTGTATGTCGAGAAATATTTGGAGTAAATAATATAATTGAAAATATGACGATCTCTACAGTTCATATGCATTTTTGTATGTTACATAGGATTTATTTCAAATTCAATCCTACATTGTATTTTATCGCGGCGGCCGCGATGAGTGTTTTTGTAAAGAAAAAAAAAACTAGGCAAGAAGTAGCCGGCGACGAATTTCACTTGGCACTGGTCACGTATCTTTCGCTGATAGTAAGGTGTGGTCGACGATTTTCTTTAAGTTAACACGTTGGCATTCCTAAGGGATTTTTAGAAAATTCGTTTAAAATGATTGTGTTCGCGTGGTTGTGGTCACCTTAAGGGCGACACATAATTCGGCAAGTTTGCTGGATCTGAATACACCTTTTACGATAGATTGGTACGTGGTGACCGATTTCATAATCCAAGTTATATCACTTGGTTCACCTCAAGCCATCCACCATCCAAGTAAGTTATATTCTGGTCTTCTTTTATTATTAAATTTTCAAACCGTAAATCTTGGTTGTAGGGCTTTTAGGTTGGGCTTTTGTTCCAACTTTCAGTTCGAATTTTAATTCGACTTTTTTATATGGAATTTTATATGGATATTAGTTGGATTTATTTCTATTTTGGGAACTGTTTTGGAGTTTCATAAGCCTTTGGAGTAGCTGCTCATTGCCTGATAGGGGCGTTGGCTAGATCCCTCAAGTGGCGTTCCTGTTTGCCGGAAATTTTCGACATCTCGGACGAGGCGTGTATACCAGGTGTCCCACTAACTGTACCACCGTACCGATACGGAAAATTAGGCGGAATCAACAGACGAAAAAAAAAACAGATAAGCTGTAGATGTAGTGAAATTGTGAATCCTTCTACCATTGAATATGTATGTATTGGGTATTATTTCAGTAAACTAATTTAAAGTATTAGCGTGTATAATTTTTGCTTAAGTTGAAATACCCCATCATTCTTTTAGCTTCAGGTTATTTATATTTTGGTGATCATTGGCTATTTAATATTTTGATTTGTTTTTTTTTTTGTTGATATTTTGTAACCGCGTATCAACGACGCTTAAGAAACGTAAGGCACTTAGGTTACTGGCGCCCAAAGCTGCCACCACTTACTAGCAGCTTAAAATTGTTTACCGCACGACCACCTCCGGTTGCAGCTAGCCCACGTTTCTGAAATTACTATAATAACATCAAAATTAAATAGTAATTTTAATATCAAGATCAATACCTAAAAGAAGAGGTGACAATTTATCGTGCTTCTGGGAGTACTAACAACATTTATCGGCTTTATATAATTGATAAAGTTGTTGCTTGCTTACCGTCTAACATCGAAGCAGTCGTCAGACGAGTGCTGAAAGAAGAGCTAAATTTGCAAAAAGTGTTTACAAGATGGGTTCCGCGTTTGCTTAGCGAAAATCACAAACAACAATGATTAACAGCGGCCAGAAATGTTGTGGAAATGATTGAACGTGAAGGCGAAGAACTTTACTTGTGTATCGTACAGGGGTGGCTAGTGTAAAGGTGCTGCAGAACTGCCAAAAAAATAGATATTTATATATCTTTGTGACCTAATTAATAACATTTATTGATATAATAATTTGGTATATCCACAACGCACGGCGCACCCCACGCTATCGTACTTCCGTAAAATCGCCTTTTGCCGCTTTGCAGGCCGGCCATCCTGTGTTAAATAGTAGACCAAATAAATTCTCTGGGTCTCTAGTTGAGCGCGTCGCGGTACATTTATATTATTGTACTGGGCCACACGACACCGTTCTGTGCACCACTTGGCATCCCCCCCCCCTCAATTCCCGCGACGCTCCACACTTGCTAGCATAAATCCGCAAATTTAGACGGTCAGTGAGTTGCATTTTTCCAGATAATCGCTGCATGTTTACATACGGGCCATTCCGCGGTGACGGGTGTTACATTTGTACGCATTCTAACTGTTATAATTCCTAAATTAGAACAAAATTGTCTGACTTTTGAGTATAATTCAATTCATTTCAGTGATATTTTAATTAAAACAAAATCGTATTAGGAATTATTCAGGCGTTTAGATGCAATAATAGGTTTAAACCCTGTGATGGGTGTTACTTGTACTTTTGCAAAATATGCTACCTTGTTGGGTAAACATCAGAGTTCAGCTAAATTAGAAGTTTTTGTAACAAAATGAATAACTAAGTAGAGAGATAAATGATCTTCATTTCTGATAATTGTAAGAGATTTGTGGATATATTGTTTTTTACATTTTTTTTTGCAAGCAAAACTTGTGACGGGTGTTACAAGATTTGTGACGGGTGTTACGAGTGTAAATTAAACAAAAGCTTATGTACACTTTGAGGCTTTATTTATTAATATAGACTATTAAAACTAGTATTATTAGATTTTAGATATTTTCTGTTCTATAATTTTTATTGTTTTTTTCGGGTTTCCTTTTGCTTCTTCTGTTCTTTTCTATGTCGTGGGTTTCTCATATGTTTATCGGCGAAAATATTGATGAATTCCTTTAGAATTATGGAAATTGAGAATATAATACCTGTTAATTTTCTATTTTAACATATATTGACAAATTAATTTTTTGCTCCTTGGTATCGATTACCGCGGAATGACCCATACATATTTCTCATAGACTTGGCGGGCAACCCGACGTAGATCGTGTTTCGCGTAAATTGAAAGCAATACTATTTTGTTGATTTCTAATTTGTCTATTGATTTATTTTTATTATACTAATTATTGGTATTTATAAACTGTGATAGTAACATAAAACATAAGTGATAATGTGTATAGTTTGATTTAGTGTATAGTTTGTGAGGAAATTTTTTAAAAACTCATATGAAGAAAAACATTATTTAAAAAATAAAGGTAGGCCATTGCCCGATATTATTATCGATAATCCAGGTGTAAGTCGCTGAAAAGCATATACGCGCCAATATAATAAAGACATTTATTCGACGAATAATTGGATATGTGGGTGCAACAAAAAAAATGGTTTATTTTGTTTTCCTTGTTTACTTTTTAGAGGTGATAAAGCATGTACGGAGGTAGGCGTGACTGATTTAGTGTACTTGACTGAGAAAATAAAAATCAGAGAAAATTATTTAGAGAAAGTTATATGAGAAAATTATTTATATCAAAAATTGATGCTTTCAACGACAAGGTTATAGACAAGTTTGCTTCTATGAAGGATCGTAGGATTGAATTAACTTTCAAAAAATAGGTGCGTAAACATTTGCGGAACACCCGCTTCCTTTCATCACGAGCCGCCACTGGTATCGTAACAAGTGATGAGTGATGAGACATGGATTCATCATTCAACTCCAGAAGCAAAACGCTAGAGTATGGTTTGGAAAGCATCAGGCGAAAATGGGCCGAAAAAAGCAAAAGTATGCTGAAAAGAATAGGTACCTTTGTGTGCGAGAGGGATCTAGTGGACTGTATGCGAAAAGGCACTTACGTTTTCTTCCGTAGGTCGCGGTCTTCCAAGGTCTAGGTGCACGCGGGTGCTTTCCTTCCACTGATGCACTTATGCCGGCCGGCGTCACCAAGGTGCACTGCAGTTGGGATAACCCAAGTAGTCACTAATGCACTGTAGATGCACTAAAATAGCTGCTGCGTTATGTTACCGTAGGAGAGAGCAAAAAGTCGCGTTTCTTGTCTTCGAGTAGAGTTAAAAATCACACTTGACACTATTGTACTGTGCCTTTTTGGAGTGAGAGAGAAAGGAAATATATGATGGTGTGAGTAATGTTGGCTGCATACGCTTGAGGAATTAAATTAAATTAAAATATAGAATAAAGACGGAACACTTTGTTTATCTTTATTGATTTATCTCATAGGTAGGTGTTAGCAGAAAACATATGTAAATATTGTTTCTTCGTTTGCATGAAAACATTTTTCTAACGAAATATATTTTAGATTAGAGAAAGGGTTTGTTTGAAGTGGTCTTGTTATCCGACAAATAAATAACCAAAGCGTGCTGTTCAAACCGTGAAATTGAAGCGAACAAGAATGCAGATATAAATTGGAGCACGATTATGTAACAGCAGACCAAAAAAATCACAAGAAAGTACAGTACACTAATAGATTTATTTACTTTAATCTGTATCTCAGCTCATTCTATCGTAAAATTCTTCAGGTCCACAAATTACGAGTTTAATTGCGTTGTTACAGAAAAGGAATTCGCAACACGGCAAGAAAAATGCAATCATTTGCCTCATTAATGGAAACCGATTTAAACTGGCAAAAGGTATCGGAAACAGTTTTTAGGATTAAAAATTCGATCTCATTTTTTAAAGGGCAATATACAGTGTGGAACAGCCAAATGGAATAAATTCAGTAGCTCCATTATTATTCATTTTTTTTAGAAAATTCTGAGACACGTCAATTTCTAAAATTCTAAAATGACATCTTGCGACATAAAAATGTCATCCCTAAATTCAACCCCCTTTAGGTGACAGCTACAACCCCTAAATTTTCAAACTGGAAGTAGGGACTTGTGCTACTTCATTTGAAAGGTCTTTTCATTCTCTATTCAAAACTGCTATGGTTTTAAATTTTATTGTAGAAATTAACAAGAAAAAAGAAAAGTTTCTCCAGCGTAAGAAATTCGTTACATTAAAATAAAAAACAAATCATTATTAATGCAGCAGATGTTCAAAATGCATGCCTCCAGCATCTTGGTACCATACTAGACGTAAATATAAATGTCTTCTAACGTTAGTTAACATCTGCGGGGTAATCAACCTAATTGCAAGTGATATTCTTCTTAAGTCAGCTAAATCGTCGGGTTTGGTTTTCTAGACCATACATTTTACATATCCCCACAGGAAGAAGTCTAACGGTGTAAGATCAGGTGATCGTGCAGGCTATTCTACAGAACCACGTCTCCCTATCAAGCGATTTGGAACGATTGTGTGGAGATATTGTCGGACATTGACTTCGTAATTTGCTGGTGTACCATCCCGCTGGAACCATTGTGCTTGTGGGTTTCTTTTAGCTGGATACAAGTTTGCCATCGTCAGTACAACATTATTTTGGAGCAGCGCATAAGTTTCTCCATTCAAATTGCCGTCAATGAAGAAGGGACCAATTATATTTTGTGCAATTATTCCTGCCCAAACATTAACTTCTTAAATTTCAGGTTTGTTTTTTTTGCTGCTTGCTCGTTTTTGTCGTTCGATTGTCAAGCAAAAAATTGTGCGTATTTATTAGTAAGTTTTTATCTTATAGTAGGGAATGAGGGCAATTACAGACATTTATTTGTTGTTATAATTAACATTTCAGAACCTAAAATGGACAAATAGTGTTACATATTATTTTAATGTAGGGAACGAATTTCCTACGCTGTAGAAACTAGCTCTTAGTTTTGAATAGAGAATGAAAAGACCTTTCAAATGAAGTATCACAAGTCTCTGAAGGGGGGTTGAATTTAGGGATGACATTTTTACGTCGCAAGATGTCATTTTAGAATTAGAAATTGACTTTCCTCAGGATTTTCTAACAAAATGCATAATAATGGAGCTACCGAATTTAATCCATTTGGCTATTCCACACTGTATAGTGACAGGCAATAGTTTGCAACCTTCACAGCGATATAAAACTTTACCCTGGCAGTTTTTGAGACATATTCACTTGAAAATGTATAGTATTTGCCTCCTGTCTTGTGAACATCCAGAACCTACTGCAGTTTTCTTGGAAACTCCTTACTACTCGTACAGCATATGTTTCCAAATACATATTCCTCAAAAAGTATCAGGTATGCCTCGCAAAATTTGATATACTGAATTTAGACAGACTCCGTGAAAAAACATACAGGGGGTTCCATTTTAAAAAATCGAGTTCCTTATAGAACTCCTTACTACCCGTATACCATATGTTTCCAAATACAGATTCCTCAAAAACTATCAGGGACGCCTCGCAAAATTTGATATACTGAATTTAGACAGACTCCGTGAAAAAACATACAGGGGGTTCCATTTTAAAAAATCTAGTCAATTGCCTCTGGCGTGATTTTTTAACAAGGTGTACAACGAATTATATATTACGAGTAAACATTTATAAAAAGTACAACAGCTTATACTTTCATTATCATAGAGTTTTATGGTGCTGACTCTACGTTATGGTACATATTTCCGGAAGCTACTTATAAATTTCATTCTTTCAAGTAATTAAAAAAATTGTTTAAAAATAATATCCATATACCCTTTTTTACCAGAGATGTGTTTAAAATTAAATATTTTATATTAATATTCACCTTATTATAAGTCGTTTGAAATGAACGATATACAAAACATTGTATCGCATTTACTTTGTTTAATACAGTATCCTAAATCATTGTATTTTATTAACCATATAGATTTTTCTTCTGAATTTTATTACTTTGAGAATATTACTTTCATCACTAAAAATCTATTCATATTCGGTTAAAATGAAAAGTCAGACTTCGTTAGCAGAGCTTGTTTTTTGAATTCCATTTATAGTCTAAAAATAACGCACTAATGAAGAAGGTGTTTTTCAGGACAAAGGAGACGACAGGACAAGGCTTCCAATCCCTTGACAAATATTGACAAAGGGATTACATGTTTTGCGTTATGGAAAACCATACCTACAACATCTGTTATTTTTAGAAGCACGTTTAGCACCACGATTTTACCTTTTGTTGGGCAAATCCGGTTCGAGATATTCCTTTGTGTTACGTCTTTGTCGAGTCTATATAAAATTATATTATACGTGAATATATTACTGAATTTCTATTTACACACAGGTACGTAGAGCCATAGTGCTTCCAGAAAAAGAAAATGTTTGCCCGTGTTACTAAATATCTTTGATTTTTAAAAGACCATCTAATACCTTTTGTGGCAGTACTTTGTCCAAATTATGAACTTTTTTCTGCGTCATTTTGCACTAATTGATACGGTTTTCTTATATAAAAAGGTTTACCCTACTGGATTTAATTTAAATGCGAAACTGGACAGACCAACCACTCATGAGTTAAAGAAGGAATTTGTAATGAGATTCAATCCTTCGATCTTCAGGCACTTCACCAAGAAATACATAGAAATCACTTGACTATAAAACATTCTTATTATTTATTTAGACTAATTTGTTATTTATTTTTTACTTTTATATTCTATTGTTTTCGTTCTTGCAGTTATGAAGTCTTACAGAAGTGAAAAAAGGCGTTTCTCTTATATCCTTAACTTCAACTGTGGAAACGCTTTTTTAATTTAAGTAATAAATGTAAACTGAGTCCTCAGCCCATAAATGAAAGAAGATACAAAGACAAATACCTTGATTGTATCATTTATTCCGATCCGGAAATATCCCTGGAATAAATTACTCTAAAGTCAAGTTGACAATTGTTAGCAAACAACCGGATCTGCATTCAAAGTCGACGCGTCTCTTACGGTTGCTTCTAAGGATTAATGAAGATAATTTGATATAGTCTCGGTAGATAATGTATACGCGATTAACGCGATTTGTTACTACACTAATTTTAATCGGGTCATAAAACTTTGAGAGAGTAATGCTTCCATCCAACAATAAAGTCCTATCTAGAATTAATTAAACAGATGGTTCATAGAATTTCAATTAGATATTAAAACTTGATACTTCCTATAGAAACTTATAGTATACATATCATTTATCCCTTTTTCACCCCCATACAGAAGTTGGTTAGAGGGTGTTCCCGTCATTTTTGGGCAAAATAAATAAATGATTCGTATTCAGCATCCAAAAATTAATATAAAAATACTAGTTTCATGCTCTTTTCTTGAGAGGTCAAAAAAGCCATTTATTTAACATTGTTCTTTATATGATTGGCAGTTTCAAAAGTATGTTGTCAGGACTGTGGCTTATCCAGGAAAGACTTTCCCATTTTGAACTGAGAAATAATAGTTTTTAATGAAACCTATGAATTTTACTACTAAATAACTACTAAATAAATGTATGAAGAAGTATTAAATAAAATTTTGGGAGATTTTACCTCGAAATTAAGTAAACAAGAAATTTTATTCTTGTTTACTCATGCATCAATGACAATTTACTTTTTTTTAATGTGATGTAAACTCTTAAAAGTTGTTTAGTTTTCAACTCCGAAAAGTTGATTTACTTGGAATATGTTTTCCTGGATGTGAACCCCTCATATTCTTATCATGTCCGATAAACTTGTTTTTCCCGTCATGCTTATGTAAAAGTTTTAACATTGTGTACTTGCCATTTCTAGTATATCCTATGCATCCAACGTAGTGTAATGTTTTTGTATCCTTTTTATACTCGTTTTACTTTGACAAGTGTCGAATTTCAGACATATGGCTAACATTAAGTATAATTAATAACATACTAACAATAAGTATCTTTTTTTTAAGAATATGTTCTGCATATTTCCAAACCGCGCATAATAATGTATTACACGTATGTATGTAGATCCCAGTAAATTAAAAGTAAAATAAACAAATGCTAACGGAATATGTAAAAATATAATGTGTGTTCAATTTAGCTTCTAAAATACCTTGTTCACTCCGACAGTGTACTCTAAAAGTTTTTAATAATTCAAATTAAATCGATATTACATTACATCCGTATACATACTATATTCAAACACGTCTATTATATCCACATACAAATTTTATCGTATAGTTAAAAATAAGCGAGAAAAGGCACGGTTCAATATAGGTATAAACAATAACTTTGTACTTGCATATGTACCTAATTAACGCATTTTTTTAAGAGAGCTCAATTATACCAAGACTAAATTGACGTAGGGTAGGGTAGGGTCAAGGGGGTAAGTAAAATTGGGACGGATTTTTAGAATTTCAGTTTTCAGAATATTTTAACTAATATTAGAAAAAGCTTTTTAAACACGTTTCCTTTTTACATAATTTGTTTGTTTAATTAACAGTTTTTATTTAAAAATATATATATTTGATAAAAAGTGTGTCACATTTTTACCTTCGCGATTGGAGGTAACCAAAGGAGGTTTACCTCCTTTATTATGCCATATTAACCGTGAATTCACAAGGAGAGGGAATTTTTAAGACTAAGTAATATTTTTAAACTAATTTCATTGTGTTCAAATAACTTGTTTGTAATAAAAAAAGTCTTTCTCTACGGTTTTAAATCTTGTCTTGGTTTCATCGATAGACAGTCATTATTTCATATTGTTTCAAAAAGACTGCCATTACTTCAAATTTGTTCTATTCTAGCACCTTCTGAATAGTTGAAACAATTTGTATATTTTTTTTCACATTTACCTTCTAATATTTTATAGGAATCATCATTACTAGAGCTCGTAGGTTAATAATATATTCCAGGATCGGACGTCACGTGACTGGAATATTGTCATATTTGCCACATTAATAAAGTACATCGTCATCTCATAGTACATAGTACAATCGTCATATACATAGTACAATCGTAGTTCAATCAAATAACGCCATATATTTGTTTGTTTATTGTTTATTTTCAATTAAAAATGTACACAGAAAGAAATTAAATACAAAGATAGAATAAACAATTACAGAGCTCCCCTAAGAAAAAACTTGAGTGTGAGTTAAAAATAATTAATAAAATTTGTAACATAGCAATACTAGTTAATTCCTTAAATAAAATAAAATAAAGTACATCTACTAAAATTAATTTAATACAATTAATATGGAGAGAACTAACACAAAACGTATACGTAAATAAAATGAAGCACTTATAATATAGTATATTAACAAACGGACATACATATAATAACAAACAACGTTAAAATATATAAAATTTGCAACACACATACTGTAGAAAAATTTATATGCGACACAGTTTACATATAGATAGTTAAAAGATATAATTATATAAGACAGTGGTTCTACAGGTAAGTAGTTTTGATATATATCTTTGATTGTTATATATGTTCATATATATTCCAGAATACAACCCATCTGCCGTGTTCTGCGCCCCACTTCAACCAAGGTCGAGTCGCGAAAGCGAACGTAATTTATACTTGTTTATTTAATATTATTTACTCTGAGGTGGCCGATGCATCAATGTCGGGACAGCGTCGCGTGTTACGGTCGAGCGCTGGATAAACAATTTTCCATAATTTTGTACCGTGTGTGACACTGTACTGATATGACACGTAAAAACAGCTGTTTTGCAAGATGTTGCTATAGACAAACATAAAGTGGTGGTGTGAGTGCGCGAGACAGACAGAGACAATTTAACTTGGATTTAATCAAAATGACAGTAGCCATTCGTTAAATTAGAACATCCCGAGTTCAGACATTGTCTGAACTCAGGATGTCCAGAACACTACGAGTGGAAAGTACGGCGAAGTTAGTCTGCCTGCAGAAACAAGTCAGACGATTATACATATAGCACTACTGTGTGAGGACATAAAATAATCGGAACTGCATGATAATCTTATATGGCTTAATATTGACAAAAAAACGGATATTACTAATTTTGACTTTCCCACGTTGTGCCATATTGTGGATTTATTTACAGGTTTATTTCATCTTGTAAGTGGATTTTAAGTGACAGGTGCCAGAGCTTAATTCCTGAACATATGAAACAGTTATTAATACATTATGGAAACTCCAGTGGCAATACGTATGTGTTATAGCGTGTATATGTGGCAATACGTATGTGTGATAGCGTCATTTGCCGTGAGTATGCAAGTTCTATGTCTTGTGACTATGGTTCCTTTGCTAATTAATTGGGCTACAACAATCACCTCACATGTATAAGGTATGACTTGTTTAATATTTCGTAACGTTTCTGATATGTATCCTGGAGCCTCCTCTGGTAAAGTAGACATCTATTATTAACCTCCGAGCTCTAGTTATTACCTTCAAACATACATGAATATGAATTTTCTTTTCTTTACCCTAGAACTCGTGTCATTTTTTACATTCCTTTTACTGTCATTGTAAGTCACTTAATTCATGCTATTAATATCTCCTTGTATCGATACACATGAGGAGAATCGGAACCTTCAGCGAAGAACTTGAACACTTTTCGCCACTTAACACCGAAACTTTTTTTGTACGCGTTTCGCCAACCATATTGGCATTATCAGGAGGTGGTTAAAACTTCCTAAAAACTGTATTCATACAGTGTAAATACTTGTGTGTATCTTGTAAATATCAAACACTGTACAAACGTTTTAGATATTATAAATTATAGTTTTAGCAGCTAGTCCTGCAATGTGTTAAAACCCATCTGAGATCGTAATTCAAAGTTTCGATGAAAGATAAAGTTTGTTACTTCGCTGTACAACATAGGTACTAACTCAAACTTGATAACAGAAGTCAGGAGAGAGGGTCTCATTATTTTTACCCTAAACATTTAGGTGTCTCATTGTTACCCCCTTGACCCTACTATACCTACAGGTATACTACAATATCGTTAAAACAGAGTTTTAACGGTATCGAATATCGTTAAAACAGAGTTTTAACGATATCCGATTCTATCGGAGTATAAACATTAAATATTATATAAAAATTAAATTGCAAATACAGGAGCATATGTGTACTTTAATTTTTAGCATTGAAAAAGGCGTCAATAAAACGTCGAATTGTCGGCATTTTAAAAAAAATATAAACGTGTCTGCATTGTGCTGTCCTCCACCCCAATAATTATCTACTAAAACTTTTGCAATTGTTTATGTGCTGGTTTGAAACTTCTGCATATTTTTCTAGATATCATTAAGAATCCTCACTCATATTTTTACTAGCAGTAGCAAGAATTCACACCATTTTAAACTTGTCAACTAGATTATAAATCTCAGCAAAAACTACAAAAATTCACAACGAAAATGATGACGCGCGGGAGAAACTATGTCTTCTTTTTCTTTCTTTCTTTCTGTCTCGTATTTACCATCGCAGGTATTTTCAGAAAGTATGTGGGTATACGCGTATTATTAACTCAAACCCTAATATAAACGTCAAGGGTATCTCTTATTTATTATTCTCCGAGTTCCTTTTACCCACACGGTCCTGCCCTATTGATCGCCCTTATTATCGAATAATAAACCCAAGGGTTAATCGCAATCCTGAAATTAATAAACCCGATCCGAGTTATCGACCTCTGCGGTATATACTTTACCGGTTCAATGGTATTGTATCATATATGATCAAGAAAAAAATGTGCCAAGCCTAGTATTGTAGCATATATGATCAAATAGAATAATTTTCTTAATTTTCTAGGGATTTGAACCAAACTTGATATATAACAGTTTTTGGAGGCATTGAATCCATATCTGGCATCAGAATTATAAAATTCAATATGGCGGACTCAATATGGCGTATTTAACCACCTAGAACGGAGTTTAACCTCCTAGAACGGATGTTGATATGTATTGTTTAATCATATCAAAAAGTTTTATTGAGCCATGATCGTATTTATCACTAAGTGGTTGAAAAAAAACCATTGTTTTTGTTTTTTAATTATTGTCATATATGCAGCAATATTAACGCATTTTTGTATACTGTGTATAATGTAATATATGTTTTCTCTCTTCAACTACTCTCTAAAATGAATAGTTCTCGAGTTATATAGAAGAAATGGAAAAAAACAACAAATACCAAATAACAAAACTTTTTCAACTGGCGCATGTTGAAATTATCATGAATTTTAATGTTCCAGAGGCATTTCAATAAAAATTAAGGTTCATCATAAGGAACTAGTCCAACTCAAATCAGAAAATACTTGGTCCAAATAACTTTTGATCATTTTTACAAGAAAAAAATAGTTTGTGCGATTTTTTATATGTTTCAGATTTATTTTCCACACTTTATTATAATAACATACAAAAGATCACTATTGTTACATCATTAAAGGCAAAGATTAACGGTAGTAAGTAGAAAATAAGCGAGTTCGATCCGTTCTTAAAGGAAGTTTACGTGATCCCTGGTAACAGAAGCCAATCGAAGGAGTCTGAAGTAAAGCCTCGATTGATTCGTTTACTTCTAACGATTAGTGGGAAAGTAAACACGTGAGGGTCTGTAGAGTTACAACGTAGTCGTTTATAAACGATGTTGTTGTCTGTTACACGTCATATCCGGTTGGCTAACGCTAGCGGATCACAAACATCGAAGTAAAAAAGGTGGCATCAGTTCGTACATTTTCTAAATATATGTATGTGGTGCTTTTACAACACTGTTAAAGGAAAATTGATTATGTAGCGATTGAGATGTAACGTACTTTAGAAGATCGAACTCTCCATGTATAAGATTTTTCTTTGTAAAATTTAAAATGATATTTTTTCTTTCATTAAATATGTTACGATATTTTCATTATCGTTCTGCTGTATTAACATGATAAAATAGTATCGAGAAAGTACGAAAAAGAAAACTTCCGTGCCAAAACTCAATATTCACCAATAAAGGTTTGTCGATCTGATGTATTTTTCGGTTTTACATTGTATTATTACCAGCTCCTCCGCCAAATATTAGAAAATGTATGAAATTCGTTGTAAAAAAAGTCTATTTAAACATAGTAAACTGTAAAACAAATTTATTTACAGAGAAAATGAACGTGTTCTTGTACACCTTCTGCATATTTTCCAAATACTCAGGGAGTTTACATTAAAATTATGAGACAAATAAACAAAAGGAATTATTTAAAATATTACTTTATATACGTGTATTAGGGTGGTTCAAAAAAAATTATTCTTTTTTCTTTGCTCTTACCCTCTCAAATGTTTCTATTGGATGTAAAAAAAATCCTCACCAAAGATGAGCGCTGTAGCTCAACTCTAAGAGGTCGCTGTTTTCGTTTTAGTTTCCCATTTGATTAACATGGAAAAAATTTGATTTTTATTCAAATTGAAATTACATGTAATCAATCAATATTTTTAAATAACTATAATATATTCTTAAAGCTAACTCTTTAAAAAAATGCCATATTTATTATCTATTTATTATCTATTTAAAAAAATTGAATTGCTTACATGTAATTTCAATTTTAATAAAAATAGAAATTTTTCCATGTTAATCAAATGGGAAACTAAAACAAAAACAGCGACCTCTTAGAGTTGAGCTACAGCGCTCATCTTTGGTGAGGATTTTTTTTTACATCAAATAAAAACATTTGAGAGGGTAAGAGCAAAGAAAAAAAATATTTTTTTTGAACCACCCTAACGTATATGTACCTACATAAGTTATTTGATTATTGCAGTAAGTTATTTGATTTAATTATTTTCACATTCATCTACTTATTTCCAAAGAAAATACATGGACGCTTTCTAAATTTTTCTCTTATGTGGAAGATTCTCCCAGAATATTAATTTTAAAAATAATGCTTATAGAGTGACCGTTAATAAATAATATAACGTATTTTCATCCAATTACAGTGTCATTACTCACAATCAAAAAATAAA
This sequence comes from Aromia moschata, assembly GCA_029963805.1. NCBI lineage: Eukaryota > Metazoa > Arthropoda > Insecta > Coleoptera > Cerambycidae > Aromia > Aromia moschata. The sequence continues at coordinate 257,293 of JAPWTK010000028.1, read as the reverse complement.
TATTAAATACAACTTAGTGTTCCGTTTGTCAACTTGAAAAATAAAAATTAAATATGATATGACCGTTGTATTGATTTGACTTCATCGATCCAACATATATTTCCACCTTAATATGAATTGACCAACACCGAGACTATGGCATATTTTTAATACTTTACAAGTTCTACCTTAAAAGACAAGGACATATTGAACAACTTATCATTTTAGTAAATTCTCTCATTTTATTTTATCACCTTTGTAAATAAATAATTTTCTCGAAATAAACAGTACTAAAACGAAGTTGATTATCCCTCTATGTGCGCTAATGTTTCTCTATTATCGGGTTTTTTCAACCCATAACTTGAGACTGAAATATTATAAGTGGCCTTAAGGATTTTTAATTAATGTCAATTAATTTCAAAACATGTATATATTCACACATAAATCAATATCACAGATATACCAACAAAATTCATAGGTATTCTGTGCAAAAACATCCCGTTTTTGCACAGAATACCTATGATTAATTTCTATTAATATAAACTTGAATACATAAATTCTAGGTAAACATAAAATAGTAGTCTAAATATAGGTACCCACTCCTAAGCTTATTTTTGAAAGAAATATGATTTATTTAGCGATTTAAAGATTTATCACACAATATGTGTCTAATTTCTGAGGCAAAATTCCCAACTACAGAAAATACTCGTTCGTTTTCAGTTGGTGTAAGTTTAACAGACGTCAAGCTTTATAGAACAGTTCTAAATTGTCCGTTTTCGTCCAGAACTCTCTAATAGCTGTAAATATTTTTTTCAATCTCATTAAGGGGTAATGCCACTCTAGAATTTTGAAAAAAATCGATGCTCCATTTTTACATACATATATAGATTTTAAAAAAATCCCTACGTACTTTTGTAGGCAATAGTATGTTGATTAATAACAGTTTTTGTTTTTTTTTTGTTATAAAAAAAATACACCAACACATGCTAAATGAACTGCTTAAAAATAAATTTCATCCCGCTTCCCATACTCCCACAATAAATTATCAAAAATAGGCCTTTTTTTCAGTCGCGAGTGACGTTACCCCTTAAGCATTCTTGAAAAATCATCATTTCATATTGACTTTCACGACTCATTTTTTTCATTACATTGGATCGTCAGTAGTTGTAGCAATGATTTCTGCAAAATCGAATTTTGCAATTATATGTAGGTATATTATATACATTTCCCGGGAATTCCCGGAACCGGAAATCCGGGAAAGAAATTGTGCGCGTATTTATTATCACTGCATTAAACCTCACTACTTGATTACCTGAATTATCCGCAACTTCCAATTGCAGCAGTAAATTACACCGAGCAAATAAATTTTATCTAAATTGGAATCATGAGAGTAACTGAAACGCAAACGTATCTCTCCTGAGTATGCTGAATGGGCGTTGACAAAGTGGCAATTATTCCACGTAATTTAACCGGCACTGACCTGGCGACCCCTTCGCTACATCAGCTAGGATAGGAGTTATCGTGATGAGTAGCTCTTGACGGGGGTAGCGAGAAATGCCGCGCAAATTGAGGGTCGTGTCGTTTGGGGGGTGGTAACATGAATACGGTGCTAATAAACTCAAGCGTGCGAGATAACTTTATTACGACTGGGAGTCGCGATTCGCTGCCTAAAATATTGACGATTTATTTTCTGAAAACGTACATAAAAACATACATATGTTCAATATTTTTCTTATCTTTCAATAATAATGATTTTATATTTCTTATGTTTTTTTTTATTCACCACCAAAAGTTAACAAACCGTCGTTCGGAATTAGAAGAATGTATGACCCAGGGACCTTACGGCAAGGAGTCATAATTGTCGTCAAAAGCTGCTACATGTCAAAGTTGTGAAAATTTTGAAAACGGAAACTCTTGAAAAACAGATTTTCTTTGGCACCGATTATTATCAAAAGGTTTTCAGATACGAAAAACGAAAGAGCTATATGAATTATAAAATATTATGTAATGTCTTAAAATATCCTTGTTACGTTCATATGATGTTAAATTATTATTACTTCAGAAATTATTTTGTTTTTCAGGTATGTAGTGAATGCAGTAACATTGTCATTAAAGGCGACTTAAACTTTAAATAATCGGTAAGTTACATGTATAAATAATCGCTATTTTCGCTATAATTTTCTTTTACTAGTAATTTACGTTTAGTACTGCAAGAAACACAATATGTGTGTATTATTAAAAATGCTTTTGCTTTATGTTGGATGTTCTGTTGTTTCTACTTTTATAGATTTGTAGTTCTGATACGAATATCTAAACTAAACTTGTCCATTATTCACTGAAGTTAATACGATAACAACGTGAAATGACACCTCTAGTAAATCCGCAAAATCCGTTTCTTAATAGTAAAGCTCGTTTTGTACATTTAAGCACCAATGATATACGAGTAACAAATAGAAGTAATTATCTCGGCTCTAGTCGATTTCATATAAACGGCAGGCATTATTTTAGCCCGACAAGCGATTTCTCACAATTTCTTACGTTAACGTAGCGAGAATACGGTAATACATTACGACAACTTCAGCAATTCTGTTAGAGACTCCAAAGGCTTAGCATTTCCACCACACAATAGATTCATCTGGATTTTAAACAATCCCCATTCCATCCGAGGCAGTTTGGAAATATGTCAATTTCGGGAACTAGTAGAGCAGTGATCCTCAAACTTTTTCATTCTCGTCAGCAATATTTTTCTAGTTATATAGATAATACTCTGTACTACTGTATAATAGTTTGATCTTAGCTTTAAACAATATCCATCCCTTTGTCATGAAACAGTTTGGAAAGATGTCAGTTACTGGAAAATCTAGAGCAGTGGTTCCCAAACTTTTTCGATTCTTGGCACCATATTTTTATGATGAAATAGCCAGTTTTTACATTAAATTAATCTGGATTTTAATCAATCGCCATCCCCTCTCATATGAAGCACTTTAGAAATATATCAAATATTGGAACATCTAAAGCAGTGGTTCGCAAATATTTTCGGTTAGGCGTATCAAATATTTTGTACAATAGATTCATCTGGATTTTAAACAATCTCTATTACCTCTGTCATAAAACAATTTGAAAAGATCTCAGTTACTGGACTACCTAATTCCCAATTTTTTTCGATTCTCGGTATCAATATTTTTTTTAATGTGAAAAGTGTGGTAAATTATAATCTGCCTTCTTAATTTTCGAAAATATGATGCAGAGTTCAGGATCAGTGACCCCAAAAAACTCTTGAATACCATATTTCATCAAAATAGGAAGGCCAAATTCGGATTCTACACAAAAAAAATGCTTAGGAAATCTCTAAGTTGTCAAACGGTTTTCACGAACCCCCAAATTGGAGACCTGTGGTATTTGTACCATTTGGATTAAAAAATGCAGATAATACTAAAATAATAGTGATCTGTACCATAGGCTAGTAATGTTGGGAAAAATTGCAGTTGCTGTTGCAAAATCAACTGGTACGTTTAATCAAAATACCAAGCCGCAAAATGGGAGAGACACTACATTTGCATGTTTCACATTAACGTGAACAACTAGTGCAACTACGTGTCTGCAGCAATAAACATCGGTTTGGAATGACTCAAGCTGACTTCCTGTGTCGAAGCAATTTCAGCGAGTATAATTATAGTGCGAAATGAAATATGTTCTATATAATAGCCTCACATAGTTTGATTATAAAGTATGTACGCATACACATCACATTTGGCGTTCGTTAGCCAAATCTACAATATTTTAGAGAAATAGTCGTCAGATTTAACAATTCGCATGTAATCGAATTTCCAAAATAATGTCACATATTCTTGACGATAATATAAAAATTCAGTGAAATGGCGTATTTTTATACATTTTATATTAAACTATTACAATAATTTGTAACAGAGGCTTTGAATCAAGAATGTATTTTTAGATTATACAGATTTTTAAAAACGCAATATTAACGGAAAAGCAATCAATAAATTATTAGATTAATTAGAAACAAATGTTACAAAAAAAAAAGAACAAATATATCGAGTAGGTACAGTGTTGATGGGGGAAAATTGAAAAATCGAAATATTGGAATTTATTTTTTAAAAGTATCACATGTGTTAAATCACAGGTCAAACGTGTTCTCTTAATGACTTATATGGAGACATCCAAAAAAAAAAAACGTCAACTCTGGCTATGAACGAGAGAGATGGAAATAGCGGTCATGTCTAAGCATTTCGGTTATGTCAAACTTTTGACAAGTGACTGTCACAATTTGTAAAATAGACAATGGCTGTCATATGATGTGACATAGAAATACGCCTGTTTTTTCTCGGCCAACTTTGATGACGTTTTTTTTTAATGTCTATATTAGATTGATTTTTGTGTCATTTCTTTTTTGTTTCAAATTCCCAATGTGACAAACAAGCAATATGACGAAGTAATGTCATTTGGGAAAACTAATATACTCAAAATGTACACTAACACATCCCATAATTTAATTCTCAGAGAATCTAATAACAACAACTCAAATGTTATGTCAAATTTCATAGACACATTGTATATAATTTGGTGTTTCGAAAACTATTAATGAGAAACAGTTATAAGTAAATATTTAAATAATTAGTTTTAATATTATGTAATTTTTCGGTTATTTATATTAGTTAAATAACGACAAAGTACAATTTTAGAGATATATTTATAATATTGGGAACGCACATCCCATATGCCTTACTTTACTAAAGAAAAATGTGATGAGCTTGTCAGTAATTTTGAATGATTTTATTAAATTTATTCCCAGAAAATGTTCAATCTTGTTAATAGTCAGCCTCAAATTACATGTAAATAAATTGAAATGTGTGAGTGTATCGGAGGTTAGGTGGAAGAGCGCCGACTGGCGAACCTCGCCCTCGTAAAATCCAAGGCACAAAAAAATGTTTTACAATGGTGCATGTCACTGTATGTTATATTTGTATACCACTAGCTCCATGTGTATACCACTAAAGAGATGTCATACACAGTCCTGCAATATGAATCTTCACAACCTTTCAATTCCACCGACTTTTTAAATCGGATGATTATATAACATGTTACAATTTGTTACAAGTTAACAGAGATTAATATTTTTATGCGTGAAATTGACTGAGGTTGACATCGAGTTACCTATCTTTTTTTGTATCTCCGACTTCTTAAATAAAAATAATTAACCAACTTTCATTTATTAACAATAATTATTAAACCGTTGACAACACAACTTTTTGCAATTTGAAAGCTTTAATAATTTATTTGTGACTGTTATAACAAACATAGCAAAAAGTATGATATTGAAAAAGGATTAGTAAGAGAGATATATTAATACTCTTTTAAAACATTCCTAATAATTGTAATGTAGGATTAGTGACCTGTTTCCTTGTACCTGTAGTTGACTAGTGGGATGAGGTCCATTGTTTCCAAAACAAAAAACTAATTTTCACTTGGTCGACGTTTCGCAAAATTTATTTGCATCCTCAGGACTCTAAAATATGACAAACATGCAATGTAGATAATAAAACAAACGTAATACCAAACACAGATTAAAATAAGAAATCAGGATCACATTTTCATATTTCATACTTACAATTGAATTAGCTTTTTATTGTCTTTAGTAAAAATAAATATGAATGAAACATTGATACTCTCTATAAATAATAAGGTACAACGTACTGTCACACAGACGTGCATCAGCTATCTACCCGTACAATTTTAATTAGCTTAAAAACTACACATATAAATATAAGAAATAAATAAAAATATCTAACTTTTTTTATTAAAAAAAGATACTAAAATTGTAAAACTTGCTAAAATACTTTATACAGGGAAGCGTTAATAAAACTTACATTAAAAGCGTATGTCGACCAAGTGAAAATTAGTTTTTTTTGGAAACAATTGACCTCATACCACTAGTGAACTACAGCTATTCCTAATAATGCCTAATTACCTAATAATTCTCGAAGATTATGTTTTATAATAGGCAAATTTTAAATCTGACTTCACCAATATCCTCCTGTTATTAAAATAAGATAAAGTATAAAGAATCAATCAAAGAATATTTTTATATGTTATTGTTTGTTTGTGGGTAGACCTCTTATACGAGGTGTGTAAATTAAGTAATGAGACTGGCAACGTAGCGCCCGATCTACCAACACTGCGAAGACGAGACTTGGAAGGGCAGTATGTTAACATGTAATGCATCTTCATTATAAGTTTAAACTTGTTAGAGTCTTTTGTTTGTTCTTTGTGATTGGTTTCTAGTGTAACTGTTTTTTTTTTTCGTTTTAAAAATGAGTGACATTAATTTGAGCAACGGTGAGCTATCAGGTTTTGCTTCAGGCTTGAACACAGCGCTACAGATACTTTTGCAAAATTTCAACACGCCTACGGAGACAGTGTTTTTTCAAGAGCCCCACATTTTTCGGTGGTTTAAGGCATTCTCAAGGAAGAGAGTCGGTTGAAGATGAACCACGCAGCGGAAGGCCTTCATCTTCAAGAGCTGATGAAAATGTTGATAGAATATGCGTTCAGCTGCGTTGTGCGTTCAGATCAACGACAAGAATGATCAGGAAAGAGTTAAATTTGAATCCAACCATCAAGAACAACTGGATGTTGCATCACAACAATGCGTCTTGTCACATAGCCATTTCAGTAAACGAGTTTTTAGCCAGTAAAAACATTTCTGTGGCTTCTCAGCCTCCTTATTCGCCTAACTTGAGTCCTTGTGACTTTTTTTTCTTCCCGAGATTGACAAATCACCTTAAGGAACGTCATTTTGGGACCACAGAAAACATTCAAACGGCTGTAACCGACCAGCTGAAGGCTATTCCAGTATATGAGTTACTTTTTTTTAGTTTTTTTTTCTTTTTAAGCTGTATATTACACTTTCACTTACACACCTTCATAGAAGGTATGTTTTGGCTGTTGATTTTTTCCCTGAACTATATTTTCATGAAAAAAAAAATGGAAATCACTGACCCTGTGTTTTTTTTTAATATAAATGTTTAATCTTCATTTGGTCGTTAACCAATAACGTCATTTTGATAATAATCAGTAATCACATAAGCAAGATTAATAATCAACTGAAATTTTAACAAAATTGTATTGGTCTTTGAAATGAGCTTATCAGAAATACTTCTGTCACCAAAATTAATTGTCAAATATGTAATAAGGATATTTTTAATTAGTATTTGTTTATTCAGTGCTTATATTATTTAGTGAATACCCAAATGCTTGCCCCTGATTGTGCTGAAAAAACAATTAACAGCCAAAACTTTTAACATGCCTATCATGGTAAATAACAGTAATTTGAACTAAAATAGTCTGCTCCAGAAATTTTCAAAAAACCTAAAAAAAGAACACTTTATCGCTCTGTATATCAAAAACTAAGCCGCTTTGGAAACAAAACTTTGTATCCCTTTTCTTCATGAAATCACTTGAGGAACTACCTCCTCGAGTTTTTTAGATTACTTAGTAAACACCCTGCGTAGAGAAGATGAATGCTAGAATTGCAGTAAGTTTATTATGAGCAATGGTGACAGAAAAAAGATGGGAGACATACCCATCATAAATGATATACCCGAAATTAACTAGTAGCTTTCCAGTCAGTACCAACTGCCAAATGAAATAAATTCAGTGGCTCAATTATTATGCATTTTTTTAGAAAGTCCTGAGACACGTCAATTTCTAATTCTAAAATGACATCTTGCGACGTAAAAATGTCATCCATAAATTAAACCCCCTTCAGGTGACAGCTACAACACCTAAATTTTCAAATTGGAAGTAGGGGCCTGTGATACTTCATTTGAAAGGTCTTTTTATTCTCTGTTCAAAACTGTTATGGTTTTAAATTGTATTGCAGAAATTAACAAGAAAAAAAGATAAGTTTCTCAGCGTAGGAAATTCGTAACATTAAAATAAAACTTTTATAAGTAACACTATTTGTCAATTTTAGGTTCTGAAATGTTAATAATAACAAAAAATAAATGTATGTAATCCTCACTGGATGAGGGAACTACACACGCAAAACCCTGAGAAAATTAATGTTTGGGCAGGAATAATTGGAGAAAATATCATTGGTCCCTTCTTCATTGACGGAAATTTGAAAGTAATGCAAAATAATGTTGCACCGACGATGTCAAACTTTTACCCAGCTGAAGGAAACCCACAACCTCCAGGTAATGCAATATGGTTCCAGCAAGATGGTGCACCAACACATTACGAAGTCAATGTCCGGCAATATCTCCACACAATCTTTTCAAATCCCTGGGTAGGGAGACGTGGTTCTGTAGAATGGCCTGCACGATCACCTGATCTCACGCCGTTAGACTTCTTCCTATGGGGATATGTAAAAAGTATGGTCTACAAAACCAAACCCGACGATTTAGCTGACTTAAGAAGAATAACACACAGGATGCTGCCAAGATGCTGCCAACATATGCTGCATTGATAATGATTGGTTTTTTATTGTAATGTAACGAATTTCTTAGGCTGGAGAAACTTTTTTTTTTCGTGTTCATTTCTGCAATAAAATTTAGAACCGAGCATTTTTAAATAGAGAATGAAAAGACACTTCCAATGAAGTATCACAAGCCCCTACTTCCAGTTTGAAAATTTAGGGGTTGTAGCTGTCACCTGAAGGAGATTTAATTTAGGGATGACATTTTTACGTCGCAAGATGTCATTTTAGAATTAGAAATTGACGTGTCTCAGAATTTTCTAAAAAAATGCAGTATAATGGAGCTATTGAATGTATTCCATTTGGCTGTTCCACACTGTATATCATGTAAGCTAGCTTTAGCTATGAGGTATTTTTGCACCCTTGGACTTTTGTAGTTGGGACAATGTGTGTTGATAACGTATACAAAAACTGAAATATTTTATAACATCTAAAACGCTATGAAAGAAATACGATCCCATGGGGACTCCTCGTGCTTAAGTATTTATTCAAATGTATTCATACTTATGGTCCTCAGCTAAGGCTGTCGGTATAAAAAAACGTTTCTGTTCAAAAAAAGGTAATAAAACTTGAATCATCTCTTACACCCTCTGAACCATTTAGGAATAGAACATTCTTATATAGTACATGTGACACCCACGTATATATGGATGAGTGCCTTTCTGGGTAATATCATTTTTACAGTCTATTCGTGAGGATAAGAATATTAAACAATGCCCGAAGGTAATGTAAGTTTGACATACTATATCCAAAAAAACGCCATCAATGTTGGCCTAGTAAAAAAAGACTATTTAGTATTTCTAAATTAATTTCTATCTTAAATTTATAACGTTATTTAATTGTCAAAGCTATTGCATTATATGACAGCTTTTATTTATTTTACAATTGTGACAGTCACTTGTCCAAAGTTTGACATAACCGAAAAGCTTCGACATGACCGCTATTTCTATCTTTCTCGTTCATAGCCTACTGTGATGACGTTTTTTTTTGGTGTCTCTTTATTACGTTTGTTTATTTTTGTATTTTACCTATTTAGACACATAAGTCTGATTAGTTTTACGATATTACCAACATTTCATTTTACACCCTCTTTGACAAACTAGGGATATTTTATTGATTGAATAAATATATACATTTTATAACAATCTGGCACCAGTGCCCTCTAAAACTTAAACACACGTTTGATGATGTGGATTGATTTTTGTTTTGTATGAAGTATAGTTATTGATAAATTACCAACAACGGTCAATTTGTTGGGAAATTTAAATTACTGTGAAACTGCTGACAAAATGTATTCTCAGTTTTCCCTCAATTACAGTTCTAGTTCAGCACAACAATAATTAATCCACTTCAAAACATTTCTTAATTAAGAAAAGTTTTTAATGAAAGATATATGACTTAAAAAAAAATCCAAATATACCTATGTAAGATAATTCATTTCAGCATATATTTATAGGTTTTTAAGCTTTTATACAAATGTTCGAACCGCATGAACAAAGACATATTTTTACGTTGTTTTGTCCTTGGAATGAATGGGTATAAATCTTAGGCCCAATAAAAGTCTTGTGACAGGGAATCCATCAATTTACGGAAGTAAAAGCTACAGCAAACGAAAAATATGCTGGAAAAGGAATGATTTATTTTTGCAGAGGAAAATAAAAGCAGGTATTTGGAGTAGAAAACTACCTGTTCTGAATATTTTTTGAGTTTCGACAATCTCTCCACTAGATTGTAATTAAAAAATATTGTAGAAAAATTCCGGGATATTTTTTTACACATTTTTTTTTCTGTTACAATAAATTGAATAATTGCACATTTAACTATTTGTTATGTTTTATTAGTGATACAAGATAACTCTTAATTTAAAATTTCTGCTAAAACAACTAACACAAAGAAAAATGATATAAAAAATCATAATAAATTGAATTATAGCACATATATAGCATGGACACAAAAGTTACTTAGTAGGCTCTTATTTCGTAAAAATATACAAAAATGTACAAAAAGTTCTCAACAAACATTCTCATATATTGAATTTTAAAGATTTTAACTGATTTTTTTTTAATTCAATGTTTTCAGACACTTATTTTAGGTGATGCTGGTATATACCTGTCTTAGAGGATGCTGAATTTTTGAGTGGTGTATTCAGCTTTCTTGTAAAAAACAGTAATACGATTTATTTGAACCTCAATAATAGAAACAATTTTATTATAGTAGACTTTGCTTTTTTGTAAACCCTGACACTCTGTCCTTTATAGCGTTTTATAACTAATAACTACAGGGTCCAGAAGGGAGGTATGGAATTTTATAAAAGACTGTTATTTTTTAACGAAATTCAAATTTTATTTTTTTTAATACATACCTGAACTGTTGCCATTAAACGACGTATAGTGGAAAATAAAAAAAAGTATTCAGGTACGAAAAATTACGTCAGCTAGGTGGGGTTTTTGTCTGGGCACTCCTGTAGACGGCACGAGAAATTGTCCATATTCCTTTGAAGCATTTCACATGGAACCTGTCGAATTTCTCGGGTTGTCGAATTGTTTCTAAAAGGGCTTCAAGTGTACGTGGTTTGTTTTTGTATACTCGATATTTAAGGTAGCTCCATAAAAAATGATCACAAGGTGATAGGTCTGGGGAACGAGAAGGCCACTCCACATCTCCACGCAACGAAATCACGCCCTGGGAAATGTTCCCTTAAAAAAGCCATTGCTGCTTTGGATATATGGCAAGTTGCTTCATCTTGTTGAAACCATACAGTATTGAAGTATTGAAAAATGCGTTCTCGATTGTGGCGTGAAAAATCATATAACATCGCCAGGTAGCGATCTATGTTTACAGTAACTGTGCGTCCGTTTTCACGAAAAAAATAAGGGCCAATAATAAAGTTTCAGCAATGCCACACCAAACAGTAACTCTCTTGCTGTATTTGAATCACAGAATGGCCCGTTTCAATTAAGGTGTAAACAAACACGCGATGAGCTGTGGTACACGACTCCATGGTAACTGGAATGGCATCTACCAACGAGTAGATACTATTATTTGGAAAACATTGGGTTCAATGGTGAAGTTATTTCTTCCGGGTTTTGCCGCGGTCGTCTAAATTGACTTGACGTTTCGCTGATCATGCTGTCAGCTTCTTCAGAAGGTTTCTAAAGACTGGTGTTGTCGTCTTTTGCTCCTCGTTATATACCTTGGCTCTGTTATGCTTGGCTGCACATCCGTCGAGCTCGGTTGACCATGACATTCCAGGTCATTGGTTCTTGGTATCGCTAATCTCCATATATTATTCAGTCGATACCCGTCCTCCCTATTATAATTATTATTGTTTTTCATGATCTCCAGGGATTCTCTAATTATTCTTGGGTAATTCTTGGGTAATAAAGTTTTGTCTATCAAAAATCGACTATGAGAACGTCAGAGTGTTAGACAAAACTACAAGATATTACCCAAGAATAATTAGAGAATCCCTGCAGATCATGAAAAATTATAATAATTTTAATAGGGAAGACGGGTATCGACTGAGTAATACATGGAGATTAGCGATACCAAGAACCAGTGACCTGGAATGTCATGGTCAACCAACCATAGCAGGGCCAAGGTATATAACGAGGAACAAAAGACGACAACACCAATCTTTAGAAACCTTCTGAAGAAGCTGACAGCGTAATCAGCGAAACGTCAAGTCAATTTAGACGACCGCGGCAAAACCCGGAAGAAATAACTTCACCGTTAGACAACAGCCGTGAAAGCCTGCATTCTAACATTGGGTTCACCCCACCTCACATGACACGCTCTTCAAAAATTTCATACCTCCCTGCCGGACCCTGTATAAATTTTCTAAAACTCGGGAAATTATGGTAATATATGTTTAAGAAGGGTATCCTGGTATTACAAGGGTATACCGGATGACACAGAATCATAGTGTACCCTCCCCCCCTTTTCTTTATTCATTGAATTTAAACATTCTCCACATTTCAGTTTTGACGGAGATGATAAAACTAAGGGTATTAACATGGTTGATAATATGGGTTGACTACATGGTTGACGAAACACGCGTTGAATACAAAAAAGTGTTCCGGTGTTAAGTGGTGTTCAGGTGTGAATTTGTTTCTATGCCGAAGGTTCTGTATTTATTTATAATGTCCTCCCATATTTATTTAGTGTGACACTTTGTGCAAGTATTTGCATAAAATTTGCAACATCTTATAGTCTAAGAGCCAGTAAACAGATGGCAACACATATTTGATAAAAGCCTCAAATTTGCTCAGTTACTCAGTTGTACCTACCGTTCATGAGATGGTATTTTCATGATTTTGAGGGCTGGTTGGGGGAAGCTAGGAGGGGTGGGGGTGGTCTGTTTAGGGTGGAATCGACTTAGTTCGTCAGTAGATACTACAGGGATTGTTTTCAAATTTTTTCACCTAAATCCAATTTGGGCCGAAAACCGGCCTTATCGACTCTCCCTCTTTGCTCAGTTACTCAGTTGTACCTACCGTTCATGAGATGGGGGCTAGTTAAGCCCAGTCGCTGTAGGTTCAGCGTCACACAGGGACGACAGGTGTGTTAATTTGGCAAACTAAAAATGTATTTGATAAAAGCTGCCGTTTTGGTATGTCAAAATATACTATTATAGCTACTTACAAATAAAATGGCAGGCCGTTCCCGCGGTTGTTACGTCATGGCAGGCCAATTCAAAATTTCAAAAAAAATTTTTTTCAAAAGTATTTTATGAAACTTGAAATTTATATATGTTATTCTTGATAGTATTAGAAGCGTATACTTTTCAAGGCAGTTGGGTATGTCGGTTGCTTTGATCTGGCAGACAGTAAAATATTTTCTCCTGCGCGAGCACACAAATATATAGAACATCCTTTCAATATATGGAATCTGCTGACTATTTCATGAACTAGGTAATATGAATATAAGAAATAATATGAATCCTATAAATGATCATACTTACTGTCGTTACATGGATTATGGGGAAAATGGGCCATTACAAACCTATGTTCAGTGGTAGAGGATAATAATGATATCATGAATATATGTATAAATGACAATGTTATTTTTATTTTTTAATTAAACATGAATTAAGAATGAAGATATTAATTGTAAACACCATTAAAATGAAAAATTTGAATCTGTATATTCGAAGAATTCAGATCCTTATATTCTCTCTTCATACTTCAGTGTCATCTTCTGAATCATCGTCTTCATCATGTGAGAGAATGTCATCACTGGTTCCATCGGTTTCTGTAAAGTGAAATTAAAATTTTCAAATCGAGTGTTTTTTATTCAAATTTAATTCTATAACTATATAATTACCTGGAGAATCAGCTATTTTGAGGACCTTGATAAATTGCACTACAGAGATGGTTTAATTAAATTAAACCGAAAAATAAATTAAAAAAAAATGTTTAAATGTTGTTTTCATTGAGAGGCCCGGGACTTATCAGCCGACCCTTAAATATCATAGAAAAGAAAGAGAAAACGAACATTTCTCTATTCCGTATACAACGTATCTACTACATATACATCCCAGGCTCATAATAGTTCGGTCACCAAACATTTTCAACTAAGTACATCTTATCAAATTATGGAGTCTCAAACAATTACGAAAAATATCGATAAAATCGCCTTAACTTTATTAAAATATACTTTCATCTTACAGAAACTGAAAAATCTCTTCACTAGTCTTCAGTATACATATATTATTGAAAAAGAGATATATAATAAAAAAATGCGATACAGTAGTGAGGAGTTGTGATAATTCGACCACTAAAATTGGCAGAAACGGAACGCGCCATAGAGGTTTACGCATCATAAGTATAATATACGAAAGTAACTAGTATCCTATCACACGTTTGCCATTTTTTATTATGAAATTATATCACATTACTCAACGTATTATCATTGATGCCCATTCAAAGGATATTTCGACATGTGGAATATTTTTTTTCTCGCTCAAATTAAAAGGTTTAATAAAGTTAAAGCATTTCTATAGAATTTTTCCGCAATTAATACAGATTTCATAATTTGATAACGTGTAGCTGAAAGTGTTAAGTGGCCGAACTATTATGAGCCTGGGCTTATAGGTATGCTCGTGCAAGAGAAAATATTTTACTATCTGCCAGATCAAAGCAACCGACATACCCGACTGCCTGGAAAAGTATATGCTTCTAATTCTATCAAGAATAACATATATAAATTTCAAGTTTCATAAAATACTTTTGAAAAAAAAGTTGAAATTTAATTCTGCCATGACGTAACAACCGCGGGAACGGTCTGCCATTTTATTTTTAAGTAGCTATAATAGTATATTTTGACATACCAAAACGGCAGCTTTTATCAAATACATTTTTAGTTTGCCAAATTAACACACCTGTTGCCCCTGTGTGACGCTGAACCCACCGCGACTGGGCTTAACTAGCCCCCATCTCATGAACGGTAGGTACAACTGAGTAACTGAGCAAAGAGGGAGGGTCGATAAGGCCGGTTTTCGGCCCAAATTGGATTTAGGTGAAAAAATTTGAAAACAATCCCTGTAGTATCTACTGACGAACTAAGTCGATTCCACCCTAAACAGACCACCCCCACCCCTCCTAGCTTCCCCAACCAGCCCTCAAAATCATGAAAATACCATCATTTGGCAAGGGCATTTTCAAGATGTATGTGTATTTCTATGTTTTTGAGGTCGCTGAAACCGAATATAACTACACAAAATGGGCACGGGTAGCCGAGTGGGTTAAAGCGCCGTCTTTCCAGTCGCGATACCTCTGTGCGCGTTGTTCAAGTCCCAGCCGGGGTAGCGATTTTTAACTGTCTCGCTTTCTCCGTCAGGGCTTGATATGCAACCACTAATACACTCGTGTATAGGTGTGGATGCATAGATGCCAATCCAACCGCACATGCCCTAGATTTGGTAATGTTCTGAGTTTTCTGGGTTTCCTCAGAACTGTAAAGCAAATGCGTTACCGAAATAATCTTAAGTCGCTCCCAGTGAGCCATGACAAATAATAATAATAGCCACTCCTTCCCGCACAGGTCGCTGAGAGGACCTAAGGGGTTACTCTTCGGAGTAATTATAGGGTGAGTATTATTATTAAAATAATGTCTACCTACTCAATTACCCCCTAACATTGAATGCCCTCACCCACACGTTTCTTTACGGGCTTTTTTTGTCAATTCGACCAAAATGGGCAATTGAAATGATTTTTGATGGTCACATTCGGTTTCAGCGACCCCAAGAACATAGAAATATATACATGTTGATTTTACACGAAAATTGAAAATTCGACCCCTTCCAGGGGGTGGTAAGGGGGTACTAGCGGGAAAATGGGCAATTAAAATGATTTTTGATGGTCACATTTGATTTCAGCGACCCGACCCCAAAAACATAGAAATAAACAAACACCTTGAAAATGCTCTTACCAAGTGATGGTATTTTCATTATTTTGAGGGGCGGTTGGGGAAAGCTAGGAGGGGTGGGGTGGTCCGTTTAGTGTGGAATATACTTAGTTCATCAGTAGATATTACAGGGATTTTTTTCAAATTTTTTTCACCCAAATCCAATTTGGGTCGAAAACCGGCCTTATCGACCCTCCCGCTTTGAGGCTTTTATCAAATATGTGTTGCCATCTGTTTATGTTATGACTATTACACCCATTTCAAATACGAACTTTTGACATATAGAGTAGCATGGGGCAAAAGGACGCGCGGGGCAATAGACTCAAACGTATTTAAAACCGGTCCTAAAAACAATATGACGTCATCACTACAGTATAACCTGCAGCGCATGGGACCGCATCCAGCAGTATTTAGTTCAAGTGTTTAGTGACATGGTGTTGCTGCCATGAGGTAATTTATATTTTTTAACATCGTCCATGTTATCTTAACAAAGTAGTGTATAAGGTATTGTAAATTTATTTGTTGATATATTGTTTCAAACGTAAATACCACATAACCTGTGGTATGTGAAGATATTTCTAACGAATGATAAACACATGTATTATAAGTCGGTAGTAGTAGGGGGAAATTTGAAAAATTGTTTGCGATGCGGGGCAAGAGTCTCATTTTCTTGTGGGGCAAAGATCCGTGCGGACTTTAGCCCCATACATGTGCGGACTGTTGGCCCACGCACTTTATTAAATATTATGTATCTTACAGGAACTACAAAAGAAAGACGGAAAGGAAATTATGCACTAACGATAAGTTGCAAATGGCCAGGGCTAATTCAGCAGACGGTTCAATTCAATTCGAACGATTGCAAGAAACTTAGGCATACATGAATCATGAATCTACATTGCGCAAAAGGTTGAAGATTGGAAAAGGCTCGGAGTCTTTTGGGAGGTTCCAACCAGTATTTACTGCAGAAATGGAACGTCTTCTAGTTCAGCATTGTAAAGACATGGATGACAGGTTTTATGGTCTCACTTTGAAATCTCTAAGAAGCATTGCTTATGAGTATGCAAATTTAAATAATATAGATCATCCTTTTGATACGCAAAACAGGACAAAAACAAAAAAAAAAAGGACAAACTTGAAACAGAGCTTGAAGAGAAGCGTAGTAGAAAAGAGGAAGCCAAAAGAAGCGCCAAAAAAAGGAATAGGTATCCGGAAGAAAATTAGCTGCGCAAATAAAAACCAGTCTTCAGAAAATTATGAATATCCTGAATGCTGTGAGAAATACAGTGATCCGCCAACAGAAGATTGGATCCAATGCCAAATATGTAAGGTATGATGGCACTGATGAGAATATAGGAATACTTTTGCGACGAGCCGTTAAATGAATAATAGTAGGAATTTGCCCCGCCCTCATTTTTTGCGCTTTTCAGCCTAAATTTTTTAAAACAAAAATTTTTAACTTTATCTCAAAAGGGGCTGTATTATCAAGCCAATGAATAAAACTTTTGTTTTGCTATTATGTATTGTTTCTGTCATTAGTTTAGTGTTAGGTGCGTCCTTTTGCCCCATGCTACTCTACTTTTATGGCGTTTTAGGATGCAGTACATCGTCACTATTTTAAGGGGTCGTTAAAAGCAGGAAAATTAGTTTGGAATTTTCCGGCTTCGGTTTAAAATTATACACGACGAACTCAAACGCGAATTTTGCATGTCTGCAGCCATTTATTAAACATATCTGCCACAGAACAGCCCTAAATTAATGAGGGAATGTTCCAGCCCGATTTATTAACTTTGAACGGTTTAAGGCATCCATAAATTAATTTAGTGGGTGTGTTTTTGGTTTGATGATTTCAGCCGAAATCTACGGATATATAGAGCACTCTAAAATGGTTCCTATAAGTTATACAAACCTTATACATACCAGGGTGGCCCAGGGGTTATGTACACCCCCAAAAAGAGCTCCATTTTTTGTAGTAGGAATTTGAAATTTTACATACGTAAATGAATCGTTGAAGCTCAACTTTTAAACTATAGGGTGGATATTTCCTATTTCCGCCCTAACCGGAAGTGATATCAACTTTTTTTTTCAAATGACAACCACCATTTTTTTATGCGATTGGGCTAGAGTATCGGATTTTTTATCTGTCTGTTTTTTTAACAGAACAATCGGTTAAAAAATGGCAAAGATACGTACATTATTTATATTTTATTAAGGCGGCTATGAATCAAATATTAAGCGCTTGCTTTTTTAACAAGTAAGCCACGGAATTTACAAAAAAAGGTACAATGGTACTATTGTTGTAAACTGAAGTTGGATGTAAAGTTTTTGTTATGTTTTATAACTTATGTTTATGCAAAACTTTAGAAAACTCCTTTTTCCTAAAAAAGAAAGCGCCATTATTACAGTTTTTCAAATGACAATGTCCATTATTTATTTTATAAATTTGAAACACATAATGTCAACTTGACATACAGCATGTGAAAATTACGTCAGAACTTACAGACTAATAACTAATAAGATTAAGCATAAATAATAAGCGCTGTGCAAAACAAAAGTTTGCGTTGAGTTTGACAGGTAACTGATTTAGTAATTTTTACAATCAGTAGACGCATTCGATGGCATACTAACTGGGGAACGTTTCAAACTTGTAATATCAAAAATGAATATTGCCATTTGTAAAAACGTAATATTGGCCCTTTCTTTTTTGGAAAAATGAAATTTTCTAAAGTTCTGCATAAAGATAAAGATATTCTGCGTAACTTTACATCCAACTTTAATTTACAACAGTACCATTGTACCCTTTTTTGTAAATTCCATGGCTTACTTGTTTAAAAAGCAAGCGCTAATATTTGATTCATAGCCGCCTTCATAAAATATAAATAATGTATGTATCTTTGCCATTTTTTAACCGATTTTTCTGTTTAAAAAACAGACAGATAAAGAATCCGATACTCTAGCCGAATCGCATAAAAAAAATGGTGGTTGCCATTTGAAAAAATAAAGTTGATATCACTTCCGGTTAAGGCGGAAATAGGAAATATCCATTCTATAGGTTAAAAGTTGAGCTTCAACGATTCATTTACGTATGTAAAATTTCAAATTCCTACTACAAAAAATGGAGCTCTTTTTGGGGGTGTACATGACCCCTGGGCCACCCTGTATATCAATAAAATTATTTGGGTGTAACAAAAGCGGCACTGATTTATTGCGTCTGGAGGAAGATATTGGGAAGAGTGTGAGCCACCATTAAAAATTATTTATATTGCACAGTTTTTTTTTTGGTGCCTTTGATTTTTACGGGGGCGAAGTTCGCCCTCGCGAGGTGACCCTCGGCGCTCTTCCACTTAACCCCCGACACTCACATAGTAACACCCACGTCCTAATAGAGTTGCCAAAGTCTATTAAGCGGGACTCGAACCCACTGACAGGTTCAGCAGATGGCTCAGATTGCCACCTCTGGTACCACCCGCTAGATGCCACTGTCCGAGAAATTTTCACAGAGCAGATATGGTTACCCATCCAACACGCAACCCGATCGAGCGTTGCTGCACTCCAATTATCGGAGTTTGGCGTTCAGACGAATTACCATATGTTGCTCTTCTTTAATGTGTTTATTGTTTACAGAATTCCAAACATCATAAAAACAAAAATGTATTGAGAGTACCTACAGTTAAAGCAGACTGGGATAAAACTAAATTAGCACAAAATACCATTGGCAAAATAGTATTCCATTAATGCAGAACTAACCTAAAATTTGGAAAATTTGAAAATATACAAAAAAATACACTTAAAAAAAATACGAAAATGAAAGTTTTGTCGAAAGTACGAGGATGAAAAGGTGCCTCATCTACTTAGGAGTTATAAAATAGTCTCTGTTTTGCTTTTTCACTTCTATTTAGTTCACCCTCTCAACTACCTTCTAAAAGAAGACGTCGACCCAATGTGTTCCATTAAATATGAAAATATGAGAATTTCAAAACTAAACAATAGTCGGTCACCGTTAACTGAAAACTATATCAAAATAATACCTATATGCGCAAAGACAAAATTTCTGTGACATAGGTCCATATCTCATTAAAATGACCAACGATGATATCTGTAAAAACTCGTAAAATGAAAAAAAAAACACGCTTCAGGTACATGAACACACGCTAGAAGAAAACCGTATACTGGAAGAAAACAGTGAATCTATAATGCAATCCGTAATATAGGATTCGGAAAAAGTCTTGAACATTTGTTTTATCGGATACTTCTTCAAATAAAAGCATCGTACCGAGTGAATACATGAAAATTAATACGATATAAGTGACATCACCAATTACACTGTACTGCATTTTAAAATGTTTTGCCGCTCCCTGATATCTTTTTGGATTTTTGTGTCTACTGTAATGTGTTGAATTCAAATATGACCTCGGTTTTTACTTATCACCCAGTTTTTAGACAATGAAAGAAGAATATAAAATATGAGAAACACAAACTATAATCAATCTAGTGAATTTTCGAAGATTTAAAAAACAATATCACTTTTTTTTACAAAATATACTTTATTTTGTATCGAAAAAAGTATAATACAATCAAGAAATTAATTTGGTTGTATACGCCGTGATCGGTTTCACGTTTGAGGGCCCAACAGTAATCCGTTAACATGTTTGTGGTCCATTTTCCACTATGCCGCTTCTCTATTTGAGCAATTTGCTGGTGAAATCTTTTGCCGTGTTCGTCTGAAACTACACCTAAATCGTCTGGGAATAATTCCAAATGGAAGTGAAGAAAATGCAGCTTGTGTTTGAATATAACAGCCATTTTTTAACGACATAATGTTGGTTTCTGGCTCTAAAAAACAACAATATTTGGCGTAGCCACTCTGCAGTCCTGTAAGCAGTGCAACAACTTTTAGATCGGCAGTGATATTCCATTTATGATCTTCGTATTTTATACTTTGAAGTAATATATGCATGTTCTCGTACGTTTCTTTCATATTTCAGCATAACCCACGGGAACAGATGGTTGTTCGTTTCCATTAAACAATAAAACTGCCTTCAGGCTTATCTTCGAAGAGGCAATAAACAGTCGCCGCTCGGTGGGTTTATAGGAAAGACCTTATACCTGCTTTGCAATCAGTCAAAACATTGTAAGTCACAGCAGTCAGTGTAAGGGTTACATATGTAGAAATTATCGAAACAATTCATTAGTTTGACTTTTCTGAAAGGTCTTATACCTTTAAGGCCATTGAAATCACATTATGCAATAAAATCTTACTGCATCACATTTTTATTTTCTCATTTTTCTACAAATTCAGCTGTATCCGGTGCTGGCATTTCCTGAACTTATAGAAAGAAAGGCAATAAATAATATATAAACTCAAACTGCAAGTACACAAAATTGGTTAAAGTTATATTTTAACCACATGGAGAAATAAATATTCTCAGATCTAGTAAGAGTCGAAATTAAACGATATATGTAAATATGTAGCTCGATCAGAATTATATCCATCCTTAAATCAAAACTTAAAACCTAATGATAAACTTCGCGATTTGAGGACAAACCAAAGGAATCGCAGGAGGTAACTCGTTTATATTGGGAAAAGGGTGTTTAAAACTTTTTTAATTTTACGCCGTATCTTTATCCTAATAGCGCCCCAATTAGATTTTCTTAATTTGAAAATGTTTTTAAAACATCAAAGTTTTTTCATTCTCCATAATACCCAGTCATCAGTTTATATAAATATAAGTCGTTAAATACGGTTCATGTTTTATTGATCGCAGAGTTTAATCCTTTAAGAAATGTAATAAAATTTGATTGACAGTGTACAAATACAATGTAGGAGGTGTGTATATTATGCAATGAGACTGGCAACGTAGCGCCTGATCTAGCAACACTGCAGAGACGGGACTCGGAGGGGCGGTAGGACAACATGTAATGTACCTTCAGTACAAGATTGAACTTGTTAGAGTCATTTGTTTGTTCTTTGTGACTGTTTTCGTAAATCGGTTTTTTCTAGTGCGTTTTAAAAATGAATGACATCAGGTTTTGCCAAACCAGACATGCTATCATCATGCTTTAGGTTTTGCTTCAAACTTGGACACAGCTCAACGGATACTTTTGCAAAACTTCAACATGCTTACGGAGACAGTATTTTTTCAAGAGCCCAGGTATTCTCAGAAGGAAGATAATCGATTGAAGATGAACCACGCAACGGAAGGAACTGACATTCTTGTCAGTTGACGACAAGAATGATCGGGGAAGAGTTAAATTTGAATCACACCTCTGTTCATCAAATTTTGACTGACAAATTGGGGATGAGAAAAATCTGCGCAAAAATGGTTCCAAAAAACCTTTCGCAGGAACAAGAGGACATCAGGAGAGAAGTATCTTGACTTTTTGGAATCGATTGAAAATGATCCCTATTTTATGAAACTTGTCACTACTGGTGAAGAGCCTTGGGTGTTTGAGTACGACCCGGAAACCAAGCGCCAAAGCATGGAATGACACACTTCAAGCTCTCCAAGACCCAAAAAAGCAAGAATGAGCATGTCGAAGATAAAATGAGGCTGATTTTCTTTTTTGATAGTCAGGGAAATGTCCACAAAGAGTTTGTGCCTCGAAAGTCAAACAGTAAATCAACACTTTTACAGAGAGGTTCTTGAAAAACTTCGTAAAATGGTCTTGCGTGTGAGTCTAAACATCAAGAACAACCGAATGATGCATCACTACAATGCGCCTGTCACACAGCCATTTCAGATAACGAGTTTTTAGCCAGTAAAAATATTCCTGTGGCTCGTCAGCCTCCTTATTGAGGAAATGATTTAGAAGGAGACAATACTGAATTGTAATTATATTGGAATAAATCACATTCTCTCATTACTTAATTTACCTCGTATGTACTTGGTCTGCTACATGTCATGTGCAACTTCAAAATGCACTTATGCATTTACTATTTGAAGAAATATAATACTTTGTAATCTAGAAATTGCATGGCAGCAAAATTAATCAGTATACATCGCTTATGGAATTAAATCGTTTAATATTATCAAATTATTTAGGCTGAGTCATAAGGTCCTCATAACGTCCTAAGGTAAATCGTGATTAATGCAATTTGACAAAAATAAGTACTATCTGACTGTGTGCTAGAAGGATATGTGGTAAATATCGTTCATAGAGCAAGGTATGCTTATCACTTAAAACTGCGTTTGCAAAGCAAACTTACGGTATAAAAATCATGAGAATTGGTATATAAACAATAGTCAAAACGCTATCAAAACGATTAGTGACCTAAAGTGAAAATTTAGAGACCTAAAGTGAAAAAGAGCAGTTTTTTCAAAAAACTATTTTACTTAGGGGCATTCTTTTTACTCGCCTTGTAAATACTGTGTGCTACAAAATATCAATAAATATTGAAACTGTTGATAGTTGTTAGATTGGAAAAGTTATATACACGCAAAGAAAAAAATAGGCATTATCTATTTAGAACAAAACCCAATGCAATCTATTTAGGAGGTAAATTAATTTTGTTGTTACAGACAAAAGAAAGTTTTTAAACTTGGATGGTCGATACACCATTAACTTTTTTATAACCGAACTGAAATCTAAAGGATAATCGTTCGGTGCGTCTTAAGTTACGGCATAAAGTAAATGGAGTGTACAAAGACCTGATTTGCTGTTAAAGTTCAGAGTCTTTTTAAAATCTTGCAAATAAGTTACTTTGTACGCCTACGAAAAAAAAATTAAAACAGGGTCATTATAACGAGATCGACTTTAATGTGGTTATAAAAAAAGTAAATATTTTTATCAACGTAGAACGCTACCCATTCACAGGGTGTTTGTTGAGGGGTGGTCGTTATATATTCTAAAACAATAATGGGCTGTGCATATGTAGCAATTTCTCATCATATATTATTCTCAAATATTGCAAATAATAATTAAAATAAAATAATAATATACGAGATGTGTAACATTAATTTTGAGCATCGGAGTGCTATCAGGTTTTGATTCAGACCTCGACACAGCGCAACGGATTCTTTTGCAAAACTTCAACACGCCTACGGAGACAGTGTTTTTTCAAGTGTCCGGGTTTTTCGGTGGTTTAAGGCATTCTGACAAGGAAGAGAGTCGATTGATGATAAACCATGCAGCGGAAGGCCTTCATCTTCAAGAACCGATAAAAATGTAGATAGAATACGGGATTTGGTGCGTTCAGATAGTCGGATGACGACAAGAATGCTAGGGGAAGGGTTAAATTTGAATCACACCACTGTTCATCAGATTTTGATTGACGAATTGGGGATGAGAAAAATCTACATAAAAATGGTTCCAAAAAACCTTTCGCAGGAATAAAAGGACATCAGGACAGAAAAGTGTCTTGACTTTTTTGGAATCAATTGAAAATGATCCCCATTTTATGGAACGTGTCACTACTGGTGAAGAGTGATGATCGGGGAAGAGCTAAATTTGAATTACACCACTGTTCATCAGATTTTGACTAACGAATTGGGGATGAGAAAAATCTGCGTAAAAATGGTTCCAAAAAAACATTCGCAGGAACAAAAGGACATCAGTAGCGAAAAGGGTTTTAACTTCTTGGAATCGACTGAAAATGATACCTATTTTATGGAACGTGTCATTATTCGTGTCATTATAACCAAGTGCCAAAGCATGGAATGGTACACTTAAGCTCCAAGACCCAAAAAAGCAAGAATGAGCAAGTCGAAGGTCAAATGCATGCTAATTTGCTTTTTTGATAGCCAGGGAATTTACTCTTTGTCCACAAAGAGCCTGTGCCTCCAGGCCAAATAGTAAATCAACACTTTTACAGAGAGGTTCTTCAAAATCCTCGAAAAGGCTCATGCATGTGAGACCAAACATCAAGAACAACAAGATGTTGCACGACAATACGCCTTGTCATACAGCCATTTCAGTAAACGAGTTTTTAGTCAGTAAAAACATTCCCGTGGCTCCTCAGCCTCCGTTTTCGCCTGGCTTGGGTCCTTGTGACTTTTTTCTCTTCTTGATATTGAAAAATCACCTCAAGGGACGTCATTTTGGGACCATAGAACACATTCAAACGGCTGTAACCGACCAACTGAAGGCCATTGCAGTATATGAGTTCCAGCACTGCTGTGAGGAATGGAATAACCGTCTCCAGCGCTCTGTGGCTTCCAGAAGGTAGTTATTTTGACGGACACAATACTGATCTGTAATTCTATTCGATTGAAGAAATTAAACAAATCAGTCTCGTTACTTAATTTACACACCTCGTATAGAGCGCAGCATGAAGAACACAACTATGGAACTTATCACTAATTGTATGTAGCGGTCAATTGGATGATAATTTGATAATACGTTATGTACAATAGAATGCATCTGTGCAATTTTTTTATAATACTTTTTAATACTTAATATTTTTTATTTAATACTTGGAATGTAGAACAACATCAATCTTTCTTTTTACGACACAATTCATTAATCATAACGTACAACGTTATTTACTAAAGAGGCCTTATCCGTTGCGTATTAAAAGAAGTGGCGGCACGAAATATATAAATTATGGACTTATGTACATTCCTACAGGATTCAATAATAAATATGTAGAACCTATGTATCATCCAAATGTAATCAGTGTATTTTACCGCCTACAAAATACTTAATACCGTTTTTAAAATATCACTGTCACGGGTATAATAATATACTATCACATATTTTTCCTTACTAAAAACCTCACTATCACTAGGTATTTTTGACTGTATATTATCAATATTACAATATATCCTAATATTTAAAATTTATGTTATATACCCTGCTATTTTAAAAATACAACACTAATATACCATTGAAAGAAAAATACTCCCTAGGCCCGTATTATCGTTAATTTTGAAACTAGAGCCTTGAGTGGAACATCAACTTATAGGTTCTGTCTGCAATGCATATCCTCCTCGCCAAACTAATGTGTTATTTCGATCTCTTTCTACCTATGTAACCCTTACACTGAGCTGTAAATTGTCATATCACGTAGCAAAATCTAGAGAACATCAACATGTTTTGATTGACTGCAAATCAGTCTAGTATGTACCAAAGTATGTACCTATTTACCTACTCTGCACATAAAACTATTGCTTTAAATTTTTGTTAAAGCCTTAGATACAGAAGGAAATGCTTTTCTTTATTTGAGATCGAAATTCGCGCGTATAAGTGAGGCAAAGCTTAAAGAAGGAATGTTCGTTGGGCCGTAAATAGTGAACTTTTAAAGACTTCAAAAAAAAATATCTTGAAGGAAAAAGGGGGGCTTGTATAAGAAAATAAACGTACTAAGAAATCGAGAACTACAACCAATTTTACAAGACGTTAGTTGGCAACATGTCACTAAAGCTGAATTTTCTTCACTCCCATTTAGAATTCTTCTCTGACAATTTAGGTGCAGTTTCAGACGAACAAGGCGAAATATTTCACCAGCAAATTGCTCAGATGGAGACGCGGTATAGTGGAACATGGACCCCAAACATAAACCCCAAAAAGAAAAGACAACAAAATAATTTTTCGATACAAAATGAAGTATATATTATAAAAAAAGTGATTTTGTTTTTTTTAATCTTCGGAAATTCAATAGATTGCTTATGGTTTTGGTTTCACATATTTTATATTAGGTTAGGTTAGGTGTACTATTAGGTTCTTTAAACATATATACGAGGTGTGGCTATTAAATAACCGAACTGGTGTCATAACACTTTTTATTCGTTCCCAATTACAGTAGCAACTTTTTCGACTTCAATGTACTCGTACTCCCCTTGGCGATCTCTACACCGCTCCATACGCCTTTTCCATAGTTGAAAGCAGTGCTGGAAGTCCGTTTCTGTCAGCTCGTTCAGAACGTCCGTCGCTTTTGCTTTAACCGCTTCCACACTTTCGACTCTTGTCCCCTTCAGTGTCACCGTATCTAAAAAGTCTGGATCAGCGTCAGTGTTGTTTAGAATGTCAGCGCAAATGTTCATTCTTGATTCGCTTTGCTCGGGAGTAAGGAGTTTTGGCACCATTTCTGCGCAAACTTTGGGCATGTTGAACGATTTATGCAATAAGTATCTGGCGAACACATTCTTTGTGGATTATTTAAGCAAGCCCTCGGTTGCTTAGACGACGATCTTCGCAGATTAATATACCAGTTTTTCCAATGTTTTCGTCCGTTTTTGACGTTGAGGGACGTCCGGGATACGGATCGTCTTCGGTGTGTTTTTCCCAGTTTAACAAGAACCCTTGAGATTAACCCGTTGCTCCATCTGAACCCTTTACATTTTTTCAACGCGTCACTGGCGCGTAGACTAATTCAAACGGCTGCTACAGTCAAACTGAGAAAACAACCTACTGGCTTGTTCAGCGAGCTCAGGATGGGGAAAGTATCACCAGACACAGTTCTGTTCAAATTTGTTGCTACTATCGCAGCGCGCTGGTAGCAGCATCAGTTCGGTTATTTAATAGTCACACTCGTACAGAGTGGCCAAAAAAGTTTTTTGATGGAAGTGGTAGACTAGGTACATTGTGCTACACGCATGTGTCGCCAACCATGTTATCATAATCAAAATGTGATTACTAGTAAGTGAAAGTAGTTAGTACCAACGACGTTGGCATCATCAAATCCAATTAAAACAAACTAAGTATAATATAATTATAAAATTTGAACTTACTTGTCAAAATGCTGAATAAAATTATACACAGTCTCATATTTAATGCAATTATAAACTTGGTTAATGTACTTTCATCTTATTTTGAACGAAAGAAAACGCTTTCATTTTATGAAAACGACACTCACAATGACGACCCCCTTTGGAAACATTTGGTTATGTTTAGTTTTATAATATTTTATGGAGATACGGGTATTTTCCTCCCCCTAATCTCATTTTAATTAGCAGGCTTACCGGAAAATGTCCAAATGAGGAATGAAATAGAATCGCTACCAGATGAATTCCATTCAGTCCTTCCACCAATCTTTTATTACATTTTCCACATTTCGAATGTATGTAATATTGTAATTAATATGGACGAGATTTAGTTTTGAATTAGTGGCTCCTGTAAATAAATTTCCGCTACCAATTCCCCAGAAACATTAATTGACTTTTTCATTGCGATATAATTTCATTCCATTTCGGCTTCTCTAAACGGAAATAATGCTCTGCGTCGTTAAATAAACGTGGTATCTTGGTTTGGATTAAATTTCTGCAAGCAATAGCGCACCTATGGGATAAGCACAGCTAGACTGGAAATGCAAACCGATAAAACCTGTCTGAATTCGAATGCACGCGATCGTTGATTTTAGGTGTGGCAAAATTAAAAAACAAAAGAAATAAGAAACAGTTTTTAGCATGCTTGCCACTATAGGCATTTAGTAGAGACTCAAGAACTGTATTGGCCTTTCATGAAAATTCAAAGTCTAAATTCAAAATGTGTCTAACAATGAGCCTAAAATATCTAACAATGTAATAAACATAGTGATGCTAAAATACCAACCTGGAACCTGGTGTGATCCTATTAAGGGCAAAAGGCAAGACCGATAAATGAAGTACAGAAATTAGTACAGAAAAAAGAATTTATGAGTACTCCAGTGCCATCTACTAAACCTACAAGAAACTATGACAAATATATGAAGGTACAAGCTCTACCCAAACATTAAAAAAGAGCCCCAGGCTTACTTATATTGCCCAAAACAATGCCGATGCTTTACAAAAATGTTCTTAGGCCTTCAGAACTTCATAGTACTATGTCAACTCGCTAAATTTTTGACTATTCTCAACTCACTCATCTATATTTAGTTACAAGTCTTGTAGCTAGATCACAAATTATACAATATACTTTCAGTCTGTCACATATTGTTTTCTTTTATATTCCCCATAAAATTTACACCACGTCGACAAATCCTAGTAGAATGAAACAACTATCCGTGGATTGGTCGTGAGCGTAACACAAAGAATTAGAAATATTGTGAGTATCCGTAGCCCTCTGTACATAGTCCCCGAACCCTAGCATTGTTATTAAGGGGAAATATAATTAGAGGGTCCAAAAAATCGATTGTTTTTTTTTTACCTAAAAAGATAGTAAATGTATCGTAGAATATGCATGCTATGTTTTAAAATCAAATTCCAAAGCTCTTCTATTTTTATTTGGTCATTCTTCGAAGAGAGGGCGTAGTACGCTTTTCAGTACTGTCGACCCAGGGGACCTTTTGTCTATTGTGTCCTCTTTTGAAATACCCTGGAACGAATTAAGCTCGCTAAAAGCAAAGCACAAATGAGTACAATGAGTTTTATGAAGAATCTGAAGGCCTACTGTATGCCCCTGGCATCGCTGATTAAGTCGTTAATAGTGTCATTTTCAGGTAGATACATTTTTAAACGCTTTTTTCTCGAAACAACATTTTATGAATTGGCGTAAGAGATAACTAAAAAAACTAATCGACCGATTGGGCTGAAATATTGAAGATTTCTTGTTTATTATATTAGTTTCTAGTTAAACTTAAAAAAAATCAACTTTTTATAAACAAATCATATTTTTATTGCAAAATTAGTTTAAAAAAGGGAGAAATTTCGATTTTTCGTTTTAAAGCTCTGCCAATCGTCGATTTTTTTTCTTCACTTTTTTCTTAGTTTAACAACAAACTATAAGTGTTATTAACAAATGTTTTTTTTCCTGATTTGTTGCAGATGAAAATTACGATCGCTAGAACTTACGCCGTCAAAAATTAGCATTTTCTTTGAGCGAACGTACAGCCGCCATTTTGTTAATAAATAAACGAAAAAAAATGTTTTGGACTCTTTAAGATTATATTTGTAATTCTTCAAATTTTGATTATACTACAATAACAAATTCTATGCAAAAAAAAAATGTCGAAAAGTGCTTTTTTTTCATCGGTCTAAATATAACCATTAAATCCAAATGTATCCATTAAATCAATTCTTACGTCCGTCGCCTTAAATGATTCCATTTAGTAGAAATATTATTAACTTACAACTTACGTCAAGTAGTATAACAGATTATTTCTGAAAAACTGCGTTTATCCCGTGTTTAGGCAAGAATATCTCAATCGGGGTGCATATAACAATATACAGCCTGCTCCAAATTGGTTATATATACATTGGTATCTTGGTTATAGAATATAGGTCATAAAATCATGTGAAACTTTCCCCATTTATCAATTATATATTTCTATCTCCAATAATAACTGATATGTCAATGCATGCATAACCAATTTGGGACAAATTGTATAATGTTATTTTGATCCAAACTTTGCTCCCGATTTTAATTTTAAATGTTTCTTATCTGGATGTTGCAATCCGTTGGAAGTAAAATGCTTTATTCTTATTTGTTTATTTTTAGGTTATTAATAATTTTATCGTAGAAAAAACCCTACTCCATCCCTTTAGCTGCGCCGCTGTCTCGCAGAACGATATTCCGAACCGATCGATATCTCATTCCCCTGGCCATTCCATTTATTTAATCCATAACAATTGGAATATTTGTGGTACATAAACGGCGGATCTAATAACGGCACGGAGGAAACGATTATTGTATTATTTAACGTCTTCGATGTCTAATATTACGGTTCAGTTGTTTTGGTGCCGCAGCTGGATTCTATCCACCTGAACACTCACTGCGTAAGTCAGATTAAATCGATTTACGATAAAAAAGACAAATCCCATGGCAAACTGAAATATCGCAGTTAGGTACAAACGCCTTCCGAAAAATTCTGCTGAACATCGAATATTTAGTTACAACAGTAGGTATGAGAAGGGCATTTAAAAAAATTAAATAAAAATATTACAGAGACAATTTTAAGGCAACTAAACTAATTTAAATGCTGGGCAAGAAAGTCGAATACTTTGAAAGGTATTTGAAATATCAAAAAGATGATTTCAGATTCTGAATCAGCGTTGAAAATTACTTCGAATCCATATTTCATATATGTCCTAATGTTTGCCGTTGTTGGCATATGCATAAAGCGTACACCAAGAATATATCTGCCCGTGAATTGGATACCACGAACGTAATACGATCTAGAACTCGAGATATGTATAAAATATACCAGTGATGCGTACAATCAGCCACAGAAGCACTTCAAGCAAGCAAAGTATAATTTACCTATCTCTTTATTACTCTACCTTATAAATTAAATGGTTACTTTTAAAGATTTATCAACTTAAATGACCTGTTCTCATGAAAGATTTTCGCAGAGATACCCACAAACAAATAATTATTCACCAGACTGTACTTCTCGTAGCGTTCACGGCTGCAGCTACAAAAGAAATATGCTCTGGATACAGTTTCAGGTTTTGTTTACTGGTCATTCTATGGCCAGGGGCAAACATACTTTTAGTGGATTGTACATACACACTTATGAATTTTAACACATATATTAGTAACCAAACTGCAAATTTTGTTGAAAATTCAAAATTAAATCTTCAAAGTCTAATGCTTTTACTGCTTTTTTTCATCTTTTAAGGCTCTTTTTAAGCTTAAGGTTTACACTGATAGTTAAAAAAAAGACTCAAAATAAATTACCGTTTATAAATTATGAACATTTTCTAAAAACGTTTTAGTTCTTTGAATATTCTGAAAAAAGGAATCAAGTTCATATGAGATCCCATAAAAAAAATTAATAAAAAAAAAAAAACACTAATATTACCTAGACTTAAGGGGTTACACCTATTTGAATTGTCTAAAATTAAAATTTTTTTGGGATTTTTTTAATGATTCAATTGAACAATCAAAATAGAATTTTCAAGGTTCATTAAAAATATTAAAAAGTGTATAAAACAGTTTATTTAATTTTTATTTAATTTTTTCTTCCAAAATGACGACAGTACAGACGTCTGAAACAGCATGTCTCTTTTTTTAGGAGGTATGCGGCCTTACAAATAAAACTTCCGTTTGCACCTACAATTTTTTTTTATATTCTATAATAAATTAAGCAGAGAAGTACACACGATTATGAAAAAAATATATATTTTTCACAAATTGACGTGAATTTTAACTTTTTTTTTTAATGACATTTAAACATTTATAAAAAACGTAATTGTTCATCAATCTTAATAATTGTGCGTACCTCTTTTTATAATCCATCTAAGAAGCTACCGTTAAAAATTGCAGAAGTTATTTGTAAGGCCGTGTTGAAAAACATGGTTTTGAGATAATCACGTTTAAAGTTTTGAAAGGTATAAGAATATTTAGACTTACCATTTATTAAATTTTAAACATTTGATTAAATTTTAGTACACCTGTACCAGCGCCATCTATACTTAGTACGAGTAACGTTTACAAAAGTACGAGTACTGACTGAGCTAAGCGACTCCAAACTGCTACTACGCGCCAAGCGTTCAAAGCGTTTCGGAACATCAGAAGTTAATTAAGAAATTTAGCTCTAAAGGCCATTTAAAAAAAATTGGACCATTGTTGTTATTGGATATCATTATTGGGTTGTTTTTATTTATATTTGTTTATTCATTTAAGCTAATAAAAAAAATCGAAAAAAAAAACAAATAAGTATAACCCCTTAAGAGAATTAACACTAAAGAGATATAGCTCTTAAAAATTGGTTTTAAAAAATCGAAAAATCGAATATTTTGCATAGAATTGTTACTGATAAGCTAAAAGTTTTCACAAAGTTTCAATACAAAGTTCAATCTATAACTTTCATCAACGGATCAAAATTTTTAAGCCTAATTACATATTCGGACAGACTAAACAAATTTTTTCTCTATTTTTTTTTACTTACCGTTCCTCAGGGTTACCCCCACCCTCCTAGCCTCCCTTTTATTGCGGATTTCTACCAAGGCAGGTTGGGTTAAATCTTATTATTTTGACCCCCTGAAAATTTGTCAATGTAATTTAATAGCTGGGCACACACACAGAGGTTTATCTACGGACTTTGCCCGCCAGAGTCAAAGTCTCTTGACAAATCTGTGCGTTAGTGTGTGAGCACGCGCCGGTCTTATTCATGTACAGACTTGTATGAAGACATAAACCACACGTTAAGTATGTTGATGCCATATATTGCGCAATCTTCTCTCACAGGCGAAATCCGCGTGTCTAATTAAATACATAATTCAAAAACGATGGCTGAAAGTATTGATACCCGTTTTATAGGGAAAGAATTTTGAACAGAGTTTATAGACTTTTATAAAAGTCATCCAGCTTTATGGAAAATCAAATCAAATGAATACGTCAACAAAAATTTAAAAAATAGGGGTTATGATGCTTTAATTCAGTATTGTAAAAAAGTGTATCCTGGTGCGGACAGCAATTTTGTTTTTAAAAAAATACAAAATTTACGAGGATGCTTCAGAAAGGAACTGAATGCAACTTTTGCAACACAATGCAACTTTTTTCTTATTTATATTTCGTCTGGCCATTTTTCCACTAACACAACAAAATAGTACAAAAATATCACCAGAAACGTAAAAGTTTCCACTAAAAACTTTTGTCAAGACCAAATTCCGCAGTTTTGGCAAAGTCTGCAGATAAGTCTAAAGATTTCACCCATTAACAGACCGTTTTGTCTGCGAGAGATTAAGTACGCCAGAGTTGTCTACGTACATGTCTTTAAAGTTAGTGGAGTGGTAACATTTAGTCTGTCACATACTAAGTCCGCGAAAGAGCGCAGACTTAAACTGCCCTAGATAAAGTCCGCAGATAAACCTCTGTGTGTGTGCCCGGCTAATTAAACCCGGTATACTCGTATAAGATTCGCCATAAATTCCATAAAAAAAAAACGCATCACGAAGGTCAGCTATATAGATATACTAAACAAGAATATAAAAGGGAACCTAAACATGTAAATCCATTCGTCTGAAAAGGTTTTTGTGCGCTCATGAATGAATTTCCACATTGCAGACGTATTAAGCACTGTTCATGGGCGAAACACCAACCTGTTACATTTTGTGAGGCTTTATGATGGTTTTTGAATATGTGTATACTAATTTTTTCACCTCGCGAATTTGTACGGCAGATGTATGTTTTGCTCTTGAATAGGGCTTTTTTCAGAAATTTACACTGACAGTTGCCACATTATAGATCATTAATCATGTCCATTCAAGCGGTTTTATCGAATTACCCTTTTTGTCTTTCGAAATGTACAGGTCTAATTAATTAGAAATTAAAGAGAATGACTAAGGAATCATTCGTTGTTAAACAGTGACATTGCGAAAAAAATCATTATGCTGCGGGTATTTTAACACAATCCTCAATGGTCAGAAAATAATTAAAAGCCCTTTCAAAGTAACAGTCGAAAGGCGCACTATACAAACGTAGTGTGCCTTGCAAAATACATTTGTACAGATTCATTAACAGTTTGCTAATCACGTGAATAAATAAATTAGTGGTACTCGTGATTGTGTGAACGTTCGGTGTGTAGCCTGAAACGGCGGTGGTTGAAATAGAATGGAAATTGGACAATTTTGGTAAAGCTTAATTATCTAATGTGGCTACGAAAATGTCACATAGTGAAGGGAACTGCCGTTTTTGGAAACCAATTACATCAGCAGTCATTCAAAAAACAATTAGCACAGTCAAGTATTATGCAACGAGGTGTAAACGAAATGTACTAAACTGGATGTGTTCTGTTTAATCATTTTAATTTTGGTCTACTAATACTTTTTGGAGTGGGTACTGGAACCTTAGGCGTAGAAACAAAAAACTGGACGTTTTCCACGAAACACCGAACTACTATACTTTTCTCGACGCGCGTTTCGCCAATCAAGCTGGCATCTTCAGGAGATTATAACTAAATTTTAGCCTACACACTTGCACTATTTATATCTACTAAATTTGTTGCCAGTGTTCATTGAACCGTAACTGTCTTTGTTTATCAGAGCAAACAGTGGACTGGTGGGTATCAGACCATTGTCCTTATTCATACTACTGTTACACTTAATGATTCTTAACTTTCAGCATTACTGTTTTGTTACATTTCTAATTTATTTTAAATTATTTATATCTATCCTATGGTTGTTGTCAAAAACGTGTTAGGCAACACAAGATTTTTCTGTTCTGCCATATTTCAAATGAGCCATGTGATCTTTAAATATAGTTAAAATAGATCTTTTTGTTTGCCCAATATACTTTTGATCACAATCTTTACAACTTATTTCGTATATTCCTGACTTTTCGTTATTGTCGATTTTGTCTTTGGGGTTACCCAAAAGCGTCTGTAGTTTATTTTTAGAATTATAAACCAAATTTATATTAATATTTTTAAAAATTTTATCTAGTCCGCGGGTGAATTTAGGTTCATATGGTAACGAAGCAAATTTAGAATTGTCAGTATCTCTACGAAAAAGTCGTGGAATTGTACAGGGTTCTCTTAAATTTATGCTTCCTTATTAAATGCTTCCTTATTTATGCTTGTTTAGGTTTTATTAAATTTGTGCAGTAATTTTGCTGCTCTCTGTATACGTGTAAATAGAAGTTGCTTCATAATGAGTGGCATATTAAACGTTTTGGGGGTACTAGAAATAATATGGAGATAAAAATATCTAAGCGTATCAGGGGGTTTTCAGGTATGTTCTATTCCTCTAAAATAATGGTAATTTTCTGTCACTTCCGGGTATACTGCAAGTGAACATTAACCTAAATTTCTTGTCATTATGATTCGTAGGGATTTCAAAAATATTTAAAAATCGTTTATTCATCGGTATTATCAGCAGTTTATCAGCTTGCATATAGCGTGTTTCAAAAATCAGTATTACAAGCTCAGTAACATGTATAAATAAGTTTAATAATTAACTGATAATGATGAATTATAAATTAAGTAACATGTTAACCTACTGCCCTTCCATGTACCGTCTCCGCAGTGTTACTAGATCGGGCGCTACGTTGTCAGTCTCATTACTTAATTTACACACCTCGTATATATTACAGACAGACAGACAGACAGACAGGAGTGTTTGAATCCACAAGTTCCGTCATTTTATTTCGATACAAAACAAGAACTGACCTGGCTGGCCACTGGAATATAATGAATATAATATTAATATTTCACACCATTTTAAAATAGAACGAATAGATTGAATTAAAAATACTCCACGCTATAACTGGTTATGAACATTTATAACTCTCATATTTCTTGTTTGTGACAAATTGCGAATAGACCAGAGAAACCTAGTTTCACTTTTACAATAGATTCATTACCTCGTTAGAAAATAACGCCTTGTATTCACTGGCCACCAAAAAATAATCCGCTATAACATGAAATGCAAAAAATTGTGGAAATATATTACGTCATTTATCAGAGAATAAACACTCATTCATATAATAAAACCCGTGTATACAATTTAATTTGTTCTTTAAGAATTTATTGAGAGTTGAGAGGTTGATAGAACTGCTAGTAATGTAATAAGTTTTAAAATAAAATCGGAAAAAGTAGCACCAAGAACAATTTGATGACAATTAATCTGCTAATATTTCTTCAAGCGCTTCTGTGAAGTTTTTGACAAAATTTTATGTTAATACAATCAATGACCATAATCTCTCATTTGGTAAGCGTACAGCCAGGAGTGCTGTTTTTTTTTGTGAAGTCTTTATAAACATACACACATATCGTGTATTTTATGGTGTACGCGAAATAAAATATAATTTCGTATTAGCAGATATGCAGATGTACTTCATACAGATACGTATATGTATCTATCAAATAGCACACCAGTTTAAATAGATCAATAACAATGTGGACATAGAAATAAAACTAATTAAATCAAAAGATGTTTCAATAAATTTTAGTTTAATTCATATTTAATACTTCTAACACATGTTCAACATTTAATTATTTCCACGAAATTGATCATTTTTAAAAACTATTGAATGATGGATTTTGTAGATTTTTAGCGTAGGTTAAAAATCCCTATTAATTTCTAATAAACTCTTCAGCCACTTTCATCCGTTGAATTCAAGGAAATAAAATGTGAAAGAAGGTAACTGAAATGGTTCATTTTATAGATGGATTCAGTGTATTAAATTAGTGAACTGATCAATACAATTTCAGTGAAGTCTATAGGACAACGTTCTGCCTTCATTCATCCACAGCGTTACATTTTTGATGGCGCATAAAGGTTATATTGCGTGTAAAATTATTTCGATGTTTCTTTGGGCCACAATCTTAGGGTAGGTATAGGTATCGACGTAAATAAACAAATAAAGATCAAACACCTTTTTTCTAACACGAGATTTGTAAAAAAAATCCGAAGATGAAGTCTGACAAAATTTTACAAAGTAAAACCTTTACAAAAAAAAATTATTTGAATTTTAAAATTTCTTCAAAAATCCTAACAAAATAATATAAACTTTAAACAGATACCTAAATAATTTCACTGAAGTATAGGTAAAAGAAAATAAGTATTCACATTTTCTTCTTAGCAAGAAAAGGCATGTCTGTTTGCTCAGGTCAGAACAAGACTAGACATTTATTTCCTCGAAAAACCTGAGTCGCAGGTTTCCTGCAAGATTCTGAACAAATGGACGGTTACTGAAAATAAGTCAATGATCGATACTATGAGAAAAAGTATACATTAGAGAAGGGATGAAAGATTTAAAAAACTGTATAAAACTGTATTAAATAATCACTAGTAACCATAAAATTCTATAACATAAAATCAAAATTATACAGCTGAAAGTTGGTAATAAATTAAGTACGGAAGAAATGAAGTTGAAACGAGGATGATTTGGTCATTAAGGGGGACCTTTTCGCTTATAGCCTGATCGTGACATAAACTCAATATAGAAAAACACTTGACTGTTATTTTGAAAATCTCGTATGTATTTTTCATATTTCCGTTGCTGCTATTAGCTAAATAATTTTTTTTATAATTTAGTCGGCAGCCTAGGAAAGCTCAGTCTTTTAGCGATTTTTGATACGTGACCAAATTAAGGGAACAAATAACAAACACACTAAAAAATCGATAACACTGATGTCACTCGATGAATGCTAAGTATATAGGACCCGAGGACTTACCATTATAAGAGACCAGGTGAGAAAAAAAGTCCGAATGAAATATATATGATATGTCTGAATAAAGGAATT
The DNA here is from genome assembly GCA_029963805.1 of Aromia moschata. Lineage (NCBI taxonomy): Eukaryota > Metazoa > Arthropoda > Insecta > Coleoptera > Cerambycidae > Aromia > Aromia moschata. The sequence continues at coordinate 219,365 of JAPWTK010000028.1, read as the reverse complement.
CACAAAAACTGAAACACGTCAGACGAGTGAGTGAAGACATGAATAATAAAATGTATTTGTCGACCTTTTATCGAGATGCATTGAAAGGAAAGGATGGCAATAATAGAGATGAAAGAGACTAAAAAAATAGAAAGTGTCCATGTAAAATAAAAGTATCACAAGTAAATGAAACTTTCTGTGACTAACAAAACACTTTTGATCTTTTTTAAAATGCAATCGTACTGAATGACCTCTTGTTTAAAGTCACCACATCTGTTTGATGTATAATCTCTTCATGTATTCCTTACAACAAATCGTACACACTACGCATAAGTAAAAACGAAACAGACGACTGAGTTAAGTGAAAACTAAACATATGTCGTGGTCATTAAATGAAGTGGTCCAGCGTAACCTAGCTACCTAGCTGACGCCGGTGTCCCAATTTTTTTTCACGTTTTCGTTCTTCGTACACAGAGAAAATAATATCTTTGAATTTCACCATTCATTCTGGAGTCTATTTCGTTGAACTTGAAGCTTACAAAAATCAATTTATTCCAGACAAGAATTATTTTTATAAAATATGTACATACATATCTATAAATTACTCTATTTTTATATAAAAAAATATTTGAGGAAATTAATATCCATTGATTTATGTATTAACAGCCTACAGATAAATACGTTTGAAGAACCGTTTCTTATTATATAAAATAACTTTTGGTTGAATAGACAGCTTTGGTCACCATCATTTATATGTCAATAAGGTAACTGATCGCGTCATCGCTGACGGGGTCAACACTGACGCTGTTGCCAATTTTGTGCAACACCTTTCCTTAGCTCAATTGGCTAAGCTGAGAGGAAAGCTATTGACCGTAGCTCCGGCAGCACAGCGGTCAAGGGTAGGTTCCCCTGGTTATGTAAAACTTTGATAGTGGCTTTGGGCGCCAGATATTTTTGTATAAAAATACCAAAATGTAGTATCAAATAACCAACGATTTGATAACTTTCTTGATATACACTTAGAAAGAATAAAAGTCCAAATTAAAACAATAACAACTATATTAAAATAAAAAAAATTTATACAATCAGTTAAATTGACCCACTAGGTTAAATAAAATTTGAAGCACTGATTTTACAATTATACTTGGACCGGCAGGGTACAATGAAACGGTCTTACGTAAGCCCAGAGGAGAGTGGCTTCCGGAGGTAGAGGATGTTCCTGGAGTTGCTACCAGCAGTACTGCGGTGACTGTTCGACTTTCCTCCTCCTTGTACGCCACAGGTAGAGGTGTTCGTTCCCTGGTTGATGGCCGTTTGTCCAGAAGTTGTTACATACAAAAGTGAAACAAACAGAATCATTGTTGTTCTACTGAGAGTTCGCAAACAGTGGGTATCTGTTAATTTGAAGTTATATAAACCAAAGCATAATTAATACTACTAAATTCCAGGACTCAGGTAAATTAATGAATCTAAATTTTGCAACAATACGACCCAAAAGAAAAGTTAACAAAAACAAAACCCTTAATTAAGCTGCGACTTCAAGTTTCAGCCACGCCACTGTTTGATAAGTAGAGCAATCAAGAAAATTCATAAAAAAAAATCACACACAGTTAACACTTGCTGCTTCACGGTACGGCAAACTAAAGAAAAATCTTAAGAAAAAATTAGCACTTTCGTCAGCGACGAACAGCGACAAACAGCGACAAACAGCGACAGTTGTGGGCACCTGTAGACACCAAATTGAACGAGCGGCAATTGCTCGAGGTCCGTGAGGTTTCAATAAATAATTACTACTAAATAGAAAATTAAAACTCACTTACCTCGAGCAAAATGTTGCAGGTGCAGGTTGCCACGCTCGTTCGTCCCCTTTTCCAGTGTCAAATCCAATTTGGTCAACGACCACGAAAACTCGTCCTTTGACTGCAGAAAAGGTTTGGTAGGGTCTCTATTTAATTTGCCACACAGCTATCTTCTCCCGAGCTGGGAATACCTAAAACATCCAGAAACCACAGGGTCTGTTTTCTAACAAAACGATAATTTCGATTCCTTACTGGAATCGATCGATAAATTCCAGGGTAGGTGAATCTAACCTATCCTGGGCACACGTGCTATTTTCCTTAATAAACCAAAAAATACTTTACGGAATGCAAAAATACGCATTCAGCAACGATAACTGAAATATTAGAATATTTGAATTAAGCAGCAAACATTAAATGCAAAAGTGATTGCAAAGATATAAACAAATTTAATTAATGAATTGCTCCACTTACCACACGTGGACTAAACTGAAGTCTCGCTTATCACAACCGCTAAGTTAAGAAGATAGGTCAAGAATAGGTTCTCAGTCTACTACGTTCGCGTCAGGATCACATTATCCGTTGTGTTGTCGCATTTTACATATATGTTGTAATTTGTGCAACAAGGAATTCTGGATGTTGTACGAATGTTGAAACATAAGGTAAGGAAGAATTATTTGTGTTTTTTCTATAGCTTAAAACTAAACTATAAAATGGAGCAACCTTCTGGAAGATGGAGGTGTTAACAAGATCCTGCTTTTTAAAAATGCCTTAACAAATGTTTCACCGGGTAAGGGAGGATTAACAAATGTTCTCCGTGTATTCATGATGGTCTACAATTTTTTTATTGTTCATTAGTTCGACCTCTATCATCATACAATTATTATATCTATCGACCTCCATACAATTACTCTAATAGTAAATAAGACATTTACTCGTATTTATACCTGTCTATCGTACCTCCGTGTTGTTTCCTCAGGCTGCAATGTAATTAACCTACATAATAAGTACGGTTGTAAGAAAATAAAAGTTAAAACTAATTTTCTGTGCCATGCAAGCTTGTGAGTTATTTTCAGCGTAGGAGATATACACGACATCAGAATAATTTTAAAGGCAGTTGGTTATACAGTTGGTTATACAGAATACAAAAATTAAATACCCAAGGACATATTCGTAATTAAAATAGGAACTAACAAAATTTAAGGAAAATGTGTATAAAGGGATCTGCTTTTTTCATTTGAAACGAATACAAATTATTTTTATTTGTAAATTGACTTAAAAATAAATTATGGGAAGAAGTTTTTAGTTTTTCTGTTATAGTGTAGAGATAGTTTAGTTTTTGAGTTGTCATTTCATAGAATCTCGGCTAAATTAATATACTGGGTGATAAATTTTCATGGCCAAGTTGCCTTTACATCAAAATATTATATTGTACGTATAGAGTAAGTATTAAAATCGCAATGAAAAATGATGTTTTATGGCCTATTTAATACATCTATTAATTTTTTTTTATTCTCTTCATTGTTTGTTATTCGTTTTCAGCAGATATCCAGCCACCTTTAGCCTTTAAAAGCAGTACACAGAATGAACAGAGGCAGTGGAAAAATATTCGACACTACGAGGTATGTAAATTAAGTACTGAGACTGGCCGTAGCGCCCGATCTAGCAACACTGCGGAGACGGGTCTTGGAAGGGCGGTAGGTTAACATTTTATGCACCTTCAGTACAAGTTTGAAATTGTTAGAGTCATTTGTTTGTTCTTTATGACTATTTTCGTAAATCGGTTTTTCTAGTAAATCGTTTTAAAAATGAGTAACATTCATTTTGAGCAAGGTGTGTTATCAGGTTTTGCTTCAGACTTGGACCAGCGCAACGGATACTTTTGTAAAACTTTAACACGCCTACGGAAACAGTGTTTTTTCAAGAGCCCAGGTTTTCCGGTGGTTTAAGGCATTCTCACAAGGAAGAGAGTCGATTAAAGATAAACCACACAGGGGAAGGCAAACTTCATCTTCAAGAACCGATGAAAATAGATACGAATAAATAGATAGAACGACAGAATACGGGATCTTGTGCATTCAGATTCCCGATCAAAGAATGATCGAGGAAGAGTTAAATTTGAATCACACCACTGTTCATCAGATTTTGACTAACGAATTGGGAATGAAATAAATCTGCACAAAATTGGTTCCAAAAAACATTTCGTAGAAACAAAAGGACATCAGGAGAGAAAGGTGTCTTGACTTTTTGGTCGATTGAAAATGATCCCCATTTTATGGAACGTGTCATTGCTGGTGATGAGACTCCTCTCGTTAAAATATTCTCGTTACAAGTTCTCGTTACAATATTCAGATTTTATAAATAAAAGGTCTATGTCTCAAACTGCCCACGAGATCTAGATCACCGGACCACTTCGTATGACCATCCCCTTCATGAGGCAATCCCTTTATTGCCCCCGCATTAATTTCCATTCGCCGTTTAACCTTGTAATCACGTTGCTGCGGCTATATTATTTAACCAAAGTGAAAGACAATGGCACAATCGTCGGGTTAAACGTGTCAGTACATATGTCGCCCGGATAACGGGACAGTATAATAGAATGGATTCCATTCTATAGTATAATAGAATGGTACCATTCATGTTCCTGAATTACTCACGCCTGAAAACTTCTGAACAGGTTGCGAGACTGAACGCTCAATTATTAATCCATACAAGGTGGTCTGTGTAGCCTATAGTTAACAATTTGTTAGGCTTAAGGATCAGGATGCGGTTAATTTTATTGTAGAGTACTGCGATGTTGTAGAACTCTCACTGTAACTTTAAATAATGAGATTAAATAAATTTGTTTCAGTACAAAATATCCTATCTAGTGATCAGTACGGATTCCGAAAGGGCCTAGCAACTCAGGACACTGTGCTATCACTGTGCAATAATATCTTACATAACTTTACTAACAAAGAAAAAACTCTGTTCTGAAAAAACATGTTTTGATACAACCAACCCAACCCAAAAAATAAAATAAAGAAGTCGGTTTATGATATAAGTTTTAATTATTACAAAAGTACATCAGACAAATAAAAAATCTATTTTAACTATAATCACAGAACATATGTGCTTCACTACTTAAAATAAGGTAGAAAAGAGACAACTAGTATAACTCAGTACACTTAGATAGATAGATGTTAGCAGTTAAAAGTAATAAGAAATTTAAATGATATAATAAATGATAAATAATGAATAAAAATGCAAAAGGGGTCAATTTCAACTTCTTACAGAGTTGCTCTTAATCTTTAAGTTTTTCTGCAAATCTAATTCCATACAATCTTCAACACTCTAGATCAACAGTCTCCTAACAATACATGAAGAGAAATTAAGAAAATTTGAGAAAATAAAGATGAAAATGGGGTTCCCTAAATCGTTGTAACCAAACAAATTAGACCCTTTTGGTATTGCCTCGATAAACTGAACTCAAATAGAAGGGTTTAAAAATTAAACTTTTAGAGCCATATCTTAAGCCGGTAGACATAATATTTTTTTAATCAATACTTAATATTATTTTCATTTCAGTTATATCAGGAAACCTACAAATACACTCAAGTTCTGTTTCAATTACGTGGACAAACAGTTTCTTATAAAATATCGAAACCCTACTCTTATATGAATGTACAATTTTTTGCAGTCTCTAAGAAATATCATAGAGACCTCAAACGCTATCTACGTTTATTCTATTTATGTTCGTATTTTCTCATAAAAAAGATCTGGCGTGCGTTGGCGAATGAAAACGGTTCGGGTTAAGAGTGGCATCGGGGAAATCTTTTTGAAAATTCCTGCAAATAATTCTATACGCCCAATAATTCCGTTTGCGTCACGTCGATCCCTTTGGGACAGGAAAATCGTTGATAATAGCTTTCAGTATCGTAAAACTATTTTTCTTACATTAATTTACATTTATTTAAAAAAAATTCTAAAATACCCTGGATACAAAATCTACGTATACTCCTTTTTTATATGTAGATATGTATATACAGGTTTGGAAAGTCTACATTTTTAAACGACAAAGCGTTTCTGCGCGTATACTCCTTCCCCTAAATCCTTTTGTTTAGCTATCCGTGTTGTATCATTCATCATTTCAAACTGTTCAACAATAATCGCACCCATGAAAGCATGGCCTATTCCCTTCCTGATTAAATATTTCAGCTGTTAACTTCTATCTTGCTATCTCAAAGTGAACGATTTCCGTACCTGTAAATATCTGTACTATAAGGTAAGTAAGTATACTATAAGATTTATATGTATAAATTCTGTAAGTATCTTAAGTTGATGGTAGGATAAATATATACATACATTAATAAGCAGGCACATAATTTAGCATACAAACAACAATGGCATAAAAATAACAGCATTATGTAAAAATCCTTTCGTTTTTTAAAAAGAGTAATTGTGTTTATTATCTAATTGTTTTTATTAATTATATTTACATAATTTAATATTTTAAAGAATGTACATAATTAAAAATCGTAATATATGCCATTTTGTTATATATTGTTCGGTCATCTACGAGTCAAGTTTTAATTTCTTCACTAAAAGTTAATACATTCTCGAATGGTGTTAGAATGGGAGCTATGGCAGGACAGAAGAACTTTAACCTGACTGATCTTCTATTGCCATCTATTCCAAGATGACAAAACAACGATAGGTCAAGAAATGAGATCTTGATAGGAAGAAGTGGTACTGCATTTACAACAGAGTATAATGCAGTGGCGGCTCGTGGGTGTGTTACATGAGTGGGCACAAAGTATGTCAGTATTATTACTTATTAGTGGCGCCGCAGTCGAAAATTTTTAAAATTTTCAAGGTCATGCGTTTTACTGACACTTCAGAATCAAGCTGTTGCCTTATGTCTACCTTTCCCAACACACTAAAATCTAAGATGTTATGTAAATGTTTTTCATTGTAGCTAGCATGTTTCTTTAAATGTTTTAAATCACTCACCCCTTCTTGAGTCCATGCACTTCTGTTGCCACCCATCACTAAACAAATAAAACAAAACAGTTTGTTTATTTTAGGACACATAATCACTTAAATCTGTCGTAGACACTATTATTAAAATTTCATGAATAATTTCGCTATTTTTCTACGTCTGTTTTGGAAATAATCAAATCGGGTATCGGCCTTCGTAACCGTTTAATTTCCGTTCGGATCTCGTATGTAATATCTTTATTAGTCAATAAAATGTCCACCGAACTCATTTTGAAACGTTTAACAATCAAAAACAGTAAAAACACACTTCTCAGCGAAGAAAATAAACAATCACTAAAAAAGATCATTCAACAAGTGTGACCCGTTCAGCTGATTTTCGAACGATTTAACGACGTCTGTCTGCTGCAATTGTCTCCAAACATACCAGTCACCGAAATAGCCTGATTAAAAACGAGGGCTGGGATACTGTGTGCCCTCATTTCGCGCGCGAAAATGCGACTACGGTGGTTCCATGCGAATTCAGACTGCGGTGGCTCGGTGCTCGATCGATAGTCTGTCATATATATATACATGTGATAAAAATCATTATTTGTGGTATAAAAGGAATATTAATTAGAATATGAATAGTTTGTCGTATACAATTAATTGATATTATTGTAACAGTAATTTATAGTAAATTAACACATAATAAATATTTTCTATTGAAATTTGGGCTGAGGACGCCCTGTGCCCTTTATCACCAGCTGCCACTGGTATAATGCACTGCATAGTTCCTGCTGCAAAAGCAAAACTTCAAAACTTACGTTTTGCAACAGGTTCTACAGCTCAACCTCCAGTTTACCCATGATTATCTGATTTGAATGGATTACGAAGATACATATATCTACTTTATCATTGGTAACAATTCACAACAACTGATGATCCTCAGAATAATCGAATAAGATTCTACAATCAAACCGCTCTTTAACCTGCTGTTGCGTTTGACTACGAGACATACATTCTTTATATCGTGCCTAGTTTTATGAAAGCGGGGGATTACCGTTAGATGAGATGTCCAATCGAAACCTGACTTGAAAATTAATGACGCCCTTTATAAAACTTTTAAAATTGATCCATCAATAAGAGCAGTTTATTCTTATATTATACTCGTACCATATTTCTGATATCTTTCATTCTTCCCATTAATTTTAGTTTAGCTAGATCCGAAATTTAGTTTAGCTGGTTCAATAAAATGGACAACCTTGATTGGATTATGAGCGGCGCAGTGCCTAGAAAAAATGGTGGGGGTCAAAATTAGTGCTGGTAATACAGAACTCTCATTTATCTCCTACTCTGCCACGATAGGCCTTGGTCCCTTTGCGAATTCATTCATCCCTACGGAGAATGTAATTCTGAATTCAGAATGTTCCATTTGAACTCCAACATAGTTCAAACCTATCTAATATAAAGTAACCAATTTTCAATTAATCATCTATTAACTCTTGGGTTTTCACGGTTGAAGCACTTCTCTAATAACAGCTATTCATTAAACTGTCGAACGTTATTCTTCTCGATCCTCGCTCTCGAAGCATCGGTTGACACTCCAGCTCCTTCATGAAGCAATTTCAATTACCATATTAATCGAGTTCCCGCCTGAAATCTGCGCATAATGGAAACGGTAACAGGTCAACCAATTTAGTCTAATACATACCATACATGTGTCCCAGTTTAATAATATTTTCCTAACTTGATCCGCGCTTCACACGAATTTGGGAAAATAATCCATTTACAGGGCGTCGAGAGCTTTATATTATATAGTTGGATGTAGTTAGCGCAAAGTCCCAGTAATGTGCTTTAGATTAATACAAACTCGTGTTCATGAATAACAAATAGCTTCACGAATCAGATTGGTGGCAAATTCTGACGCCTCGTACCAACTGTTTGGTTTGATGAAAACTTTTGTTAATTGTGAAGTTGTTTCCAATTTATTCACTGAGGAAAGAAAGGAAGGAAAAGTATATCAGAAACTGTTACTTAAGTACCAGTCAAGAGTATTTAATCACAACTGTATGTTGATATGTAATAAGCATGTATTATTAAAACTGACGCATGAAAGAGCTCTGACACTAGATTTTGTGAGCATTATTTTTTTCTCTTTTCTGAATAAAAACTATAATTTACTTATGCATATTAGAACAATGTAACCGCACAAGTAACTGTGCGGGTCTGTAACTGTAAAAATGTAATCTGTAAGGTATCTTTATATGACTAATATATAATGCATTTCTATGCATTAACGATAGTGGTGCATTAGATTTTGAGTTATAATTGTGTTATTTTCTGATTATAAATAACCTTTATTATTCTACTACCAACGGTACACCTGAAAAAACTATTTTTTTATCCAATAAAATTACAGAAAAATGTTAGTTTTAAATGTAAATATAATAACATCCTGACAAATTTACATAAAATCTATTTAATTGTAAGCAATTACAAATACATAATATTAGTAGTGGCTAGTGAAATTTGAAGTTTTCGTACCCACCTAATGTTTTAAGATTAAAAAAGTGATTATTAGACTTAAGTAAAATACTGTTCTGGCAAAACAAACAAATGACAATATCAAAAAAAATCTGTTTCATCGCTTCTTGGAATTTACAGTTTCTACAAAAAGTTATTATCACAAGCAACATGCTGATACGAAATAATCAGATTTCCACAAGTTTGAGTTTTAAAAATTAGATATACTGCCGCTCCGAAAGTTAATTTATATTTGTAATGTAAAATTAACCCACAAAAAAATTGACACAACAATAAATAGGAATTTCTTGTTTCAACTTGATGCGGATGCAGAGGGAAAATAAAAATGTTACCACAAGATGTCTTTCTATTATCAAGAGACGCCAAACCTCAAGTTCTTACGTTATAACGTTTTTGAGATTAAAAAATTAAAAATGACCTAAAATCATAGAGAAACAAGTGAAGGATAATGTTTCTAGTATGAAAATAATGTTTACCAAAAATAGTTTAATAGGTACAAGGACAACAAGGAAGTATTATAATCTCTAAACTCATCAAGATTGGAGAGAGTCAAAAAGCAGTTGTAAAGACGTCATACAAGAATCAAGTTAAAAAGTAGTAGGAACAAGATACTACATATTTCAGTATACATATCTTAATTCTTTATTTTTGGGACAAAATAAATCTGAGAAGATATGTTCAAGTAGTTTTGATTTACACAGATATATGCAAAAAGTAGTTTTAATTTAACAAATATTGTTGTGTGAAAAGAGCATTTTTTTTATTTCAGGCATAGTTTTTCTTTTTAATAAAGAAGTAGTTATTTGTCACATGAATATTAGTATTTATCGGAAACAAAGAAACTCATTTCTTTGTGTATAAAACTCCGAAATCAACGTGTTTATGTTTGTAGTTTTTACGAAGGTGCAAACTTCACATTTTTTAATTCGTGTATGTTAAAATAAAAATCCTAATAAAATAAAGTAATCCATGTCCACTATACCATATAGTAAATATGATACAAGGCTCACAACGATAAAAATAAATGGGGTTGTATTTTGTTAACAGATTAAGATAATAAAAGTCGGTCAGGTGCAAATAGGATATTATCAAGGGTCGCATGTAATCTAAATGGACTAACTGAAAAATAACCTCAACCACCCTATAAAACAACGGTAACAAAACAATTGTAAGTACAATGAATTCGAAAAACATTTAGGCTTGAATAAAAACTGGGTTCATTACAATTCTTTCATAATATGCACTTTATTAGAAATTAATATTTGTTGGTTATACCGACGAATACACGAATACACAACTAAACTTTTAATTGAAGATAATACTAAAAATATTTTGCTTTATTTTTAAAATTCCCTTGCACATGACTTAAGCTCTAATTGAAGTTGATCTGATTAGAAAGCTCACCTTATTAATAATATACAACGTGTTAGCGCGAAGACGTTTTATAAAATTAATTTGTACGATATAAAAATTGTGTACGAAGTAAACTAAGTATTGGGACTGGCAACTTAGCTTCCGATCTAGCAACACTGTGGAGACGGGACTTGGAAGGGCGGTAGGTTAACATGTAATGCACCTTCAGTACAAGTTTGAACTTGTTAGAGTTTTTTGTTTGTCCTTTGTGACTATTTTCGTAAACCGGTTTTTTCTACCGTTTTAAAAATGAGTAACATTAATTTTGATCAACGGTGTGCTATCAGATTTTGCTTCAGACTTGGACACAGCGCAACGGATACTTTTGCAACACTTTAACACGCCTACGGAGACAGTGTTTTTTTAAGAGTCCAGGTTTTTCGGTGATTCTGGCATTCTCAGAAAGAAAAGAGTCGATTGAAGATGAACCACGCAGTGGAAGGCCTTCAAGAACCGATAAAAATGCCTGCGCAAAAATGGTTCCAAAAAACCTTTCGCACTAACAAAAGGACATCAGGAGAGAAACGTGTCTTGAGTTTTTGGAATCGACTGAAAATAATCCCCATTTTATGGAACGTGTCATTACTGGTGAATAGACTTGGGTATTTGAGTACAACACGGAAACCAAGCGCCAAAGCGTGGAATGGCACATTTCCCGCTCTCGAAGACCCAAAAAAGCAAGAATAAGCAGTCAAGGAATTGGCCATAAATAGTTTGTGCCTCCAGGCCAAACAGTAAAACCATAATTTTTATAGAGAGGTTCTTGAAAAACTTCAAAAAAGGGTCATGCATGTGAGACAAAACATCAAGAACAACTGGATGTTGAATCACCACAATGCGCCTTGTCACACAGCTAATCCAGTAAACGAGTTTTTAGCCAGTGAAAATATTCCTGTGGCTCCTCAGCCTCCTTATTCGTCTGATTTGAATCCTTGTGACTTTTTTCTCTTTCCGAGATTGAAAAACCACCTCAAGGAACGTCATTTTGGGACCTTAGAAAATATTCAAACGGCTGTAACCGACCAGCTATTCTAGCTATTACAGGCTATTCCAGTATATAAGTTCCAGCACTGCTATGACGAATGAAAAACCCGTCTCCAGCGCTGTGTGGCTTCCCAAGGAAATTATTTTAAAGGAGACAATACTGAATTGTAATTATGTTCGAATAAAAAAAAAACAGTCTCATTACTTAATTTACACACCTCGATGTCTTCTGTGTAGAATTCAACCACTTTTTTTCTACTCTAACTTGGGGTGAAAATTGGTAAATAAATATTAACATACATTGTTATGGATTTTGTTTAATCACTTCATCGAAAAGTATGACCTACTGGTAAATATTTTGCAACATATAAATATAAATGCAATAAAATATAAATATAAATACTTTTTCAGAATTTTTTTTTTTTTGGCATTTGGAAACCTTAATGTGAACTCGTTTTACACTTTCATATTCTTGTTCTAACTATATACTGATGATTAGAACAAACGTAAAAATTGATTTCTTGATTATGCTCGTATTTCATACTTCAATAATAAAAATGATCCCATATGTTGCAAACTGTGCCGATCAAATGTGCACAATGACCCAAATATTGTCTGCTTTCTGTTTCACCATAGAACACAAAAAAAATAAACATTCATACATATATATGCATATGTACAGAGTTATTGGTTATATATTGAACCATGCCATATATACGTCCACTTAAGCAACGGTAATAATAAAACAACAACGACAGTATGCAAATAAGTATTTATTTGTAAACAATATGTGACGTAAGAGCGAAATACGAAAATACCGTTTCTTTCCTCAAACGAAATAACTCTACGCCATTATGATTGCTTGGGAATGGATCAATTGCTAATAGCACTTTATATGCAATAAATCAAACATGGCATGGTTACGTAATATGAAAATTGGTACAATCACACCTGATTACCATAATATTTTTGTGGGACTTTAAATAAAAATTTATTCAAGAGAAATTTTCCTTATAATATATAAAAATTATAATATTTCTCTTACATTTTAATATTCAAGAAAATATCTATCTAGATAATTTTTATCATCTTATTATTATCAAACGTATGTTATTGCACCCACTCAATACTGATACATCTATAACTTCTATAAAAATATATTCCAATTTGAAATGAAATGGAAGCTACTTTCTTCAATCGACATCCACTAATATGTTTGAAAAAAATAATACCTACTTTGCTTTTTGTTTGTATTTCTTCAACATATGATTGTCTCTTTCAACGACATCCAACGTCATTAAAACGTTTAGAAAATACAAGGAATATTTAGCACAACGTCATTAACGTTAAGACTACTTAAGTTATGAAAGTGTTTTCAATGGTCTGAAGTTTGAAGAGAATTTTGTCTCAAAGGGATAATTTTATTTGAGACATATCGAAATGTGAACACAAATATTGTTTTCCTTTGACCGTTTTCCTTGTTAAAATATATTGAGTGGAACTGTCAAATATACATTTACTACAATTTTCCATAAATAAAAAATCTCTCTGCAAACTACATCTTAACATAATATAAAACAAAGTCGCTTCCCCTGTCTGTCCCTATCTATCTACTACCTGTGTATGCTTAGATCTCTAAAACTATACAACGGATTTTGATGCGTTTTTTTTTAATAGATAGAGTGTTTCAAGAGGAAGGTTTATATGTATAATACATGCATAATATAGTAGAGAAACGCTGATAATTTTAGAGGTTTCTAATGTGATGTCGTAAACCGGGCGAAGCCGGGGCGGGTCGCTAGTAATCCATAAAGTAGCAAAACCCCAAAAATGTCACAGAAAACAGTAAATTATTTTTCTTCTACAATTTATTAGACACGATTGATTATATGTTAGATAAGAACGTTAACAATTTGACTTTTAGTTAACCATCTGCTTGAAGTGAAAATTATTGATATTGCGACCAACATCGTAATGCGACCAGTACATCGACTTCCACAATATACAAATCGCACCTTGCAGAAATCAACGTAAGTTCAAGGACAATAGAATTCGTTTGCATTTTAGAACGCGATGTCTGAAGCTATTGAAGGCCTGCCATTTGACCCAGTAAACTCAAAATTCTACAAATGAAAACAACAAAAAAATACTAAGTTGTCATTGACTAAATATGTTAATGAAAAAAATTGCATTAAAGAGGTCCTGCATTGATAGTATCCGTCAACAGTAAACATTGTCCTTTTTGAGATCAAATCTAGAAAAATGTTAAAAATTGTGATAGCAGTTATTCTGTATTATGTAAGCAACATTTTTATATATTAATTATATATAATCACTAATCACTATACATATAAAAACCAATATTATTCAAATCTATCTCGTAGCTAGCACTGTGTACACTCTATCCGTATTTCTAAAGTATGCATAAATAAACAAAAAAGGTTAATTAATCAGTTTTATATGACCTCAAAATAACCAAACAATGTTCTTACAATATTTGCGCTTTAAGCCATGGTCATGCTGGATAAAACCCAACAGAAACGGTTTTTCTAATGTGGTGAAAAATATTAACGAGGCGTACAAATTTGACAAATTGTTTTGATGTTCTTGCCTAACAGTAAGTATACACAATATCGTTTTTTGCAGCTTATTTAAGAAACGACACATGTTGGCATGTCTGGCAAACAAATGATTGCTTATAATTACATTTCAACCAACAAATAATGAAATGAGTCGTCACCAGTGGCGGCTGGTGGAATTTGAAATTATCGTATCTTCATAACGAAACTTGGGAGCCTTCAAGTAATGCCAGGACATGAATTCGAGAGAAATAGACGTAGCCTTCCACAGGGGCGGAACCAGAGGGGGTGAGTGGGGGGGGTCGGAGTATGTGTGGATTGGAGGGATGCTTGGGTTGTCAAAGGGTGAAAGCGAGTTGTGGCACTCCACACCAGTTTATTAGGCAGCATTAAGATCAATGGATTCGCCTAACAGAGGGTGAAACCACGCAAAACCCTGCGTGAATGCAAAGGGGTGGTTTAGGAGGTCTGAAAATAGGTTAAAGAGATGGGACAGCGACCAAATACACAGAACTTATTGAGGAGGTCTTAATGTGTGCCGGGATGGAGTTTTCACCCGACAGCGTCCTTCTTAGACCATCCTGTACGTCTCTGAAATGGTCATCAAAATCTTGTGAATTCAAACATTGACCCCAAAATTAGCCTGTTTTTTCAAACACTTGTAACTTTACCTGGAACTGATGAAATTCAACTTATAAATGCTCAAAATTTCGTCTCATCATAACCTAGTGCGAAAAGAAGATTTATTGCTCCAGACCATGTGCATCCCGTTAAATGAAGGGTTAACTAACCCTCAATTTTTCCATTACTGAAGACTGATGGCGATGACTTAGGCGATGGGCTTAACCTGACCACGGATTCGTGTTCAGGAGGTAAAAATACTTCGGAAACCATATATTGTATTTAGTAAAACAGCCCAGGTGTTTGAAAAACAGGCTAAAAAAGCTCGTTTTTGGGGTTACTCTTTCGACATGGGGTTGTATTTTGGGGTGTGGACGCCGAACTGTTTAAGTCGACGTAGCACCTTCGGAGCGTTCAAACCAGCACTATAGGCTACGGAAAATTAAAGAATTGCATGTCTCTAACTCGAATATAACACAAATGGAGCTAATCTAAAAACTATTACGCTAATTTTGACGAGCAGTTTAGTATTGAGGACGATACTCAGTACATTAAAAACTTTCAATTCTCAACACGGCAAGTATTAATATTTATGACTGATGGTGCCGCGACAATTCGTTTTGGTAGGAAATTCCTCTAAAACACAGATTCAAGCGTTTACATGCTACTTATAAAGTACTTTTCACTTGTGGCAGAAACTGTTCAAAAATGTTTCCCCGAGGTAGATACGAATAAAAAAATTTGTTTCTCAAATCTCCCAAACGTGTTCGAGCATTTCACACAGAATCCTGGTATTCGTGAATTACCTCAACAACTGATTCTTACACGTTGAGTAACATAGTTTCCAACAAATAAAAGCTGTTACATGTTCTATGTTCTATAATCCTACTCAAGCTGCAGCTATTAAGGAGAACCAAACAAAATTTCAAGATGTTTCCGTTGAAACAGATTTACAAACTATTTGTAAAGGATTACATGACGCAATGAAAAATTAAAAAATAATCAAATAGTGGTCGTCAGTGGAGTGAAAATAATGGATTACGCACTATTGAAGACGCAAAGAATGATCTTGTTTTAGAAAAGATCGAGTGTGTGTTAAAGAAAGATTCCGATTTTATTACTTTAAAACTTTGTGATGGTACATCGACAAATCCATTAGCCGGGCACACACAGAGAGGTTTATCTACGGACTTTGCCCGCCACAGTCAAAGTCTCTTGACAAATCTGTGCGTTAGTGTGTGAGCACGCGCCGGCCTTATTCATGTACAGACTTGTCTGAAGACATAAACCACATGTTAAGTATGTTGATTCCATTGCACAGTCTTCTCTCACAGGCGAAATCCGCGTGTCTAATTAAATACATAATTCAAAAACGATTTTGAAAGTATTGATACCCGTTTCATAGGGAAAGAATTTTTAACAGAGTTTATAGACATTTATAAAAGTCATCCAGCTTTATGGAAAATCAAATCAAATGAATACGTCAACAAAAATTTAAAAAATAGGGGCTATGATGCTTTAAGTGTCAGTATTGTAAAAAAGTGTACCCTGGTGCGGACCGCAATTTTGTTTTAAAAAAAATACAAAATTTACGAGGATGCTTCAAAAAGGAACTGAATGCAACTTTTGCAACACAATGCAACTTTTTTCTTATTTATATTTCTTCTGGCTATTTTTCCACTAACACAACAAAATAGTACAAAAATATCACCAGAAACGTAAAAGTTTCCAATAAAAACTTTTGTCAAGACCAAATTCCGCAGTTTTGGCAAAGTCTGCAGATAAGTCTAAAGATTTCACCCATTAACAGACCGTTTTGTCTGCGAGATATTAAGTACGCCAGAGTTGTCTACGGACATGTCTTTAAAGTTAGTGGAGTGGTAACATTTAGTCTGTCACATACTAAGTCCGCGAAAGAGCGCAGACTTAAACTGCCCTAGATAAAGTCCGCAGATAAACCTCTGTGTGTATGCCCGGCTAATAACTGAGTTCAAGGACTATTTTAATTATGTGTATATTCCATCGGTATATGTCTAACGATCTTTCTCAAAATATAAACACATATTTTCGCCACGGCAAATATCATTCAACGTGACATATGTTACACATACATATCTGATGCTGTCAACTTCTTGCGAATCTTTAAGTCCAGTCCAGTCCAGTGAGTTAAAATACTAAAACAGTGAGCACGTCTACTTCTTATGTTCGGTAATTCTAATGCATCTAACATCTAATCTAATGCATCTAATGTTTCACAACTTTTAAGACTTTATAAGGGATTAATCTTTTATTACTAGATTTATTAATTACTTTCTGTTGTATTTCGTGAAGGAAGCGCGCAGATATGCTACGCAGAGACAGTACCCCGCTCAAGTAATTTATATAGATATATGATTACACAGGCACACAAAAAAAAAGTCCTGATACAGAAAGGGAAGTACCTTCTGGTACGTTTTTCGGTGTGCTAAAAACGAATCTCAAGGTCAGAACTGACCCATCACCCTTAGATTTCGCCCCAACATCCAAGGGTCAAAATTTTACGTCATATAAAAATCCAAAGTAAATATGTCATTCTACGTTTTTCGATGTGCTAAGAACAAATATGAGGTCAGAATTTACTCATGCCCCTAAGGTTACACCCCAGCTACCCCTAGAACCTCCCCCCCCTCCCCCCAAGGATCAAAATTTTACTTTATATAAAAAATTCAAAATAAATAACTCATTCTACTTTTTTTAGGGATACTGAAACCGAATATGGCAAATAAAAAGTAGTTTTGATCCCTTTCTCCAACATCCCCGGCCTTCCCCGAAGAAAACCCCTTCATCCCCCGCGGTTTTAAAATTTCTATTTATATTAATATCTCATTGTATTTTGGCACCTGTATGAAAAGAAAAAAACTACCACGGGCCTCAAACCTATCGTCAACTAAGGTACCTGTGTTAAAATTGAATACGGTGAAATTTTTTTTAATTAACCCATCATCCTTGAATTTTCGGCAAAACACTCAAACGTTACAGTTGGTCTAAATTAGGCTTATGGGAAGCATCATAATGAAATTATATAATTTGCCTTGCTATGGCTACTGATAATTTTTCGTCCGTCTAGAAGAGTTTCCAGCGAGTGTGAATGGGGCGAAATCTAAGGGTCATGGGTAAATCATAACCCCAGATTCGTTCTTAGCACACCGAAAAACGTAGAATGAGACATTTATTTTGAATTTTTATATAAACTAACATTTTCACCTTTTGGGGGGTTTCTGGGGGGTGCTGGGGCGAAATCTAAGGGTGATGGTAAATTATGACCTCAGATTCGTTCTTAGCACACCGAAAAACGTAGAATGGACATTTATTTTGAATTTTTATATAAACTAACATTTTCACCTTTTGGGGGGTTTCTGGGGGGTGCTGGGGCGAAATCTAAGGGTGATGGTAAATTATGACCTCCAGATTCGTTCTTAGCACACCGAAAAACGTAGAATGAGATATTTATTTTGAATTTTTATATAAACTAACATTTTCACCTTTTGGGGGGTTTCTGGGGGGTGCTGGGGCGAAATCTAAGGGTGATGGTAAATTATGACCTCAGATTCGTTCTTAGCACACCGAAAAACGTAGAATGAGATATTTATTTTGAATTTTTATATAAACTAACATTTTCACCTTTTGGGGGGTTTCTGGGGGGGTGCTGGGGCGAAATCTAAGGGTGATGGTAAATTATGACCTCAGATTCGTTCTTAGCACACCGAAAAACGTAGAATGAGATATTTATTTTGAATTTTTATATAAACTAACATTTTCACCTTTTGGGGGGTTTCTGGGGGGTGCTGGGGCGAAATCTAAGGGTGATGGTAAATTATGACCTCAGATTCGTTCTTAGCACACCGAAAAACGTAGAATGAGACATTTATTTTGAATTTTTATATAAACTAACATTTTCACCTTTTGGGGGGTTTCTGGGGGGTGCTGGGGCGAAATCTAAGGGTGATGGTAAATTATGACCTCAGATTCGTTCTTAGCACACCGAAAAACGTAGAATGAGATATTTATTTTGGATTTTTATATAAACTAACATTTTCACCTTTTGGGGGGTTTCTGGGGGGTGCTGGGGCGAAATCTAAGGGTGATGGTAAATCATAACCCCAGATTCGTTCTTAGCACACCGAAAAACGTAGAATGAGACATTTATTTTGAATTTTTATATAAACTAACATTTTCACCTTTTGGGGGGTTTCTGGGGGGTGCTGGGGCGAAATCTAAGGGTGATGGTAAATTATGACCTCAGATTCGTTCTTAGCACACCGAAAAACGTAGAATGAGACATTTATTTTGAATTTTTATATAAACTAACATTTTCACCTTTTGGGGGGTTTCTGGGGGGTGCAGGGGCGAAATCTAAGGGTGATGGTAAATTATGACCTCAGATTCGTTCTTAGCACACCGAAAAACGTAGAATGGGATATTTATTTTGAATTTTTATATAAACTAACATTTTCACCTTTTTGGGGGGTTTCTGGGAGTGCTGGGGCGAAATCTAAGGGTGATGGTAAATTATGACCTCAGATTCGTTCTTAGCACACCGAAAAACAGTAGAATGAGATATTTATTTTGAATTTTTATATAAACTAACATTTTCACCTTTTGGGGGGTTTCTGGGGGGTGCTGGGGCGAAATCTAAGGGTGATGGTAAATTATGACCTCAGATTCGTTCTTAGCACACCGAAAAACGTAGAATGAGATATTTATTTTGAATTTTTATATAAACTAACATTTTCACCTTTTGGGGGGTTTCTGGGGGGTGCTGGGGCGAAATCTAAGGGTGATGGTAAATTATGACCTCAGATTCGTTCTTAGCACACCGAAAAACGTAGAATGAGATATTTATTTTGAATTTTTATATAAACTAACATTTTCACCTTTTTGGGGGGTTTCTGGGGGGTGCTGGGGCGAAATCTAAGGGTGATGGTAAATTATGACCTCAGATTCGTTCTTAGCACACCGAAAAGCGTAGAATGAGATATTTATTTTGAATTTTTATATAAACTAACATTTTCACCTTTTGGGGGGGTTTCTGGGGGTGCTGGGGCGAAATCTAAGGGTGATGGTAAATTATGACCTCCAGATTCGTTCTTAGCACACCGAAAAACGTAGAATGAGACATTTATTTTGAATTTTTATATAAACTAACATTTTCACCTTTTGGGGGGTTTCTGGGGGGTGCTGGGGCGAAATCTAAGGGTGATGGTAAATCATAACCCCAGATTCGTTCTTAGCACACCGAAAAACGTAGAATGAGACATTTATTTTGAATTTTTATATAAACTAACATTTTCACCTTTTGGGGGTTTCTGGGGGTGCTGGGGCGAAATCTAAGGGTGATGGTAAATTATGACCTCAAGATTCGTTCTTAGCACACCGAAAAACGTAGAATGAGATATTTATTTCAATTTTTATATGATGTGAAAACATGACCATTTGGGGGGTGCTAGGGTGGGCTGGGTCGAAATCTGGGGGTGATGGGTCAGTTCTGACTTGAGATTCGTTTTTAGCACACCGAAAAACGTACCAGAAGGTACTTCACCTTTCTGTATCAGGACTTTTTTGTGGTCCTGTGTTATCGTTGATAGAAATAATTATTATTTATAGGTACACCCCCTCCATATATCAGTTTTCGCTACTTCACTATAACAATTTAAGTCCTGTCATGACACGACCATATCGTAGAGGGTTAAAAGAAACCATTTCTTTGCTATGAATAAATTAATCGTGCTGCTGATGTTCAGACAGAAAACGTGATGCAAAGTGAAACCGATCTATAAAAACCGCGACTGCTATTATGCAACAGTGCAATTTATCGAAATTTTCTCGCGAGGTCTATTTCATAGATAAAGCAGTTAGATAACCGGGCATACTGTAAAACGAAAATTAAACTATAAGGTATATAAATAGCTGAGCCGCTGAAAAAGCATATTTTAATTTTCGATAGCTATAGCTAATGCGGATTAGTCTCTCTTCCATTACAGAATACGCACTGTTTTGTGTTGGAATGATATAATTATTAAATTTAATAAAAGGTACAACGAACCGTTAAACGGATCTTTGACAGACTACAGTCCAACCAACAAATAATGAGTGATGCAGATCATGCGCTATGGACCACATGTGTTCTATTTGAAAATAATATTTTTGTTATTTTAAGGATAATAATACTTATCATCATACAATACTTATGATATATTAGTACTATACTTATATTATATTATAAGTTATGATTATAACATACTTATTATCATAACTTATTAGGCATACTAATTTACAAAAATTCATTATATTCAAATAAGTATCAATTAAATGCTCCGCTTTAAACAAACCACACTTATTTTCATACTTTGAACTGTCACCTGTCGCACTTCATAACACTTAGTATAAAACAAAGTCGCTTCCCGCTCTCTCTGTCCCTATCTTTTTACTACCTATGTATGTTTAGATCTTTAAAACTACGCAACTGATTTTGATGCGGTTTTTTTAATAGATAGAGTGATTCAAGAGGGAAGGTTTATATGTATAATACATGCATAATATAGTAGAGAAACACTGATAATTTTAGAGGTTTTAATGTGATGTCGTAAATAAAGCAAATTTTTTTGCGCTTACAATGCAAACGCTGGCTGAATCCTACGAGATAGATCCAAATAATGTACTACAATATTGTACACCTCAAAAAGGTCTACAAAAAAGTCCGCGATGGTATATGTCTATCTCTAGAGGATAACCCACAATAACCATTTTTTATATTTCCGTGCGAAGCCGGGGCGGGTCGCTAGTATAAATATAACAGTATACTGCACCAACTGTAATCCGTACCATTTCCGTTGTTAAATCACAGTAAACTGCGATTTATTTTTTTTATCTGCGATCTGCGCTGGTCACTTTTTCCATTATTTGTTGATTGGACTATATAGCAGATAATTATCAATGTTGTGTGTACACCCCGTAGACAGGTATATACCTATCTACCGGGTTCTCCAAAATGGCTTCGGTGTATAACACGACATTTTTCTTGCTAAAGCTAAAATGCACACAAAATAACGTACAAAAAGTTAAAATTGCAAAACTACAACCGTTAAAATAATGTTTATTTTTATAAATTTTGAAAATGTAACAATAACATAAACATATTAACATAAACAAAAACAATATAAATTATTTTTTCTATGTCTATTTGACTCAAACTGAAACGTTTTAATAATCTTTAAGCAAAAAAATGTCCCTATATGTCAAAAGAAAACAAATTGAGATTGGTTATCATTGCCATTTAAAATTGAATAAATAATGACGACTATATCAGTAAATGAATATTTATGTCTATATCCAGTCTAAAATTTCATTAGTTTATCTGTGAAAATAAAAAACTTTTGGGAATCAAATCACCCAGTACTAGGTTTCCCAACCCTCCCGTGTCCGGGAGACTCCGGGAATAATGTTCTAGCTCCCGAGCTCCCGGTCCGCAATAATTTCTCGTGTTTTTTTCTAAAATAAAATTAATATTCAATAACAAAATAACATACACACAAAAAAAATAATAAAACACCTCCCGAATTGAGAACTTCTTCCTTTTTTTTTTGAAGTCGGTTAATAAATAAATTGCGCGCAATGCCGTTTGCCGGTTTAAACCCGTTCGTGCAACCACATCTCATTGAAGAGAATCGAGTACATTTACGCTGGGTTGACTTCTTTGCGTAATCGAGACCAAAATCCCTGCCCTCAATTGAAAAGGCTTGTCACGTTTGTTCTCTCCATTCCTGTCTCTAATGCTTCTTGCGAGCGCGTATTTAGCATGATGGAACAAGTGTAACGCGACGGAGCAAGGAAAGGAACAGGATCATATCATTAGTGAAAGCTGAGTTACAAATACTGCAAAACTTCAATTTTACTTAAACGTTTTAAAATGTGCTAAAAATGTGATTAAATGCTTCTCGAAAACAATATAAATATAAAAAATAAAATTAACAAATATTTACGACTTTCATGCTACATCTACTTAATCAATCCCCCCCCCCCCCCAGATTTATTAAAAACCTCCCGGGTTGGATCTGTCCAGATCTGTAACCTTACCCGGTATACCAGCAACACTGACATATGGAACGTTATCCATTGTTGTATGTTAAAAACGCCATGTGTTAAACACTTGTATTTTAGTACTGAAATTTATCATGAACAAAATTATTTACAAAAAGTATTTACATAGTTACAAATTAATAAATATATAGCAACAGTAATTGTTTTCCCTTGACAGTGACATAACATAATATATATTTTCTTTTATTAAATTTATTGTACATAATAACTGCAAAACATGGCCAGGCACTAGTACATTTTTTTTAGAAACAAATTAAAATTTATGGTTTAACAAAGGAACATTTATGGTTTTGCTATGATCTGCTGTTATATCTCAATTAATAGATTTTAACACAGTAGCTTTCAATATAACAATATCCGTGTGATGGCAGCAACCAAAACAATAATAAAAGCACACATTACATGGTAGTTACTTTAATTCGCTACCCGTAATTTTGCTGCTTGCAATAAAAAAAATACATTCTCTTAGAAATACGGGAGGAACAGATATTGAAATAAAACTAATAAAAATACACACTTGTCAGATCCACCGCAAAATATCAGCAAAAGGTTATCCAACCAAATAAAAATAAAGATGAAAAGGATCTACATATACAGTATGTCCCCGGATCGAGTTTAAAAGAGGAAAACAAATTGTATTTTTGATTTCTCAGAAAAAGTCACTCTTGATGATTTGCCCTGCTTGATTTCAAACCCCCCAAAACGCAAATTACTTTTTATATAACTGAAACGGTTCTCGAGATAATACCATTCTTATTCATAATTTGGACTTTTCACAAAATTTTATAAGTAATTCTAGTTGGCGGATTTAACCCAATAATTTCGTTTTCTAGGATACTATATGCTATAGAAACTCAATTAATTAGTTAGCTAAAAAAATTATTCGAATTACTTAGTCTCATGTTTTAATCATCGAATTAAACGACTGATTATAAAATGAAATCAAAACTAAACCATAATTTTTTTATTCAAATAATGCTCCTCCTTTTTTCTGCACAAATTTCAATTCGAGCTCTAAATTCGTTAAAACTATTTCTAATTTCCTCAATTGATTAGGACTGCATTTTGAATCCTTGTTTTTAATTGCTCTTCTCTTTCTATAAACAATTCTTTAACCCCCATAATATCCAATATTCAATCCTCTTTTGCCAACCATTCCTTCCTATCTTTAATTAACTGAATTGAGCCAATTACGGACAGTAACGGCATGATGAGCAAGGCACCCATCTTGTTGGAAAAACATTCTCGTTCGATAACTTAAAGGAAGTTCATCAAGTTTATCTGTTAAAAAATTTTGTGGCATCTCCAAATATGTATTACGATTTAAAGTTTCTTTGAAAAAATATGGACCAATAATACCATTTGTATATGAAACCGCACACCACACATTAACTTTTTTGAAATATTACCTTCGACAAGAAATAGTAAAGTGGGGATTTGTTTCACTCCAATACCGGCAATGCTGAGAGAAAACGACGCCGTTTGTTGAAAAAGTAGATTCATCGGAGAACAAAATTCGCTTATGAAATCTTATGTCTTTTAAAACACTGTTGCCCATCTCCAAACAAAAATCCAAACGTTTGGCTTCATCACCCTCCTCTAAGGTGTGCCTGAATTTTGGTTTAAATGGTAAAATCGGGTTCTGCTTGAAAATTCTCTGTAAATGGGATTTACTTATTTCAGTTTCAATTGCCCTTCTTCTAAGTGATAATCTTGGAGCTTATCTTACGGAAGGGGGGGGAAAAAATAAAGGCAGCATCATCTTCAATCAACCATTTTTTTGATTTTTTAATGTCTAAAACAGAGCCTGTTTCTAAGAACTTGGTCACCAACTTCTTCGCTCCGACATTAGAAATGCTAACTTCCGGGTATTTTTCGTTAAATTTATTAATAACAACACGATAGCACTCTTCCCCAGTTCCATAGCATTGAATCAAATAAATTATTTGGTCTAGAGTCAACATTATAGCATATAAATAGTAGCAAAATGACGAAGATTCGATTTGAAGTTATACTGACTTATTGCAGCAGTTGTCAGTGATATCTTGCAATGAAATCCGCCTACTAGAATTGTCTTAAATCCAAATTATGAAGAAAAATGGTATTATCTCGAGAACCATTTGAGTTATATAAAAAATAATTTGCGTTTTGAGGGTTTGAAATCGAGCAGGGCAAATCATTAAGAGTGACTTTTTCTGAGAAATCAAAACCACAAAATTTTTTCCTCTTAAACTCGATCCGAGGACATACTGTATAATAGTTTCAAAGAAATCGCATAAACGGAATGATATAATAATTATTCAACTGTTGGGTTTAGTTAAAAAAATGTCATTCTATTAGAGGCGACTAAAAATCTAGTTCTTTTTTTTTTGAAAGGCTAGGTAATTGGCCATTTAGTACATGCATTATGACTGGCCGCAACCCGCCAGAACCACTTTCACCACTTATTCTATTAGCTGCCACTTAGAATTTATTTTTGCTGACGTCCATTCAACCATTTAGATTTTCGCTTTATTATTGCAACGGACTGTTATAAAGAAATAAATCCTACTTTGTCGAAAACAAATACGTATTGTATTTACTTGAACAGAAATGTACAAATTCGGAAGAAAAACTCTGCGAATGTTAAAGAAAAACGTTTTACTAAAGTGAATGGATACCTAATTTATTCAGAGTCAAGTTCAATATTATAAAAAGGCATACCTGTGTTAAAAAAGCATATAGGACTTAGATTTACTTTAAAATTGACTGTTTGGAAGGGCTTATATTATTCTTCCTAAGGACCAAGGTTTAAAAAAGAGAAAGGGAAAGGCCCCAAGGGTGAAGGGGTTTTTTTTGGGTGGGGGGGGGGGGTTGGTTTTTTATTTTTATTTTTTTTTTTTTTTTTTTTTTTTATAACAGACGAAAAGGAATAGGGGGGGGGTTTTTTTTTGGGTTTTTTGGTTTTATAAAAAAAAAAAAAAAACCCCCCCCCCCCCCGGGGGGGGAGGGGGGGGGGTTTTTTTTTTTTTTTTTTAATAAAAAAAATTATTTTTTGGTTTTTTGTGTTTGTGTTTTTTTTTGGGGGGGGTTTTTTTTTAAAAAAAAAAAATATAAATATTTTTTTTTTTTTTTTTTTTTTTTTTTGCCCGGGGGCCCCCATCTTTCCATAATAAAAATATTTCAAATAAAATTTTTGGGGGAGAAATTTTTTTGTTTTTTTTTTGGAAAATCTCTTTTTGGGGAGGAAAAAAAATTCCCCAATTTTTTTTTAAGGGAAAAGTGTTTGGGAAGACACGTTTTAAATAAATGTAAAAGGTACCTTTATGATTAGGTATTAATATGACATAAATGTCAAACAACTGTTTAAAATGAATTAAGAAAATGTCAGCATTCATAGCCGACATAGCCAATAGGTGAAAACGGTCCACGTATGTCAAAAAATATAAACATCAATGACATATCTCAGGAAATTATAATTTTATTTTATGAAATGTATTTATTTATTTTATGAAACTCTAAAATGCACTATAATCGTTTATTTTTGTAAAATTTTTCTTACGCTCTAATGCAAAAAAAATAAAATATATTTTCATTGTTGCATTCCTACAAGTTCTGGAAATCTCGCATTTTTTTTTTCTAACTTTTGAAATAGTACAAGCTAATGATTAAATAGATATATCCACCTAAACTAAGTGTTTGACACAATTCCACATTACAATAAAATGGAAATGGAAGTAATAATTTCATAGGCACTGATTCCGTAATAATATTTTAAAATATATACATACATATATAGTGTACACAATTTTATTATTATATTTAATAAAATCTATTTACGCTGAAATCTTATGTTTATTACTATTTGTTTTCCTAACAACCCGACCTACAAAAAAATCTCAACGCATTGATGTATAAATTATTATTTATATTTTTATTTTGTTTATTATTATACCTAGATACGAATTACAGCTATCCTGGTTGCCTTGTTCCTTGTACGCCGATTAAAATTTTTAATGCTTAACCAACTATAAAGAATAAGCTATTAGAAATCAAAATATGTCGAACTTTCACGATAAAACGTAATAGTAAAATATCACGTTTTACGTCCAAAACCGTATTGCTGGGAATTGAACTAGCACTCGCTGAGATATGCAAAGTAACTTCCGTAATATCTTGATGGATAAGTGAAAGGTACGAGAAAGACGTCCAGAATTAGAGGAAACAATAGGAACAGTGAAAGAATGTATGAATAACGTAAAATTTTTCTCCAAACAAAAATTGGATTTTCAAATTATGAAGATTAATACTATTTCGTGGAGTGGATTGTTTTATTAATACTATTTCATAATCAAAAATATGTTTTATGTAATGTCTATAATAATTTCACAAACGTTATATGGAAGCCAATAAAAATTACACCATAACATCTACATGAAAGATGATAAATAATTGTAAATGATGAAAACCACAGAACGAATGCCAAGAACTTTTTTTATTTTAAATAGGAGTATTGGATTCCCCTCTGCTTTCATGACGGCAATTTTTTTCTATGAAAATTCATAGATTATTTATTTTTTGATGTAGTAGATATATGACTGGAAAAAAGAACAAATAAATAAGGATTTTAAAGTAATTTGCAATAACGTAATATTCATGTTTTTTTACTAACTGACTGTCTAAATCCTGTCTTGACGGAGGTGAAGAACATTTTTGCAAACATTAAAGCATATATATTATGTTCAGCTATATAATATTTTTAGGATTGAGAAATATATTTTACAGCAAGAATAGTCGTTATACTGTAAAATAAAAAAAAACATTGTACAAATAAAAATGAAATTCAGTTCATTTCAATACCGTGAAAACCGTGAGATTTTATGTAGGGGTAAATTATGTACAAATTGTCCTTTTCGTCTACTATATCATCTTTTTTCAAGTATGACATCCGCCTAGAAAAAAGGTTCGCTCAAAATGGACGTATGCTAGGACCTTAGGACTGCATTTAACTGGATAATTTACAGATAGAATAAAATGTTCTTCCCTTTTGGGAATTCTGGCAAAAAAAAAAACAACATAAAAATGTTTAGTAACAGAAGGGTTCAACAAAAAATGATTAAAAGTGAAATACCCATGTTATTTAAACCCTACATTCCAAAAACCACAGTAGCAAAGGTGGTCTTACCACAAAAAGCATCTTCAAGTAAAACCGAAAATTCGTATATAACTTTTTTTTCCAAATTAGCCAATTTAGACGGTTTACTTGGCCAAACGCAATGCATTTGCATGCTCAAAATCAGGTTTCGTTCACAGTTAATGATCTATGCAAAATTTAACCGCTAACTAAATGATGATGGTTTTACGTAAAAATAAATTAATTTATTATAATATTAGGCGTCGATAAAATGTAGAAATCTGTGGAGAAACCGCATATTTTTTGCCACTTAGATAATAAAGCCCTCCATTGGACGGATTTATAACGGTGGGAAAAAACTTGGTTAATAAAATTTGATTGACATGCCACTGAGTAACTAATTTAGAAACCCAACGAGTGGTTAATAGTCGACTTAAGACTCGTACAATTTTTTGGCTGCTACGTTTTTTAAAGAGCAGGTTATGCAAAATGAGAAAAAAGTTTATGGATAACAATGTTAAATGCATCGGCATTCAATGAAATGGCAGACAATTTATTTACTTATATATGAAAATCAAGTGTTAGGGCTTTTATGTTCTAATAACATACAGCGTGTCTTTTTATATTTTGACACCCCACCTACAGGGTGAACAGCGAAAGATACAAAAAAGCTTTATACATATACTAAAGTTTTATAATTTGTGTATTATCTTTTGGTATCATCAGAAAAAAAAACAAATAAACGACGAAAACTTGAAAAATTAAGGAAACATATTGTTTTTAAATAGAGCACCCTGTATACTTCTCGATATATCGATAGGGAATATTCTCCTCTTTTTTAAATATATAGGGTTTGCCTATACTTTATTTATTACTTTTATTTTTTTTTATATATCTCAGAACAAAATTCACACCGAAGTATTATCATTATCATCCATACAAAATACTAGTCTAAAATAATATGAGACAGTATTCAGTATTTTTTTTTTTGTTTAATATCAAGGAACTGTCATAATATCGATTTTAATGGCACCCGATTTCTCATTTTGACGTTTAGTAACAACAAAATTGTTATCACGGTCACTAAAATTTCAATATTTCCTAAACTTGGTACAGGGTGTATGTGTATCTATGTAAATGTACAGGTTGTTCCATTATAAAAAAATACGTCGTCTTGTTTTTTCGTTGTTCATTTGTTTTTTCTGAGGATACCAAAAGATAGTAAGTAAAGAATTATAAAACTTTCGCATTTAAAGATTTACTGTATCTTTTACGGGTTTCTCTGTAGTGTGCGTCAAAATATTAAAGGACACGCTGTACATTTAATTTTAGTATGTACAAAATAAATGTCTATAACCTGCTGAATAGACATGTTATATATTTTTGAAAAGGGAAAAGTTTGAGGAATCAGAATATACAATAATATTAGGCTGTTCCATTTAAAAATACAAAACTTCAGTTCAGTTTTATGATTTCTGATATTCAACTGTTTTTTCTCATATCTGTTTGTTATAAAAATTTATTCAAAAATCTACAACTTTTGCCAGAAGAACTATTTTCTGATTTCAATAATAAAATCGCAATAACTGGTCAAATTATAGAAACTAACCATGTACATATATCTACCTGATTTTATAGTGAAATTATTAGGATAGAGAATGATGATCCGTTGTTCCTATAATAATTATTATTATTTTTAACATTTATTGATGTAATGCTCCATATAACTGTAGATTATTAAATGTTTATTTGGGGAACAACAATAGTCAGAAAGTTGTAGGTACGTAGGTATATTTTCCATCCAGTGAATTATGAAGAAAATACAGTTTAAGGCTGCATCAAAAAAAGTATTCGTTTTAACACTTTGAGCCCATAGCCACTTTTGATCTGTTGGACCAAAATGTCGGAGAGAAAATATTAGAGGAGCACTTTCCATAAAAATTATGCGGGGTGCTTTAGAAGAATCAATGGATAAACATTTCAGAGGAAAAACTGCGTATATATAATACAAAAATTACGGGCGTTTATGTATTTAATACAATGCAAGCAAATTTTATGTGCTCACCAAGATATTTGTATTAATGACGATACGGTAATCATATTCCAATTTGTTTTGTTTGAACTGCAGTTAACCACGTGCATAAACATAATAAGCGAGAAGTACTGATAAAATTATTAACATTGGTATGCAAAAGACACAAAATGCAGCATAAAACGTTCGACAGAAAGCTTTCTAATTCGTAACGCATAATATTTCTATTATTTTCTTAGCAATTATGAATTTAGGGCACTCTATATGTTAAACGAATTATGTTTAACTGTTTATGTTAATCATTATTTATTAATTACTAATTAATTATTAATAATTAAAAAAAAAATATTGACAGTAAAAAAATTACTTATTACTAGGGTTCGGAATGTTTGCCGTCTGGCGTGTTAAACTGCGGTAGAATATCCTGCCCTCCCGTACCTTGATGGCGTAATACTACGCGTACGCGGGTCCTGGAGCCTTGGCAGGATCAGTCAGTGGTGTACGTATGTAGAACCAAGAACTACACGCGTGTATAATTTACAAAGCGCTTAAAAATACGGTTTATACTTTCATTATCATAGAGTTTTATAGTGCCGAGCCCTGCGTTGTAGCCTACATTTCCGAACCTTACTTATTACTTCCACATCCACGTGGAATTACACTTTTTTAAGGGGTCACAGCGAGATTACAGATTTAACCAAACCTTTTATATGTCTCTTCCAAAAGGTACAAATAAACTGTGCTATTCGGGTTATTACATACTACCCCTAAATCTACGCTTTGAATAACAATTGCTTCGCATAACATTATGTAGGAAACAGCGCCAACAAAGTGTAAAATATAACCGTATCTTTATTTTATGACCGGTTAATTTATTCAGCGACATTCGTCATACGTGTATACATAACACGAACGTATTCAGAAAACGTTCACTATCTGCGTCCCAGATTTAGCGCTGCGAACGGCATTTCTATCGCATAAAAGTGCAAATAAAATAAAAAAGCGTGCAGAACGTATCCGTATCGTGAAATCGCTGGAAAATACCGCCTAATTACTTTATTTGAGAATTCCACCTGTGATATTCTATGTATGTGATTTTCGTGTCAATTATTTTTATTATTTAGAGCACAGCTCCTTTCCGACTTCAAGTTTTATCAGATTTGAAATATGTAAATGTCAGAATGTTCCATTTTGAATGTGAAATGGCTTTGAATGTGAAATGAGAAATATTTGATACATCAAAGGGTACAAGCAATGAAGTTCATTTTCACCTTGATGGCTTCGTTAACCGTCAAAATTCCCGCATTTGGGGTTTAGAGAACCGACAGCATGCAATTGTCGAAGAACAAATGCATCCATAACGTGTCACTGTTTGGTGCGGATTTTGGACTGAAGGCGTCATTGGACCATACTTCTTCGAAAATGGGGCTAGTCAAGAAGTTACTGTTACTGGTGCTCGATATCGCGACATGATAACCGAGTTCTTTCTGCCTAAATTGGATGATATTGATGTATAAGATATGTGGTTTCAATAAGACGACATGCCATAGAGCCCGTGAAACAATCAAATTACTGCATGAGACATTTCCAGGTCGTGTACTCTCTCGTTTCGGTGATCAGAATTGGCCACCTAGATCATATGATTTAACACCATTGTATTTCTTGATGTGGGATTATTTGAAGTCAATGGTCTGTGTCAACAAGCCCACATCCACCCATGCATTGAAGGAAGATTTAACGCTGAATTAACGAAATTCAACCACATTTAGGTATGCAAAATGGTCATGGAAAATTTCGAAAAAGAAGTGTGTATGTGGAGACCTTCTGCAAAGCCGATGTGTTATTCCATACATAACCCTATCCTATGTACTTTATGATTCAATAAAAAAATACAATTTCTTTTTAATTTTTTTTCTATTTAATTCAAATCTTGGTAATTTTTTGACACCCTTTATATGAGCCTTAACATACAGCGTTTCTATTCGTACCATAGTTCAAAAGTCTATGCTTACGTCACGGGAAGACCGCAACATCCCAATCGGAAGGGACTAGCATAGGGAAATTATCTGGTGATATTCCAGTTGCAGAAGATAACTTTTGATTAGCCCTGTAAGTGTTTATATTTATATAAATGCTTACATAGTTCATTTAATTACAAACTTATCTTTTGACAGTGTAACCTCTAAGTAGTGGAAACTGTTGTGTTAAAAGAAAAATACTCTATTATTTTGTCTATAAAGAAGTTTTATACATATTGTTATCTATCTCTAGTAATAATAAACGTAATCCTTCTTTTATCCACTATCTTATAATATATGTATCCATTTTTTTTATTTAAGATTTGCTCACCCACCAATTAACACAATGTCCGGTATTGAACTAATGAAACACAAACTGGACGATTAATCACAGAGTTATAAAGTACAGGTTTCAAGAGTACCAAAAACACTAGATGTGACTCCGTATATAATTTTTAGCGCTAAATCCCCATCTGTCTGAAATTGCTGTATCACGTAAACTTTTCAATATATGCTAACATAGATATAACCCAGAAAGCCATCGATATTGTGTAAAAATTTGTATACCGGGGTTTTTGAATCCAATACGGCGAGCAAAGTTTTGCAATTTAAATTTTTCAAAATCCGACAGCGGGTTCATGATCAATGACCTAGAACTCACCTACATACCAACTTTTATGAAAATTAAAGGTTTTCCAAAAGTTTTTCTACACCGTATTGGATAGGCCATTTTGAATATTGAAAATCTGACAAATTCGTAATCAGCGACTTCAAAAACTCCAACATACAGATTTTTACGAAATTTATGTGCGTATAATCCATCCTTTTGAATCTTGAAAATCTGATAACAAAGTAATTTTTAAGAGCTTGCTTTTAAATTTGAGATTTTACGATAGTATAAGCGGCATTTGGATAAGAAGT
Organism: Aromia moschata; assembly: GCA_029963805.1. NCBI lineage: Eukaryota > Metazoa > Arthropoda > Insecta > Coleoptera > Cerambycidae > Aromia > Aromia moschata. The sequence continues at coordinate 186,270 of JAPWTK010000028.1, read as the reverse complement.
AGGTAATATACAATATAATAATACTATATACTATATATAGATGTTATTATAAGTCCAAATTTATTATAATCATCTTACGATCTCTCTTAAACACCAATGTACGAGGATTTAGGAAAACGATGATTTAGAATGTCACAATGTATGATTTGTTTTGAGAGTACAAAATATTTCATCTTAACTTTAAAGTTGTGCATGGGAGGGCATTACCCCCCTCTTCCCCCACTATTGCTGTCCACATACACCGATGATATTTTCTAAATTATGGAAATAATTTAAATTCTCCTGTACCTATTCATAACATTTCATGAGATGTTCCAATTCCCCAATGTCTCATCTTACGTATACAAATTAGATCACCCAAACACTTAAATCTGTTATGTGCAAAACCTGACTTGGGTGAACGAACAGCCTTCATTAAACCTTGTCCTCATTCTAACAGCAGAAAAAAAATCGGAGATGTAGTAAATTATTCACCCAAACTCTATTCTGGAACGGTTGAAACAAATGAGATAAGTTTTGGTTAGCGAATTTAACAAGAGAGTAGGTTCCGGTCAAAATCGATGAAGCTGAATATAATCGGATTAGAGACTTTTTTAACTCGGATGAGTTTTTCGTTTAACGATTAGTTTTAACAGTTTTAAAATTTTAGGTCGGATTGTCAGTGATTTTGAAAAAAATATATCCTTTCAGGGCTCTACAGTCAATAACAATTTAATGCCTCCACTTTTTTAGGGTTTCCCAGTCATTTTATGTCAGTGGTGTAACAATAAATTGGTAGTAACGGGTTTAATGATCTGAATTTAATAATTTAATTTGATTTGTAACTTACTGTTACTTCTATATTTTTTTTAATAAAAAAACACGAGTGATTCAGTTTGACATTTTACAGTATTTAATAATAATAGGGGATGAAATCACACAAGTAAGAATGCTTGTGCTTAAACCTAAAAAAAAAAAAAACATAATTTTTCAACAGAAAATACCTATACTATTTTTTAACAAAATATATACAAACTTGCTTTAACAGCATCAAAATCTAGGCGATAAGTAAAAGGAAATACATAATTCAACTTATGTAATAACTTTGTATCAGGCCAAGGGGTGATTTTGCGTAATATTTAAACCTAAGTAGCAGAACTATACCAAATTATTCAGTCCACTAGTTTTGGTAAATACGTCCTTAACATGTCTGCAGAAAAAAATATAGTTTATAATTCAATTATTAATTTAGCAACATACTTACTTACAATTAGATACATTCGTGTTGTGGTAAATTTGTTTACGTTCTTTTTTTAAACTGCCCTAAGTATACTAATTGTAATGCAAGGTATTATACAGATATTACATGCTTCAGTTGCTGATATAATTGAAATTTTCTTCGACGCTTTCAGAATCCAGAGAAATCGAATGCATTCTAGAATCCTCTATTTTGTCTTTTTTGCATGAGATGTAGTTGCATATTTGTACTAAACTACGATAAAATCTCTAATATAACACCAATTTTTGAATGAAAATACGACCTATGGTAGTGTGTTCATTTCATTACCAAGGTTGAATTGTCTTCCATCTTCAAAGTAATTTGATATTTTTATTATTATCTGCTATACTTATATAATCGTACGATTGCTATAAGCTGTGCTTAATAATTTTATTCTTTGCTTCTCTATCCTTAAATCAAGTGCTAATAAAAACAAAATCAATGTACGAGAATAAAAATTTGTAACTGCAAAAATGTTGGTGGAGGTAAGTGTATAATAATTAAATGATACTATTCTTTTGCTATTAATAGTGCAAAATTGGAACTAAAACATAAGAATATTGTATGGTTTCATACTAATTTTATGCTGAATTTAGCTTGTCCTATGACCTATGATATTGGAGACGTCACATGTACACTTTGTATAAAATAAAAATACATACACGTCACCGATGACGTCATTACTGAGTGCAGTTATACCACCTCTCAATTATATTAAAATAAAGACTATAATTGAATGTTTTATTGAATTTTATTATTATTTCGCGCTTGATATTCGCTGGTATGTAGTTGGCAGCAGATCCGAAGTTGCCGTGTTGAATTACTTGACATTTGTTGAAAGTTTGAAATTATTTGACCTTACATTGGCTTTAAGACTGGTTTGTGTCTTTTTTTGAGCTTCAAACTTTTATCTTTCTTTGAAAAACTGCTATTTTCAGAACAATCAAAGTGTTATAGTTATCAGACTTCCGTTTGCGAAGTGTCAAAACAGTTAAACATCTGCTTCCAAGAGCAAGTAGCATATTTAACACGCTATTTTGAGAAAGAACGAGACAATAATGTTCCAATCCTACCCTTAACAGCTGTTAAAAAGGTAATTTAAATATAAAATTAAGATGTTCATTAAAACTACAATCCAATATATTATTTTAGCGTATAACAGCAACTCTAAACTTGAATGTTTTACAGTTAATTCTATTTCACAAAAAGCAAAAAACAATAAACTTTGAAAATCAGCTAGGAAGCGTAATTCTACCGAGAGGGTTATAAATACTGTAGCATTGGATACAAGTGATATTCGTAAGATTTATAGTAATTGATATATTTATGCACAAAAAACTACACTGCACTATTCGTAACCGAATTTGTGAGAAAATCCAATTAATCCTAATTTTTCCTCCCATTAAAAAAAACGTTTTAACTAACTGTTACTACCAATCTATCTTGCACTTTTTTGTACCTGAATATTTATGGATTAACCAATGTCTTCTAAAATATATAATTTTCTTAATTAATTATCTTTTTGATGTTGAAAAAAATACGTTATTTAACAATAAACAAACCCAAGAAGCCATCCATATGCTACCTAATCAAAATTATTTCTAAATACTGAATAATTTTATAACAATCTGGCATCAGTGCGCTCTAAAACTTATGTATTTGTCCATACAGTTGGTGATAGTTCCAGTTTATTAATAGAGATCAAATCTGCAAAAAAATACCCTAACGAATTTGCTAATTATGGGAAAGTCATCGAATCCGTAAAACGATGCAGTTATGAGAGAGAGACTGTCGTTATTACTAGAGCTTCCAAGTAGCGGGCTACAAATCAAGATCCCTATTACTACCAACCACTAGGTGCACAGAAAATATCATAATATTTTGCCGACTATTCAAATGAACATAAAAATGGTGAATGTTATGTGCAAATAAGAAAACTTCACCTTCTAGGAAACATCTTGTGACAAGATGTCTGACTCTAGATATTCTCATCAGTCAAGTTATAACATCAGTTTGTCTTTTAACTGCATTCACCAACAATGAAAATCAAGGAAACCGTTGGAATATAGTCGTATTTGAGAAGATCAACAGTGCCGAATGTAATGAATTAGTCTTGAAGAAAACTGTGTTGAAATTCAGTTTCCCGGATATTTATCTTGATATTACAACGCCGAAGTGCGCGCCGCGACAAGTATCCTCGATCCACCCCTGGTATTCCGGTCAATTCCGTCCTAGTCACAAAGTTTCATTATCGGCACCGGTCTACGGGTGAGTCAGACACCTTTTATTTAATTGGTACATTTTCTTTCACCATTATCATGTTCATTTGAATAGTCGGCAATATATAAGATGAGTATTTTCTGTGCACATAGTGGTTTTTAGTAGAGTAAAATTGCCAAATATCAGACAGTTGCCTAATATAGGACAGTAGTATTTTATAGAAATATGCACTCCTGTATACAACATCTTTGTCTCCATTTCTTCTTAGATCTAAATATTTGACAGAGAATAACAGTTTCATGCAACTATCGTAGTATAGATGGAGGCACAGTCGAAAATGAAATTTGTTATGGTCCAAGTTTTTACAAATACCATTTGTGAAGTGATTTTTAAACCTCCAGGTAAAATACTCAGTTTGTGTCTAACGCTTAAAAGTTTCTATAACATGTCTAGTTCAGCCTAATGTATTAATATCTGCTAATAGTTACCAATTGCTGTTTTCTATTACCTAAAATACCTATGCAACTGCCTAATACTGGATAGGATTCTCAATCTAATATTGGATAAGTATCCGATATTTGGCACATTATTTGTAAAATATATTTTTTAGCTCAGTATTTTTTAGAGTCAATTTGTAGTAGAGATGTGTAGTTCGCGACCGAAAAGTTCGAACAAACTATTCACTTTGAGTGAACTGAATGAACTGTTTCACTCTCTTAGCAGGTTATAGTTGGTTTTGAACTGTTTTTCAGTTTGAAATATTTCGTTCGCCGATAGATTGGGAAACAACAGACCGGATGGGAAACGTGAAATAGAATGAACTGGTTTAACAGTGAAACTGAAATAAGTGACGAATGCCGACTGTCATAAAAAACGTTTTATTTTTCAAGGCGGCACCGGTGAAACATGCCGAAATGGAACTTAAATAAATGGACTATAAACAAATAGAAAAACTTCGTGTATATAATATGCCGCGCTGACATTACTGTTGTCAAATTATTCTTATTATATTTTCGATTACTTTTTATTATTTTGAGTTTAGTACCGACACGCCACTGTTTAGTCATACTGAAATATTCATGATAAAAATATAGAACATATGTAATTTTAAACCAATTCAGTATTATTTATAAACAATATAAAATATGCGTAGAAATACAAATAATAGTTTTGTGTTTAATGACACGAATGACAACAGATTTTTATCGATCATTGTTATGTACTGGGTACTAGTGACTAGTGTGTACTGTTGTTTGTAGCTGTCACTGCCGAAATTTCGGTCCTTGTGCGTTGATTCTCGACTACCGCGTTCGTACGCATCACGTACATTTTATCGTTTCACAAGAGAAATGTAGGAACGAAAGAACTATAGTTCATTTCGAACTGTAAAAAAAGAACTATTCAGTTGGATATACTGTTTCGGTACGAACTATTCATCAAAGTGAACTAGAATGCCCATCCCTAATTTATAGTAGCCTGTCTAATATTAGAGTAAAGTCCCAGGACATTAGTTCATTACCTTGCTTCTCACTTTATACTCGAAACAATAATGAACAAAAATCTAGGCGAGGATCGGCATCTCTTATTACCGGCACCCCATAGATGACCTAGAAGCGAGTCCGACAATAATCCAGCGATTCATCTGAAGAAGATGAATCGTTTTAGATGATGATCTGACATGGATTGCGACATTAGAGAGGAGGAAGCAGAATGTACGGTCCAAAATGTTTCATGTGGATTCCCGCTGATTGTGCCAATGTAGGCAAGAAAGACAATTACATTTATTTGTAATGTGTGCTTCGATGGCTAATTAATATTATTGTCTTAATATCGGATACCCTATCCGATATTAGGACAAATTTTTTTTTCGCTCAGAAATTCCATGTTTTCTTAGAATCTAAATTTTTACTTTTTAACTTTCTAATTAGCAAATTTTGTTTTAATATCATGTTCTGTATATTCTGCCCTTTGTTGTATTTTAAAAGATTATGAGTTTATTATTAGCATATAGCTAATATTAGCTCTGGCAAAAAAAGTATCCGATATTAGGCAAGTTTACTATAATGAGGACCTGAATACGGTCCTGTTTGTAGCCCGCGACTTGGAAGCTCTCGTGATGAGCGGGTAAAAACGTTACATATTCTCAAAAAAGGTGTATAGATGAAGTTGAAATTATGAAAAGGCCACACTGCTACCTGTAGTAGAGCTGTTTCGTCGATTGAATGACTGAACTATCGATTCTGGCGGTATTTTAGTCTCGAAACATCCACAGGTCAACACGCTGTATGCACCGGACCTCGGCGACTTCTGGTACCCCGCCTCTGTCTGCGACCGGCTTAGCAGAGCGTGAACCTACATAAAGAACTATCCACCGAGCAATTCTTCATTTTTGTGCTTCGATCAGTACTTGCAAGGTGCCAAGGCGTTCGAAAAATATCTACATCCTGTAACGAGCGGATTATTTAACAGTTTTTTACCTGCGTCTGGATTTCGATTAATTTACCACCTTGTCCCGCGAAAGTGATAGTTGTCGCTCTCAGCTGGACTGGATTTCAGTTAGTAGCTGGCTCTTTTGCCGAAGACATACCTGAGCCAGATCGTAAGTGGTGCTTAACAGTGTGGAGTGATTTGAAGTGATAGCAGTGACTCGAATACGGTACTTGTTATTTCTTTCTTGGATTTATTCGGTATATAAAAAATATTTTAAATGGTACCAGCTGTAATTACAATACCCAACTAAGATAGATGAAAACTTTTTTTACACAAGCTTTCCTGCTTGCAATTTAAATGTTGGAGTGGCGCAATATATGCATGTTTCTGTTTCTGATAACAATATACGACCTTGACTTCTGTCTCCAAGGCGTTTTGCTCTCGGCAATTAAAATATTTTACACAGAGGAAGTTATAAATAGTAATACTACCTATAATTATCATACTTTCATTCCACCTTCTTACTGGTGCGATAATAATCAAATCAGAATTAATCGGTTAGTCGCTGAATATGTAAATAATTAAAACTGTATTTTTTTTAGATATTCAATAATTAATTTCGTTTATGTATGTATGCTTTTTTTATTTAAATATAAATAATAAAAAAGAAATGTCCTAACATTCCGGTAACGTCAAAATAGAAAAATAAAGAAAATAAAAAAATATCAATAAGTACTAAATTATTAGTTAAATACGTTTTTTTAATATACTCAAATATTTTTTTTTACATTGTGTCCTATAGAGACATACCAAAAAAAAAACGTCATCAAAGTTGACCGAGAAAAAAAGACGTATTTCTATTATTAATCGAATTTATAACCTTATTTACTTGTTAAAACTGTCACATCATATGACAGCCGTTGTTTATTTTACAAATTGTGACAGTCACTTGTCAAAAGTTTGACATAACCGAAAAGCTTAGACATGACCGCTATTTCCATCTCTCTCGTTCATAGCCAGAGTTGATGACGTTTTTTTTGGATATCTATATATTACTTACAGTGTGCATATGTTCCTTGTTCTTAGAGAGAAAATATTGCAGTTTTTACTTTGTTATGATGTATATATATATATATACATGTACATATATACTTTGATTACAATATTGAAGTATGGCCCATCAATTTTTTTTGCAGTACATAATGATGAAATCTTATATACTCATTAATAATTTAAATAAATAAAGAAAACATGTGTATCGTCATGATAAAAATATAAACCAAGTAAAATCTCTACTCATTTCGTAGAAAAATTAAGTTTTTGAAAAGATATCGCGTAAAATCAAATAACGTACCTTAAGTGAAACAAATTATATATTTTTTAATTTTGTATAAATGTAAGCACATTTGTCTCGTTTAAAAAATAGTGTTTTCAACGATTATTTTCATGTACATATGTATATATTTTACATACATATACATCAGTATGTTTTACAAAATTATGATTGAACTTATGAAAAAAATCTTGTTCGGCAAATTTGTTTCGAATTAAAAATTGTAGGTCTTATGTAGGTCTTTCGTGTGATCAAATTATAGTAATGAAACATATTTTTTTAAAATTGTCTTTGACATGTGATGTAGTTACTGGTAGCAATATTGTAAATTTTAATTTTATAATACAAATTTTATTAATCACAAATTAATGATGATTAAAAATAATATTAAAATCAACTTTGAAATTTTTTTATGATAATGTGGTTGTCATAAGAAAGGGATTCTAATTAATTTCAGAAAGAAACCTTATAAAGTCTCATTATTCCCAAAATAGAGAACTAAAAAAATTAATTAGTTACAAGTTAAAACTTTAAGTATACCAAAACTAGTTACAAATGTAGTTTACTTAATATTATAAAAAAAATATGTTTAATCTTCAATTTTAGAGAAAACATTGTTACTGAAAACAAATTTCGACAAAAATATGAATAATTTATGAATAAGTGAGGACCGAATATGTCGGATGGTACCTTTTTTGCAAATTTAGGATTTCTTAAATATTATTTGCCTCTGCACAATATATTTCTTGAAACAATGTAAATCTGAGATGTAAATAATAATAATTTATTTACCAGTATATGCTATACATGAAAATCAAATTTAGGATATTTAGTATACATACAGGTATGTAAATAACAATAAATATCTGATAGGTTTTCTGTTTTGCAGAAATACATTAAAAAACAGCAGAATTTTAAAATCATATAGGTATATATATTAATAGAACAGTCTAATAAAATATTTAAATAGTTAATATTGACAATTTCATATAGTCTGTTCTTAAACAGGTTGAAAAATGGCAACTACAGAAAAAAATGCAGAGCTGCATAAAATATAACTTGCCAACACTTAAAATGTCATTAGCGGTATTTCAAAATGTTTCTGAAAAAAGTATCTAAAACAATTCTACAATAATTTGATGATTTTACACCTATTTTACAATTGCTCCAATTAGTCTAACAGCAATTACAACAAAACATTACCAAAGTAACTGTCTCGAAATACATTAGATCTATCCGTGTCAAACAAACATTCAAAATAATTCCAATTAAATACTTTCTACTAAGTATTCCAAACGTTAGATGCCGCAAAATACATTGTGAAAATCTGTACCAAACATTCCAATTTCACGTTTTTCTCAATCACCATAGATGACGAAAATTTAAAAGGCACTTGTGAAAAAATCTAATTACACACCGTTTTTCAATCGTTCAAAATGTTGAAAAAACATTATCGATACTTGAAATTGTTTCACGTGATGCAACTAGTTCTCTGAGAGACTAATTGCCGGTAATTTAATTAAGTAATTAGGTTCTACTTCCTTTTTAGGTATGTCGGATTTACTTACTTGTAATTATAAATCACTTGGCTAATTATTTAAAAGAATAAAAAAAAATACAATATGCGTCAAATGTGATAACATAATTTTACTCAACTTTGTTTAAAAATTTCAAAGAAAAATATTTGAATAGTTAATAAACAGCTTTGAAGATGTTTAGTAATATAAAGATAAACGTATTCTAAAGCAAAATAATGAAAAAAAATACACGTACGCAATAGACAATATTGATTTCCCTTTAATGTATTGACAAAATTCTTGCATACAATACGCGTAGCGAATTTCACTATATTGTCGTCAAACGAGGCCAAGGCGGTACAACAATGAACTGTTGCAGCAGCCGTTTTTTCGAAAACCGCCGAGAAAGTGTCGCAGAAAAACAGTGGATTTTTTATTTTCGGGTTTTAAATATTACATTGTTTATTCTACTTGTCCTATGAAAAGTAAAAGCGTCTAGTACTACTCGTTTAAGTATCTAACATTGAAAATGCAAATATATGACAAAATGGTTTCTCTTCAATATATAGTTTTTATCGTTTTTTTTTATATGTTTATGTTGTCAAAAGTCTAGAATCACGACGGAAGAATTTAACTTTCAGCAGCTATAATTCGTTCTGTTAACAAGGGAAAATATGATTGAAGACAATTGAGAATTTAATTTCGTTTTCTAATGCTAGAAATTACAGGGTGTTTATGGAGGCGCTGGTATGAATATTTTTGTACTAATAATTTACCAAGGCATGTTAAATAAATTATTAAATACAATTATTTAGTAAGCATCTGAGCATGATATCCTTATTGTAATGGCAACTTCTTCCATCCACTCCACTCCATAATTTCAGAATTACAAAAATGGCCTGGAATTTTAAAGTTTTGTATACTTGTGTATTCTATCAAAAAATCGACTATTTTTTTTGTAAAAATTACTCTGAAAATATTGTTCAGGATGTCGAAAAAATGAGCCTGTGAAAATATCAGCTCTTAATTTTAATATTAAGAGGTGACTCATCGCGATTTTCCATTTTCCATTTAATTAACATGGGAATTTTTTTTTCAAGTTTTGGAATTTTGTAACTCTTCAACCGATTATCAGACTGATAAGACCAAGACATATTCTTGTAGGGAATTGGACGCACTACAAAAAACGTCTCTTATAATATTTTGATAAATCAAGTCTTTCAAAAGTTATTTAAGGTTAAACTTGGACTCACCAGAATTTTTAAGGTATCATAATTATAAATTATGTAATAAATTCCCATAACTAGTACTATGTCTCAACGAGACATAGTACTAGATGGTAAATGTTAATACAAAACAATAGATTTAGCTAAAAATTAAATTTATGAACAAATTAATTAAACTAATGGTTATATAATAACTTATAAATAAGAATTGATTGAGAGATAATTGAAGATTATCGTTTTCTTGTTAAATATTTGTTTTTGACGTAGAAGATGTTTATATTTTTGATCATGTCTATGCGATATTTTGAAAGCTTAGAAAATTTGATAATTACAAGGTATATGTAATTAATGTTAATTTATTAATAAAACCAACGTAAAAAGCAATCTAAATTTTTCGTTAATTTGTATCCATACTGAATATTATGAATTATCAATTTTGGTGAGATTGTATTTCAATAATTAAATAGTTTAAAACAATATTTTTAAGCAAAAACCATTTATGATTATGATTTTAACTTAGATTTAGATATAATTAATGTAGAAAAGAAAATTATAGACAAGAAATACCAAGTTTGCTAATAAAAATTAATATTTAAAATGTTCATACCAAAGAAAAGCGTCTAAATCAAGGATTTTTTTGACAAAACTACTGATCAAATGGATTGAGGGTACTCTCAGAATTTCAAAAAGACTCTGAAAAAGATAATTTAAGGCAAAAATTTTGCAATTAGTTTGATAGATGATAGATAGATGACAATTCCTCAAAAATTCTTCTTCCAGTCCAGAGTCCAACTTTAACCTTAAATAACTTTTGAAAGCCTAAATTTATCAAAAAATTATAAGAGACGTTTTTTGTAGTGCGTTCAATTCCCTACAAGAAATGTCTTGGTCTTATCAGTCTGATAATCGGTTGAAGAGTTACAAAATTCCAAAGCTTGAAAAAAATATACTAATAAGAAGCTTTTTCCCATGTTAATTAAATGGGAAATGGAAAATCGCAATGAGTCACCTCTTAATATTGAAATTAAGAGCTGATATTTTCACAGGCTCATTTTTTTCGACATCCTGAACAATATTTTCAGAATAATTTTTGAAAAAAAAAATAGTAGATTTTTTTTGATACAGTCTATATGTGTATACAATGCCTTCACAATGGAAGGAACAAATTTTATATTCCTTTTTAGAAAAGATTTTCAAAAAAAAGTTCGGGCAGCTAAATTTTGTTTTTTTAAAAATACACTTTTTCCAACAAATGCAATTTACAGATCGTCTTTTGTTTTCGAGCTATGACGTAATAGCCCATTTTTTAAAATGACAATTACCTAATTTTTTTAACCGATTCAAAAAGAGGGGCATTTTTACATAGAGCCATGTTAAAACAGTAGTGTCAATGCGGAAAATTGCCGATATTTGACTTTTAAGTTGTCTTATCTAAGGTATTTTATATTGACAGAATAAAAAGAATTTGACCGAAAATTAACAAGCCATCCAAAAAAAAGTCATACGTGTTTTAAAATAACCTTATTTAATTGTCAATGGTGTTACATTATGTGACAACTATTACTTATTTTACAATCGTGACAGTCACTTGTCAAAACTTTGACAACCACAAAGTTTCGCTTCGAGCTTCGAGATAATCGCTGTTTACATCTCTCGTCTCATCGTCATGACGTTTTTTTTTTTTGAATGGACATCAGATAAAATGTAATCCAAGTTTCCTTTTCTTTTGCATTACAAATGTACCTGCATGTTATATTTACTTCTGGAATAACACAAAATAAGAACATAAAAAACAATAAACCACAAAAAAAAATAGTCTGAGTATGTAATAAGAATAAGTCTTATACTCAAAATGTATGTACTTACATGTACCTACATGTACTTTTTCATCTTGGTATTCGCCCATTCACTATTGACATTCTTGAAAATCTATAAGAGTATCTATACATTAATAATAATAAATAATTTTGAAATCAAATATCATGAGAATTTTCCTATTCGACATATTACTTTTTGACACGACTGTACGAAAAAATGTCGCTCTTTCCAAACGCGTCCCCAAAGAATTAAAGCCATCATTTAAAAAAATGACTAATTACGTGATAGCTCGAAAACAAAAGACGATCTGGAAAACGCATTTATGGGGAAAAGCATACTAAAAATAAACAAACTCGACCTGTCCGAGCTTTTTTTGTAACATTTTTCCTAAAAATAAATCTCGAATTTGTCATTTTAATTGTGAAAGCGCTGTATAGAAGAAATCGAGTATATATATACTTTCAATTTGATCTTAATCGGAGTCCTTGAACTACCGACGGGGTCATATTATTTCAAAGTAAATTGCACATACGAATATGTGCATATTTCTCTAAGTAAAAAACTTGTTAACTACGCGGCTTTCTACGAGCTGAAGAGAAATCATCACGCATTATTTTTTTTTGGCTTGGTATAATAATAACTCAATTCTCAGTAACACAAACAAAGAGATATATAGCTAGATAGCTAGAGATGGTATCAAAAATATCATTCAATTTCACGTATTACCGCAAGGTATTAAAATATAACATCAGCTCATACGGACACTGATAACACAGATCCTTTTGCATACAGATTTACTATTTTATAAAGGTGTTCGGTAAGTATGAGGCAATATTCTAGGAGCATGCAGGGAAGGTAAAAATAAAACAAGTTTTATTACAATCTTTAAGTCTCATACGGTGCCCTCCTACCGATTTTCTGGCAAGGTATAATTCAAAGCAAAAAAATGTGAAAAAATTGAAGAAGGAGGTAGATATTTCGTGAAACAGTGTTTATGTTACATTTGCGATACAGATATTGTACCACAAACAGCTGATATGCGAAGTGATCTGGAAGTGATTTGGAAACTGAAACAATCACATTCATTCAAAATATACTTGGTTGGAAAATACTCAAAGCAAGCTGAAGGTGTATAAAAATGACGTGAGCAACCCACATCATTCAACATCAACACAGCTTCGTCATTAACTAACTCCACTTTTATATAAATTGATTTCTATCGGTGAGCCAAATTTAATTACGAATTTTCCCTTCCAAAAGACACATACGAGATAAACCAACTTTTCGATACCGATTAAATGGGACGAAGGGTTGGGAAAGTTCGAAACGAAATTAAGGGACGCTTAGATAGTTCGTACTAGTGAAGTAAAGTTTCCGTTGTTGACGATGACTCCCCTGTCTCTCAAGAAGTTTAATGTGTTCTCAATGCGGAATTAAGAAAGCCGAGTTCTCCCACAATTTTTGTATGAAGTGACAATATAAATTACACAGTCCTACAAAATTTGACTGATTTTCGGAAGCAAAAACTCTAATACTGTATTCTGGCCTCAGAATTGCTCCATCGCATCAGGTTTTTGAGATATCCTAACCTAAATGTGCAAAAAAGGCCACGAAGGGTCAGGACCTTTCTTGACCTGTGTTATAGGAGCATCAATTATTTTGTTCTAATATCAATTATTATGAAACTATGTTTTAAGTGGTGTTCACTTGTTATGCAATAATAAACAATTTGTCTTAAACGGTTTAAAATGCAGACAGAAAATTACATTTTGTTTGTAACTTACTATTCTAATAGAGTTCCCACCAATATTAACGAGTTAAATTCACTGACTCTTCCAAAATTACAAATTTTAGAATTTCGAAACTTGCTATAAACCGCGGGTAATTTCGTTACACATTAGCCTGGACTGACACTGTATGCAGAAACGTGCAAATTATTCAGACACGCGAAAATATACGCATATATGGGCAAGAATAAACCTTCCAGTAGTGTGAAAGCTTATATTTACATTAGTAGGTTGAGATCGTTACTATCGTTAGTGCGTTTTGTCGCGGTAATATATATTCGCACAATCGCACGTTTCTGCATCCAGTGTTTAGAGTCCAGGCTTAGATTTAGTATATAACTATTTTTTTTTTTATTTAAAAACCATACAGTAAACATTTCAATTTAAACAAATATTGCTCTACTGTACTGAACTGACATTTGTAATTTATATTGAATTTTTGAATCACGACACATGATTCTACAATATTATATTCTGAATTGTATACTATTCTACTGAAACCCTGGTTCGTAAAATTTTCCAGAATGGTCGTAACCCTGTGACCAATAATGGTGTATTATAATCAAGAAATGATTATTAACGTGTCACTTTAATATATTTATTTTTATATATATTTTTTTTCTCTATATATTTAATATATTTAATATATTTAATATATTTAATATATTTAATATATTTGTACCTTGACTACCATGTACCATTTCTCTAGAATATGAAGATATATTTCAACAAACTTCTCAAGGATACGTCACTGGGCATACAGTATCACAGCGTTAACACATTTCTTAAAGTATTTGATGGTCATTTGTGTGGTTATGGCAAATTTCGATATTCAAAGTTAACCAAGGGCGTAGCCAGAGGGGGGCGATCGCCCCCCCCCCCCCCAAATTTCAAGTAAAAACCAAAATACTCGGGGGAATGCGGTTGCCGTTGCCTGTAGTGACCTTTTTTTTTGGCTTTTTTGTTTAATATGCAGCGATCGCCCCCCCCCCCAAAGGTTCAAGTAAAAACTGAAATACTCGGGGGAATGCGGTTGCCCTTGGCTATAGTGACTTTTTTTTTTTGGCTTTTTTGTTTTATTTGCAGCGATCGCTTCGGGCTTTTGGTTGCCGTTGCCTCTACTGACCTTTTTTTGGCTTTTTTTGTTTCATCTGCATTGAGCGCCCCCCCCCCCAAGATAACTACTGGCTACGCCCTTGAATTTAACCAACTCGTATTCGAAGCAATGGCAAAATTTTGTTTGAAAATAAAATTGAGTTTACACATAGGCATAATTTTATATACAGGAAATTGACATCTGCAATTCTGAAAGCTGAAACAACTCCCTTAGGAAAATAGGACGCTTTAAAAATGAATGGATTTTGTAATTTTTTTTTCAAATTGAAATTTCATTTAATTTGTAACACCCAGTATAATAAATCAGAAATAGATATGAGAGTTTTCTTCAAATAAAGTATACTTTACGTATTACACAGTTACACGTTATAAAATGAGCTATTGTATTATCTAACAAATATCGGCGTTGTGAAATTTTCTTTAGGTTCCTAGCTGCCATCTTTGATAGAAAATTGTAAAAAAATTCGAAAACTATTGGATGTAAGAATAGAATATTATGCACGAAAAGTTTTTAGAGTTACCCGTAGAATCCTAAAACCTAATAATTGGTATATTCCATATACATGTCCAATTTAATATGAAAGTTGACATCTACTTCCGGTATGAGGGAAAGTAACTGGTATCTCAAAATATTTTAGTTAAATCATAACTTTAATTTCCATAGTTTCTACAACATCAACATAGGGTCACCGTGGTGGTACACCCGGTATATTCATGCACCTGATATATTTTAAAGATTTAAATACCTACTCATTATCTAAAATTAAATGTAGATATTAGGTAAGGTTTCCCGTTTGAAACGGTAAACGGAGTTATGTAAACACCAAATTATACAGTTATCTCGCTGCATCAAAAATTCAATAATCCGAAGGAAAACTAGTGCAATTATCGACTGTTTACTATTAATATATCACCTACTCCTTCGCATTGTAACAATCTAGCTGGCTTCCCTGTAATTATGCTCAATACAACAAACACGCCTGTCCTTTCTATTTCATACGTTGTGTTGCACAACCGCTTTAATAATGAAATACAAAAAAGGAATCAATTTTGCACGGATAATTGTACAGTAACTTTGAGATTAAGGCTCGTTTAGGGAAAATGGGCATGTCTTCCCATTATCCAGCATCCCACTATTCTTGAGTTAAACCGAAAAATTTAAATTTGGGCATGTTATTAAATTTCCTGTCTACATACGAGGTGTGTAAATTAAGTAATGAGACTAATTTTTTTATTTCTTTTATTCGAATAGAATTACAATTCAGTATTGTCTCCTTCAGAATGACTTCCTTGGGATGCCACATAGCGTCGGAACTCTTCTTCTTCCTTTCTCATTTTCTTCTTCCATTCCTCATAGCAGTGTTGGAACTCATACACTGGAATAGGCTTCGGCTGGTTGGTTACAGCCGTTTGAATGTTTTCTATGGTCCCAAAATCATGTTCCTTGAAGTGATTTTTCAATCTCGGGAAGAGAAAAACGTCAAAAGGACTCAAGTCAGACAAATAAGGAGGCTGAGGAACCACAGGAATGTTTTAAAAAAAAAAAAATATTACTACCCTTTCTTGGCTAAAAAATCATTAGCTGAAATGGCTGTGACAAGGCGCATTGTCGTGATGTAACATCCAGTTGTTTTTGATGTTTGGGCTCACATGCATGACCCTTTTTCGAAGTTTTTCAAGAGCCTTTCTGTAAAAGTGTTGGTGTGCCATCCCATGCTTTGGCGCTTGGTTTTCGGGTCGTACTCAAACACACAAGTCTCATCACCAGTAATGACACGTTCCATAAAATGGGGATCATTTTCAATCGATTCCAAAAAGTCAAGACACCTTTTCTCTCCTGATATCCTTTGTTCCTGCGAAGGTTTTTGGACCTCTTTTTTGAACCATTTCTTGCGCAAATTTTTCTCATCACCCAATGGGAACCCCCCCCCCCCCCCAACCCAAACATTTTTCTGGGGGGGGGGGGGGGCCCCCGGGGGGGGGTCCCCCCCAAATGGTTTCCCCCCCCCTGGGGGGTGTTTTCCCAACGCCACCAGAAAACCTGGGCTCTCTGTCTTGTAGGTCTTGATGTAAGCCAGTTGCTGTGACCAGTCCAAACCAAAGCCCAAAATGAAGGCCGCTCCCCTTTAGAAAAATTAGAAGTCGCTCGTTTTAAGAACGAGCAAGAAAAAAAACGGTTTGAAATTTCAACTGTTCGCCCTTCCCAATGTCTCTGCAATTCTTGTCGTCCGTATATAATTTACGATCTTCATATCTAGAACGCATGTCACTACTTCGGCTTTGTAAAAAACCATATAAATCACTCGATCATTTTCAATCTTACGTAATTTTAGTAAGAAAACATTAACTAAACAAATTTAAAAATATTAACATACTAGAACATCTAAGCAACATTCCAGAATAACTTAACTTCTCTCAAATTTTAAAACCCTAAACTTACACAATAGGCCAAGTTTTTTTCACGCTGTCGGAGAGGTAGCCCAATTTCACTTTCAAATTTCTTCTAAACAAATAACATTACATTAAAATCATTAATAGCCTCATCATTACTGTAAAGGTTTCATCAGATGCAAAACCTATGCAACAAAATATTAATAATTAAAACTGGTTGTATGTGTTGACCTGTTTCCTTGTAACTGTAGTTGACTAGTGGGATGAGGTCAATTGTTTCCAAAAAAAAAAAACTAATTTTCACTTAGTCGACGTTACGCAAAATTTATTTGCATCCTCAGGACTCTAAAATATGACAAACATGCAATGTAGATAATAAAACAAACGTAATACCAAACACAGATTAAAATAAGAAATCAGGATTACATTTTCATATTTCATACTTACAATTGAATTAGATTTTTATTGTCGTTGGTAAAAATAAATATGAATGAAACATTGATACTCTCTATAAATAATAAGGTACAACGTACTGACAGTACGTTGTACCTTATTTTTATTGGTTTTTTATAGTTTATACTATAAACTGTCAGTACGTTGTACCTTATTATTTATAGAGAGTATCAATGTTTCATTCATATTTATTTTTACCAACGACAATAAAAAGCTAATTCAATTGTAAATATGAAATATGAAAATGTAATCCTGATTTCTTATTTTAATCTGTGTTTGGTATTACGTTTGTTTTATTATCTACATTGCGTGTTTGTCATATTTTAGAGTCCTGAGGATGCAAATAAATTTTGCGAAACGTCGACTAAGTGAAAATTAGTTTTTTTTTTTGGAAACAATTGACCTCATCCCACTAGTCAACTACAGTTATTAGTAGTGATACAATACAGTATAAACTCAAAAAACGTTGTTGAATACATGTACCTGATTCCGATTGATTTATGTATATATTAAGTCAAATCATCAAAAGTCACCAAAAAATCTTCCATTTTTAATTTAATCCACATCCACAAATAATTTGTTTAAAAAAACAAACACCAGAGAAACAACAGATGTTTCGAATACTTTTAAAAACATATCTAAACTTTTAAACGAAAATGAAAAATTATTGCTTATAAATTACGCAAACTTTTCTACATAATTTAAAAAAAAAATAAAATGTCGTGTCACTATAGTAACGGGTTCACTTTTACTACTTTTACTTGTGAATTACGAAATATCTAAAACCAACGAAAAAACAATTATGAGTTGCCGTAACACTTTCTTAAATGTCAGATATTAATAACGTTTCAGGAGTTATTGGATAATGCGAATTTACTCAATTAATTAACAAACCTTTTTTGGAGTGCTTCGATTTAATTTAATGCTAATTTTATCGGTATGTTTGTTTTGAGTTTATTTTGTCTGCAAAAGTAGCCGTTCACTTTAAATGTGTATAGTACGTATTTTACACAAACTGGATTTAATATTAATGTTACTTGTTTTTAATTATTTCATATATCTAAGGAATATCGGTATGAAGAGTCGGAATATCCAGAGAATTGTATTTTAAAAAACACTTCCATATTCAATTTTTCAGATTTTTCTGATCAACTCTTCATATGTTTATATATGGTTCAAGATAACTCTTAATTCAGATTCTATAACCAACTAGCAACCCGCCCCGGCTTCGCACGGTTTACGACATCACATTAGAAACCTCTAAAATTATCAGTGTTTCTGTACTATATTATGCATGTATTATACATATAAACCTTCCTCTTGAATCACTCTATCTATTAAAAAAAAACCGCATCAAAATCCGTTGCGTAGTTTAAAAATCTAAGCATACATAGGGAGAGGCAGCGGGAAGCGACTTTGTTTTATACTATGTTATGATTATGAAAAGACATGTGAAATGAATTTTGAATTATGTGGTAATGCTGTTTGCCTTCATGATGGTACAATTTTGGCGTTTTTTGCATTTTGACAGAGATAACGAGCTAATCTACCAAAACTAACCCTGGATTCGGGTTCAGCGACCCAAAATTCGTATAGAATAAGTGGTTTGGACCCGGGGTTTGAAACTTTTTTTATTTTGTGTGCCTATGTAAGTTTGTGTTTATGAACTTCTCTATAGAACTGCATCTTCCTTTTCTATATAACTGTAACATTATATCTAAAAAAAACAATATTTGTAAATCTTCGTCTTTTTTAACAAGGACAGTGAACTTTTGACACATCATGTTCCAGTATTCTAGCAATTTCAGTAATCCGACAACTGACCAGTCCCCTAACCTAATCCATGTGTGATTATCGAATGTATCTGTATTTTCACATATTTTCACACTGCTTGTACTGTACCTGTAGGTTCTCACACTTTTTTTCTAGTAATATGTGCTACATATAATGTGCTACATACTATGTGATACATATAAAATGTTTGCATTGAAAATTCATTGCAAACTATCGTTCATCGCAATTTTGCATTTAAAACTCATCCCAATTTAACTTTTAAAGTTGTTAATTACTCCCTGAGATATCAAATTTTATACGTTTCTTTTATAAAAATTACGTGGACAAAAAAGACCGATCGATAACCATCACTCTTATTTATTAAAACTCTCTTTTCCATTCGAACACGAAAGCTGTCGTTTTCCTTAGCATTCCGTGAAAAGCGTAAATGCAAATGAAGACTTAAATATTCCCTTAAAGCAGGAAGGAAAATTAAAAACCAAAATCCATTTTAAAAAGCATTTAGCGCAGATATTTACTTTCCAGAATATAAACAATTCCTACACGAATGTAATTTAAATCAAACATCCCTACATAAATATAAATTAATTACTGTGCAAATATAATTTACCCCAAATAACAGATTTCGTGTAGTGGAAATCGTTACACATATGATGGCACTGCTCTACTGCAAAATTTTAATTTATAGTTCTCCAGAGATTTTCAAATTTACGAAAGCTAGGGACTAGTCGAGTATACAATGTATGGCCGACCCACACCTAGTAGCAAAACAGAAACGAAATCACTAGCAATTGTAGTTAGCAATTGCGTCCCTATAATTTTTTGTCGACCGTTGAAGAGGTCTGAGCATATTAGACATAACATCGGCAAAAAATTAGTACATAATTTTATTATCCAAAATCCTAAAAATTTCCTTCGTCAACTAAAGTCAATAGGTTTCTTTGTCTGTATCTATAGGAAAAATACGAAGTAACAGAAAAATATATAATAACTATGTTAATATTGATTGACTTTTACTTAACTCTCTTGTTTTCCTTAATAATTGGGAGCAACAACGCTGTCTCCCCTCATTAGTGCAATAAAGCTTAATATAAAGGTGGAAAATTTCTAACCGTATTTTCCTTATTTAAATTTTAACTGACTAGGTTCCGTTGTCCTTTATTATCCTATCCATTATTTTCTGCTCTGTACCCATTTTATTTTAAGCTGTTCTGCACTGTATGATGAAGGGCAATATTCCGAAACAACGTTATCTGCAGCTGTTTCATTGTTTTCTTTTCTAGGTCCCAAGCAACCATTTTTATGGTTGCTTACATCTATTACCTCCTTGATGTTAAGTAATTGGCTCTTTGTCATTCCTGACATAATTGCCCACCGTAACCTCCTACTTCATCTTGGTCTCCTTTTGTGGTCCTAACTTCTTCGGTCTTCCTGCCCTCATTAACCTCATTACTTTCTTCTCATTTTCTTTTTGCTGCCCTTTTCTCACATAACCATCTTCTGTCTTCCTTAACTTTTTTTTGCTCTGCTTGTTCTCCTTAACCCTATTCTCCTCATTAATTTCCTTGTCCTCTTCAACTTCCTTTAGTCCTCTTATTGTCCTCATGTTGTCCTCATATTGTCCTTATATCGTCCCTCTGTTCTTCTTTTATCTTCCATTTGTCCTCCTTTTTGCCCTCTTTCTGTCTGATTTGATCTTTTTGTTGACCTACAACTATACTCATAACTTCCTTTTGTCTTCCTGAACTTTATTGTCCTCTTGACCTCCTTTTGTCTCGAGTACACAAAAAGGGTTAACAGATGGACAGGCACACAAAATTTGTTTCACTTAAACTTAAAATATTGTCGTTTCAGAACATTTTAGGCGTATTGAGCAATTACACGATAAAAAAATAATACATACTTCCACTCCACGTGGATGTGGAAGTAATAGAAAAAACAAAAACCGGCGCAACGACGAGTTCCACAAAACGGTGACTGACCGATTGAAATTCGATTAAGCAATTCGGAAGTGTGATTGGGTTTACGGATTTAATTGAATTTTCCAATTCCACGTTTTAACCGTCGAACACTCTATTTACCTGGCGGCCATTACGGGTGAAAGTGTAAAATCCGCGCGGCGTTTCGCGATGAGCAAGTGTGCAATTTGATTATTTAACCTGAATTCGGCGGATGAGACAAAACCATCCGTCGAAAGCCACAGATTACCCCTTAAGTTGGGTTCGCAAGGGTATGGTTTGAGGAGGCTATCGTTAAATGGTATATATTTTCATCATTCATCCGTTCATTTCATTTCAGAGTAATCGCAGTCAACGTTATGATTATCTGCATTCAGAACATTCTAGGATTAATGGCTTCAATAGCTTCAATAAAGCTTCAAATAAAACGACTATAGAGACATCCAAAAAAAAAACGTCATCAAAGTTGGCCGAGAAAAAAAAGACGTATTTCCATTCTTAATCGAATTTATAACCTTATTTACTTGTCAATACTGTCACATTGTATTACAGATATTGTTTATTTTACAAATTGTGATAGTCACTTGTCAAAAGTTTGACATAACTGAAAAGCTTAGACATGACCGCTATTTCCATCTCTCTCGTTCATAGCCAGAGTTGATGACGTTTTTTTTTGGATGTCTCTATACAACAATGGGATAATTTTTATGTACATAAAAATATACAACTATAAGGGATCACTTTTTGAGCTAGAAATAAAATTAACGTTAAGGGTAACGTTGATGTTATACAGAATTTACCAAAGAACCTCAATTTGACTTCCTGATTATTACACAGTGTTGTTGAAAAAATTGACTTTTAAAAAAGTATTAAACTATAATTTTAGTGAGGGATGTTATTAACGAGAATAGAAGAAGTATTATAACAGTGCAGACACTGTTATAATTAGAGCTCGGAGGTTAATAATAGATACGTGTTTTACCAGGGACGGCTCCAGGATTACACGCTACCGTCATTTTGCCTAAATCCAAGTTAAATTGTCTCTGTCTGTCTCGCACACTCACACCACCACTACACGAGCTTTGTGTTTGTCTGTAACTGAAAAATATCTGTTTTTACGTGCCACGTCAGTACACTGTCACACACGCTACAACGCAGTTCACTGCCATTAAATTTCAGTTCCGCAAATTTGTTTATCCAACGCTCCATCGTAACCTGTGGCTGTCTCTACATTTTTACAAACTTTTTCTACGTTTCATGCACACGAATGATGGATCGATCAGCTCAGGTTAACTAATACTAAGAAAACACGTCATCAAAGTTGGCCGATCAAAAAATACGTATTTCTATTCTTGTTTGGAATAGAAATACGTTATTATTGTTATTTGTCTAGTTCTTCTGATCTTATTTAATTATCAAGGCTGTTACATTATGCGACAGCCATTATTTATTTTACAATTGTGTCATTTGGCAAAAGTTTGACAACAACATTTCGTTTCGAGCTTCAAAATAACCGCTATTACTATTTCTGTTGATCGTAGTATATGATGGGTTACTAGTTAAGGCCGGTTCTGGAATCTATTATTAACCTACATGCTATAGTTATAATAGAATACAAGAAGTGTTATTACAGTGCAGTCACTGTTCTAACGTTAGTATTATCTTTAATTATCTTTAAAATTTCTATAGCTGAATTTAAAGGCTTGTACAACAGACCCTTTAAAAGTTTTAACAAAATTATGGAACACCCTATATAGTATGCTGTTGTCCGATTCCTTCCGAATTTCTCCCGAAATTGTGTTTCAAGACATTGTTATCTAAATAGTTAAGAGAAATTATATATCCCTCATTTATAACACATACAGTAAGCAACGAAAGTCATTATACACCCACTTTTTGAAATTTGCTTAAATTCTGATAATTTTTGTATTACAGCATTGATTTTTTTTTGGTTCTGACAGGATATATTTGGATATATCTTGTGATATTCTGCGTCTAATAAGCCAAAGTTGAAGGCGGTATGTCGATTGTGTGAAAAGATATCGCTAAAAAAATAAAATGTCAATGTTTTTCAAAGAAACGTAAATAACTTCGAAAATAGTAAATCCCTTTCGAAGTTGTTGGACTTGTATTAAAGGGAAATCTTCAGTGTATCTATTTGACTGAGTCATTTTGAAAAAAAATTCCTAGACATGAACAAAATCTAAAGTTGAACAAAAAATATCACGAAAATTCAAAATTCTACCATCCTTAGTATCGTTTTCGTAACCATCACTGTTCCTGAAATTTTAATAAAACAGAGAGAGATCTAGAGGGATATTACTCCAAAATTTTTTGTTGGAGTAATGTGTGGCGTACAGGGCTTTTTTGAATTTTCGTGATATTTTTGGTTCGACTTTAGATTTTGTTCATGTCTAGGAATTATTTTTTCAAAATGACTCAGTTAGTCAAATAGATACATCTTTAATACGAGTCCAACAACTTCGAAAGGGATTTACTTTTTTCGGAATTATTTACGTTTCTTTGAAAACATTGAAATTTTACTTTTTTAGCGATATCTTTTCACACATTCGACATACCGCCTTCAACTTCCGCTTATTAGATGCAGAATATCACAAGCTATAATCCTGTCAGAAGCAAAAAAAATCAAGGCTGTAATACAAAAATTATCAGAATTTAAGCAAACTTCAAAAAGTGGGTGTATGATGACTTTCGTTGCTTACTGTATATCTGCAGATTCAGGAAGACGAAAGGGATAAAACAAATTTCAAAATATATAGGGTGAATCAATAAGTTGATGAAGTTGGTTGTCACTTCCGGCGAAACCAGAAGTCGTATATGGCATTTATAACACTTCTATGAGTATACAATAATAATATCCCACGCTAAAATTCAGTATAACTTTAAGTACGTACCTTTCTCTATAGACCTATTTGTTTTTTAATTATGCTTAAACTATTTGGTTCAATTAAATTTTAACAAATCAAACCTTAAGTATATTGAAATACTAAGTCAAGTCTCGCTGTAAAACTATTTAAACAACGTATATATTTTTAAAATTCCTATGCGAAAGGAATATGTAAAACAGCTGTTCACCTCCTTCAATGCTTTATACTTTCACTATCATCTGTGTCGTTATTCGTTTGGAAGAGAGACTGTTAATGTTTGGTACCGTTAAATGTAACACATACGCACTTTATTAGTCACGGGTAATAATCGTGTCTTAAGAGTTTATTTTACGTTTATCTACAAGAGTCCTCCAGCGTCCTTGATTTCTAGTATACCGTGACAATTCAGGTTTTCAAACATCAGTTAGCTACATAGGTATTTTAATTCAATTTTTTGTCAATCCCTTTACAAACTTAAGTATTTCAACTCTTTCGTGTTACCTTGATATTAAAAGGAATAATCTTAGTGTAATTCTATACCGCTTTAAAACTTATTGTGTTAAATTTTTGTATAGGTTGATATGATTAATGTTGCCGCTAATATGTATAAAGGTATAATAAGATCAACTGCAATGCAGTAGCGGCTCGCCAGGGGACGCAATTTATATTATAAGGTGAACTGCTTCACCTAAAATTTGCAATTAGTTGTTGCATTTAAAAATAATTCTAAATTTAATATAAATTTTATAATTCTCGATATTTAAATTGAGGTTTTCTGTTTGTTTTATATACAGAAATACATTTTTTATCGTATAATTTTCATAATCATTACCTATATAAATAATAAATAATTATTTTTATAATAATTATAAAAGTAAACGTAGTGCGCTGAACACTTACTTAAAAAAGCATTGCCTTCCTTGAGTGCGGTTATCGGCCTCGTACTATGCAGAGCAACTGACGCGGAACACAGAACGAGGTAGCTTAACGTATGCAAGATTATGTCGCGGACTTCGTAGCCGTTTCGCCTGCATTTTAAACGATTAATAACGTTAAGTATACGTCCTTTTCACCTATCGTTATATCCACGAGCCGCCACTGATGCAACGAATTTTGTTGAAACCTCTTATTTCCAGTATTCTATCTTCGAAACAGAGTAGGTACGCATGGTGAAATTTTCATCGCAATTGCAATACAAATTCAGTTCGTTTGCAATAAGGTGAGGTTGAACGATTTAATAGAAAAGCAAATATTTGTTTTTGGTGGAGTTGATGCCACATAATAGGATACCATTGTTTAAATACTTTCTAGCGTTCATACAAAGCACATGCATTTTTACAACGTATGAGAAAAGGAAATAATAGCATATATTGATTACATAAGTTACAGTTATTTAATTTTAAAATTATATACTTTTATTAAATGGCGTTGTTTCGCATGTAATTAATAATGAAATGATGTTTTATTCACAGGTACAGTGAGATAATTAAATGTATACATATATGTTTTTTTAACTTTTAAATTGTTCTCTTCTCACTGGCAGTAACCACAATCCCTCATAAATACTAGATACATAAAATAAAAATAAAGTTTCCTACGATACATAAAAAGGTTCATAATCTCTGAACATATGTGCTTCTATATCAATAAGTATGTACATTGTCTTACCTAATACAAGGACATAAACCAAATCAAGAGCATAGACCTATTACACCGTACTTTCTGTTATCATCACTAGGCCATATTTTTTGCAGCATTTATAAGGCTTTTAAAGTAACAACTACATATCGAATCACATTTTGTTTATATCTATATTATTTGTTCTGTTCTTCTATTTTGTATAGTGCCAATGCTAAATGAGTATTATACCCCCATGTTTTTATTCATAAATGGTCTGTTTTCTGTCAACCAAAGTGTTATTCAAATGATGATGAACGTAACTAAAAGAGAACGTAAATCAAATCAAGAGCATAAACCTAGTATACCATATTTTCTGCTATCATCAAAAAATAGCTATATTTTTTGCAGCATTTCTAAGGCTTCTAAAGTAACACTACATATCGAATCTCACATTTTGTTTATATCTATATTATTTTTTTGTTCTGTTCTTCTGTTTTGTATAGTTACATAGCTAAATGAGTTTACCCTCATATTTTTATTTATAAATGGTCTTGTTTGTTTCACACCAAAGAGTTATTCAAATGATTATTTTATTCCTTAAAAGAATCAATCAGTATGATCTATATTATATATTCAAAAAAGTTGTATTTATCTCAATAGAATATGAAAGGTTAGCATAATATATATCATCGTCTATTTTTTTTACCTTGCCATAGAACTCAATTTCATGTAATGACATCTGATGTGATCAAAAATGCATTGTACGCCTTAACTATAATTGGATTATGTTACCCTGTTGTATTCTCGATGGTTTAACGAAACGATACTGTAGTAGTGTTTTGTATACTTTGGTTCTTAATTTTGTTGTTAGGAATAATATTGACCTCGTGTCATTTTTTATAATTACATGAAAAGCACACTATTTTCGAGTAGGTCTCTGACATTCAAATTTTACTTTATTTGGATCTTTTACACAATGACTAATTTCGCTTCAATTGTCTTATATACTCAGAATTCACTAGTATACCTATTTTACTTTATTTGTACACTTCAGCAGTGTTATTAACATTCGTTACATTAATGCATGTATGTCTGCTAGAAAAGTAGAAATATGTATACGTTATTCAAGTCCATTTATTATGAAAGTATGTTCATGTAGTTCAGATATATCCTATGTTTTTTTTGGGTGTTACAGTTTTTCCATCATCTAATATGTTTGTCATCCATAAATTGTTTTAGAGTTACAGTTGGAGATGACATCCTATTCTTACGTCGTCTATTGTCATGAAATGAAAAAGGAATGGAATATTAATCGTACCTTCACTGCGCTATTTACATATTTTGTTGAGTATAACAGCTGCATGTGTTGCTATATTTTAGTTCATTATAACAAAACAAAAATGTGAAATATACTAACTATAACAATTTAAGCATCGACTCCTACCTCCTACATACGATACAGATCTTTTTACAATATTGTCCTGATAATCTCATTAATAACATCCAATTACATTGGAATAAAAAGTAGCCAACGGCTATACCAATTAAATTTCAAAACATCAATATCAAAAGAAATTCACCTATGCGTGACTGACGCCAAATTACTGACTTTATCTTAACAACATGTAATATTGCTCGCTCTACCTTTCTTATAATAAATTATATACTTATAAAATTATATAACTAATAATTATAACACAGATCTTATTAGGAGCATAAAAAAAAGTAAGTAGGAGGTGTGTATGGACAAAAAAGCAAGAAGTTAATTAATATACATAAACATTGGTTACATTATTATTCTTTGTCACCAATTCTTTTAGGTATTGATCTTGATATTAAAATTACTATTTAATTTTGATGTTGTCATAGTAATTTTTGAAACCAATCTCGACTAAAATTCCATATAAAAAGTCGAACTAAAATTCGAACTGAAAGTTGGAACAAAAGCCCAAACTAAAAGCCCTACAACCAAGATTTACGGTTTGAAAATTTAATAATAAAAGAAGACCAGAATATAACTTACTTGGATGGTGGATGGCTTGAGGTGAACCAAGTGATATAACTTGGATTATGAAATCGGTCACCACGTACCAATATATCGTAAAAGATGCATTCCGATCCAGCAAACTTGCCGAATTATGTGTCGCCCTTAAGGTTACCACAACTACGCGAACACAATAATTTTATACGAATGTTCTAAAAATCCCTTAGGAACACCAACGTGTTAACTTAAAGAAAATCGTCGACCACACCTTACTATCAGCGAAAGATGACAAGACCCAAGTGAAATTCGTCGCTGGGCTACTTCTTGCCTAGTTTTTTTCATCGCGGCCGCCGCTATAAAATAAAATATAGGATTGAATTTGAAATAAATCCTATGTAACATACATAAATGCATATGAACTGTAGAGATCGTTATATTTTAAATTATATTATTTACTCAAAATATTTCTCGACATAAGATTTACCAAGTTGCTACCTAGGTATACCGATATTCCTAGCTGCTATTTATTATCTCGGTTATCGAAATGTATGTTTGGTTATCTACTATACGGCAAGGAATCGACAATAAATTTGAATTTATACCGGGTGGCACAGAGTTACTCGGATAAAAACTGAAATTGTTTATAGATCAAATTTTGAACATTACATCTTTTTGTTGAATTTTCTAATGAAGATTGAAGTATTACCCAGTTACCCCATTTTTTTTTTTTTGTTAAACATGTCCTAAAACCATAATATTTCTTAGACCTCATTTGAATTTCAAATATTTTAATGTCTAGTCAAGATCTTAAACAATTCAACTTATACCTTCTATCATTAATTATTTTAAACTATTGTAATCATCATCACCATCATCAAAAATCTTAAACCACGGCGGAAAATTAGTGAAGGATTTTATTTTGTTTAAATTCTAAAATTCGTAAACCAAACGTTGAATAAATATACCGTGTGCCAAATAGTGCGTTAACATTATTTTAACAAGCCTCATTCACTGCGAACAATTGCCTTTGCGTAACATTTTTTTATAAACCGCAGTATTTCGTATACCATTTTAACAAGTAAATATTTATAACCGATATTACTGATTTTCCTGATTTAAGCACCTTAAATAATTGTGTCTGTATATTTAAATTTCCACTCCAATAATTTTATTTTTAAACTTGTTATTTGCAGAGTATACAATAAATATCTAAATATTTGTGTCAAAAAATGTAGTTATAACAACTTATACCATTTGCAATATTTTTCATATACTCGTATTTGGTGCCATTTAAAGTGATTTTATGTATTTAAGGGTAAGATGCATATAAATGCAATATGAAGGATAATGACTATTATAATGATGGTCTTATATAAAGTAAATTTGGTTTCTTCCATTTTAAAATCGCTGTTCTTATATAAGACATAAAAATGCACTATTTAAAGAACAACTACTTATGTAATCAAATAAAAAAATATGCATAAGTACTCGTTTTACAATTTTGTTAAATAATCTGTAAAACAGGGTGTCCCAGTTTTAAAATGAAGGTGTGTTAACCTTGAGTAAAAAGGAGTCACTATAGTAGTTCCATGGTATTGAATTTTGTTTTTATTTTTTTATTAATATGGTTGGAACGGAAAAAGGTATGAACTTTGACAGAAATTTGACAGACAAAAAGTTGTATTAGAAAATGTTTGCCGTACGCCTCTAATTTTTTTTATTCATTTGATTTTTCTAAAAGACTGTTGCATTTGCAACGTTTTCGCTCTTTTTTAATATTTCGAAATCTCGAACAATTTTCGAGATATATTGATTTTTTTTGTCTTGACCACCAACAAGCCTGCAAAGATTGTCCATTTAAAACTGGATCATCGTATATATTTACATGTCGTAGGTTATAATATTTTATGTATACCAGGTGTCTACAAAGATATGATACCAGTTTTCATTTTGAAATCTAGTGTGTTGTGAATGTAATAGAAAAACATCAAGGCATTCTAATTTCATTTGAAAAATGTTATTACACAGTTTATCCAGTTATTATTATACAATTTAATTAAAACTGTATTATTAGAAGCATGTCACGGTAACTTAACTCATTTTTTTTTAATAGGAGGACCTCAGTTACACAATGTTAATGTTAAAATCGATGAATCTAGATAGTTTTTTCAATGGTAAAACAGTGAAAACCCGAAACGTGTATCACTTTCCATTAAAAAAGTTATTCAGAGTATCCAATCTTCGTAGACACCAAGAGACCCGATGTAACAATAACGAGAATGTAAAAAAAAAACTCAAACCGAAAAAGGAATGAGATTCAAACAAACGTGACATTTGTTAAAGTCAAAATTAATCTTCTGCGTTTACTTGTCGAAGCAACCTGTAAAAGCTTACTCAAACGCCCTCTATTTTTCTGCAGATATAAAATCATTCAGCCAACCCATTCCACAATGGAGACGGAAGACAACAGCAACACCTGAAACACCAGCAAATCAACCAATCCACGAAATTGTTTACTTTTAACCTTCCCAGGGATGGCAAGATGAAAGAGTGAATAAAACGTCGAGATATTCACGCGAAGCATTATCGTGTGCGCGTACACAGACACAATGAGCGCAAGCTTAAAAAAATTCGTCTCGATTAAAATGTGCTAGTTATAAACCTGCCTTAAAATGCAGAGTGCTATTATAATATGTGCTTTCGCGATAGCCGCGACACTACCCACCCAGAGCAGCGGACTGGACTTAAACGCCGAAATAAGAAATCTGCTGCTCCAGAACAGGCCGGTGCGGCAAGAGACATTTCCGCGAGCCGCCCCGAGTTTTCCCCGCGAATAACCTAAACGCGTACACGAATATACCGAACGGCAGGGTACACGGTCAGAACCAGGTCGCGAATAACATTCAGTGGATACCCGTCGTAACGTCCAACGATGCCTACACGCTGTTATCGCCGTCCGCCAACAACCCGAACAACGGTGACTTCGAACGGGCTTTGAACAATTTACTCAACATCCAATCAAATCCTGCGCCCAACAAACAGTACCTTCAACCAGCACAGGTTCGATCAAAACCCTCAAGGTCTAATCCGAGCTTAATCAACAACGTACCTCCGAACCAGGTCCACTATATCGCATATATGAATCCTGCGTCAGCTGCTCCGATCAACAACCAACAGGCCGGCTCAATTCGTCAACCAGTCAGAATCGTTAGTCAACCTCTGAACGTAAATCAGGCGTTTCCTCAGGCGAATAGTCCGAACAGTATTTCGTTTGTCGATCTGGATTTCAACCCGAAAAATCCGTTTGGATCAAATGAGAACAAGATTCCTCTACGAGTCAGTGGTAAGGCCGACTTCAACACGATCCAACCCATAGCAAACATCGAGATCAACCTGAATACTCCCTTTCCTCCACGATCAGCGGTAAAAACTAACCAGCAATCTACGCAGATTCCTTTAGCGCCAGTTACTTCTAAAAATATTCGGCCGCAATCTGTGATCAATTTGGACTTCAACACTAACAACCCGTTCAACAAGAACTATAGAGACGATACTGCGTATGAACCTGTTGGACTGCCCGATCCTCATATTGACAGAGAACCCTTGCCCAAAGTAGAAAGATTACAACACGAAAAAGCACCCGTGACCAACCACGAAGACTCCAAAGACATTCCCACCAAGCCCAATTATCCTGGGGTGGGTCAATGGGCCAAATTCGGGGTTAAACACAGGCCATACATCGGACCCAAACATAAATTCGCTACACTTGAAGAATCTAAAACTATACCAGATGGTTACGATGTCTTTTTAGAAGGTCAAAAGTTATTCGACTTTCAAAACAACGAGTTTGGGAAAAAGTTGCAAGAGTTTCCGCACAACCAAGGGCTAATACTCCCTCAAAACGAAGAAGATCAGGAAGAAGAACGCGCAGAAAAAAACGAGGATGATGATGACGATAAAGAAGAAGACGAATTTGTACCGACGAGACTCTACGCTCAAGTAAGGCAGACTGAAGATGAAAAACATCTTCCACCAGCAGCCGACGAAAACGGAAAATTGAAAGAACTGGTTAAGGATTCCAAGAGTCACACGATCTACTCTGAAGAGGGCTACGAAGACAGCGCCTACGACCACGCGGGCCACGAGAAGAGCGCAGAAAATGCCGAGGGACAAGTAAAGGACAACAAAGCCGTCGACATAGGAAAAGAGAAAAATGCACCGGTAAAACTAGACTTGCCGGAACGCGAAACAAAACTCTACGTCAAAGGAGACGTTGACCCGACAGAACAATACTTTAAGTTCAGCGACAAAAATGAACGAGAAAAAATAAAAGACCGAGCTCTGGAACTGGACGAAGAAGAAGATGATGATGATGAAGAAGAAGAAGAAGATAAAGGTGAAGATAAAGATGACGGTAAAGGTGCGGATAAAAATGATGATGAAGAGGAAGAAGAGGAAGAAAACGAGGATTCCAAAACTGAGGCTACAGAATACGACAAATCTCAAATGACCAAAGTTAAACCCCCGAAAAAAAGTTTATTCTGCAAAAACCAAGGACGCCAATAAATACAAGATTAAAATGGATGATTTTATAGAAGGCAAAGGAACT
Organism: Aromia moschata; assembly: GCA_029963805.1. NCBI lineage: Eukaryota > Metazoa > Arthropoda > Insecta > Coleoptera > Cerambycidae > Aromia > Aromia moschata. Next base: position 153,868 of record JAPWTK010000028.1, on the reverse strand, counting down.
AGCCCCATGGCGACAATCATAAAAGGCGATGGAAATACAGACATAGAAATTTCCAGCGAAATAAAAGTCATAGTTCAACCGAATAACACCACCAGATCCCACAAATATGTAAAGATTTATCCGAAATACCGCCCGGACAAAAAGGTCGCAACAGAAATTCCCTTTACTACGTTAACGCCCAGCATCGAAGAGATATTTACGGTGGAAATACCAGCGACTACTCAAGCTACGACCGCCATCCCAAAGAGAGGAATCATACGGAAGAAGAGGTTCGCCAACGGGGTTCCAAAAATCGAGATAGACACCGACTTCATTGACAAAATAGATCACAATATACCGAAACCGGACAAGGAGTATCTAAAAGTCAAATATCCCTATTATCAGACTTACAAAAAGGCTGGAATTGACGAAAATTCTCCCCTGCGATACTCAGAAAACCCAAATAATATACCAGATAAGTCAGACGGAGGCCTAACCTTCTACAGTCAGGCAGATAGGAAAAAGGAATGTCCTGATGTAAATTCTAACGTAGACCCACTACCTGACAGAATAAAGAAAGCGGACGAAAACCCCGAAGAAGCTGAAACTGGAGAAGTAGCAGACCTGGCTAACTCTCCCAGACTTACGAATTTAGGCGACAAGATAGATTGCTTCAAATCGAGGTACTTCGGAGAGAATCCATTCGATAATCCCATTTTCACCGAACAATTTGTAGGACAGGTTAAACCGATTTTTGATGAAATCGAAGACATGACGAAAAACGAAACACCAATTCCCAGTAAAAAAGGCAACTCTGTACAGGCATCGAATAGATCACCGCCTACAAACAATACCGCGGAAACTGAACCTATTAAAAGCGCCAGCCAACGAAATTATGCAAATGACGTTTTAGAAGATGGCGAAGAGGAAAATTATCCGGAGTATTCCGCCAATTATGAGGAAACAGGAGACGAAGAAGAATCAAAAGAAGAACAAGAACAAGAATCAAAAGGAGAACAAGAACAAGAATCAAAAGAAGAACCGGAAGAAGAATCAAAAGAAGAACCAGAAGAAGAATCAGAAGAAGAATTCACGGACGAAAAGGAGTTTGACAATGATATCAAGGAGAATTTTAATCCTAAGAAGGACGCAGAAACCGTCGATGTTTCTAACAATAACGTGATAAAGGAGTCACCAAATGAAGTGGTGACGCTTCCTCCTGCCACTTTGATAACCACTCCAAAGTACACTATAGATTTAAAGCCAAAACATATTTATGACCAAATAGAACTGCTTCAGTACCTACCAGGTGAAGATCCAATCACAGAAAAAAGCAAAAGTTCGGTTAAGCAGAGTAATAAGAATCTTACCGCCAAGAAGAGTAAAAGTACCAAATCAGAAAGCAACGTTAACGAAAAAGAAAGACCAGCAGACAGAGTTGCCCAGAAAAGGGCTAAATCGAAACAGCACGATAAATATTCTGTGTGGGACGAAGTTACAGAAAAAATAACCATGATTAAGGCGAAACAAGGCAGTGAAACAGAAGGAGTTGACGAATACGTCGGTAAACTATACGAGTTATCAGAAGAAGGTACGCAAACAACGTTCACGCAAGAACCGAGAAACGACGACAACAAATCAAAAGTCGACAAACCCAGAAGAGGCAACATAGTTAGAAGAAAACCGAGAAGAAGAAATATAAAAATTAAAATTCTTGCAGTAGAGGATATGCCTAAAACGAAAGAAGGGGGTAAATTGGACGGCGCACCAACAAGAGCTAGAGCTAGAGGTATATCTAGCAGAAGAGGTAAGGTGTTAGCAGATCGCATAGACGAAGCGATTAAAGAAATCAAAGAAATCGAGCCAGTTCCGAGAGCAGAATCCCTCACACACAACGGATCGAGGAAGAAGAAGCGAAGGATAATCACCAGCGTCCCCGGGATAGAGATATTTGACATAAATCCTTTCATCCCTACCATACCCACCCCCATCCGCCATACGATTATCCGTCCTACAGACCCAATTCATACATGGATTATTCGGACTCTTCAGTGTTCGAAACATTCGACCTCAACAAATACGCACCGAGCACGAGTACTGTCTTACCTAAATTCAAAGTGGCCAGCGAGGTATCCTACAAGGACGATATAAACCCTAGCGAACAATTGAACGTGTTCACCGACGTGTTTAATCACATTAACAACGACCACGAGGACATACACTGGGACGAATCCAGAAGAGTTACCGTTCCAGCGCCTGAGGATCCGATGGTGGCACAAAATTCCGAAGAAGTAAAAACCTACGCAGTATTAGAGGCAGCGCCAACCACTGCATCTGCGCCGAAAGTGAACGGAGATCGACTGAAGAATCACCAAATGCGCAACGCAGTACCTACAAAGAAGCCTCCACAAAAAGTGAAAACCTACTACGATAACGACTACGTAACGAATAGACTCCTAGGAATCAAGACGACCCATAGCCCAATAGTAATAGGAAATACATATGTAAACCACGATTTGTATCACTTGCTACATCCGCAACAAATTAACACTGAAACCAATCAAACATATTACGATACTAAAGTAAATATAAAAAGAAAAGAAGAAAACTCAACGACAACAACAACGGCAACACCCATCGAGGCAAAACCAGAAGATAAGAACCAAACTACAGAAGTTATGGGATTGGTTCCACCAAATCGTCGTGGGTATAAAACAATATACAACCCCAAAAGAGACAACAGTGCCAATGTATCGAACGAGGAGATAGAAGTTAAAAAGATTAACAAATTCATAGTGCTAGGTATGAAGCCTCCCCCCGAGCAAAAAGTGATTGGCTACTCAGAGTATTTAACGGCAAATCACATTCAATCAAACAAGAGGCCAAACAAGCACAGAAGACGGCATAGAAGAAGTGCCAGCAGACCGTCCTATGCAGGGGTGGACAGAAGTCGAGGAGTGCAAGTTGAGCTGGAAAAGAAGGACACGAAGGCAGACGATGACGACTATGTCCCTCACAGATCAAAGAACTACCATTACGACGAAAATACAGGAAGAATAATATACGACAAAAAGCCAGAAGAAGAGGAATCAGAGGAGGTGGAGTACGTAGAAGTAACAGAAGAAACTCCACCAAGTACAACCAGCCAACCGAAACAGAATCCCATTTTTGCCACAGCCACTCCCCCGCCAGCGGGTCAAAGTTACGTCGACTTCGTAAAGTTACTCAAAAAGCGCTACTAATTATCACGAAATTCCCGACCCGACAACTACCGAAAAAGGAAGCGATCCCACTACAGAAACAGCTCCATCCGCGACAATAGAATCTGCCTCCACATCGCCTCCAGAATTTTTATCTATTCTCGCCAAAGTCCGAAGCGACAGCAACTACAAACTCATAGAAGACAAGAAGGAGAAAACCAAAACTACAACAACTCCTCAACCCATCGAGGAAGAAGAATACGTGGAAGAGGCAGAAGAGGGAGCATCCTTTATTGCGCCTATACAAAACTCGCCGGGTTCAACGGGAATAGCAGGCGACCAAACATTTAAGCTGTTCGATATAAATGACTTCCTGCCTAACGTGAAAAGTTACTTGCCGCAAACTCCTGTCGACACCTCCAAATACACGTCGATAGAGCGGCCGGTTTCAAGGCATAATTTAAGTAGCAGATACAATTCCGAAGAAGATAAGAATTTCGAGAACATAAACACCAGCAGACAACCTTTGCTAGACATACAAGATGACAAACCTATCGGGATAAAAGAAATAGTATTAGATAGGAACGTTAATCCCACTGTTACTTCCGCTGTAAGGAATTTCAGGAGGGGTCCATCTACAACGGCAGCAGAATCTACCACAAAACCGAATCGAGGCAGGGGTCTTGGCAGAAGGAGATCAACTGTGAGGAGTTCAAGCACCACGCCCGCAAGTGTAACCACGGGTACGGATGCAGACAGATCGCGAAGGAATTTCAGAAGAAGACCTCTTAGAGCTAGAGTAACAACTACAACTGAAAAGTCTTTGACTACCGACTCAGACCCAAACACACCCAAAATCATTCGCAGAAGATCCCAGAGAGATTCGGCCGTCGTAGCCACTGAAAACAACATACAAATTGTGCCGAAGAATCAAACGGTTTCTACCCTTCAGGCCGGCGAAAGTCGAAGGAAGAGCCGCAGAATTGTTTCTTCCGAAGAAAATGCCAACGACGACATAGTTCCGGTAGTGCAAAAAGTAGTAAACATTTTCAAAAATTACGATAAGATCAAAAGGCACGGAGGCAACCTTAAAACGGAAGACGAAGTCTTGGCGAGCGAAAACAGGTTAGGACAGAGTCAGAGGAATAGAATCGGATCTCAGAACGAAGACGTAGATGTATTCAAGAAGTACGACAAAACTAAGAAACACGGTGGAAACTACAGAGCGGAAAACGAAGGTAATGAACAGCTAGTAGACCAACAAACAGCGAAAGACGTTAACGATGTGGAGGTAATCAAGGACTACGATAAGACAAAGAAGCACGGCGGTAACTACAGAAGGGAACACGAAGAGCCAAATGATGAGGCGATAGAAAGATCCGAGAGCGAAAAGAGTGACGATGTAGAAACCTTCAAGGACTACGACAAGGCGAAGAAACACGGCGGTAACTACCGACGAGAAGACGAAATTCAGCACGTGGGAGAGCCACAATATGAAGAAAGTAGAGTGGCTACGCCCACAAGGCGAAATCAACTAGAAACCCATTCTGGAAAGGCCAAAGATGTGGACACATTTAAGGAGTACGACAAGACCAAAAAGCACGGAGGAAACTACATCAGCGAAGAAGACGCGAATCGGAGAGCCGCAGCTTCCCAAGAAAAAGGAAAAGACATAGAAATCTTCAATAACTACGACAAAAAGAAGAAGCACGGCGGCAATTACAGACCCAGCGAAGATGCCATTATCGACACGGACAACGACGAGTCCTACGATAAAACGGATTCAGATCAAAAGGTGCAAAAGAGGGACGAAGAAGGCGAACACCGCTCTCCTGCCGATGTCGTGGTGAAGCCCGAAACGTTTTACACCGATCCCAAGCTGCCCGTCGTAATAAACGGACTGAAGATCGTCGACGATCTCTCCCACGACGAAATAGAAGAGATCGTCGCCAGTGCCGAAGAGGAGTCGTCGAAGAGCGAGGCGGACGACGCCAACGAAAACGCGAGCGTTTCCGAAGACAGCGATAAAGCCAACATTTCCGAGGAATACGGATCAACAGAGCCGTCTACCACTACGAAGAAACCGCTCTTCATCAAGGATCCAAGTCAAAGATTGTACTTTTACGCGCCGCTTAGATAAATTATTGTAAATAATTATTAGTTCTATTTAATTGTATAATAAAGTTATTTGTTAAACTTGCGTTTTGTTAAAGAAAATCTCTTATGGGTTTGAAACTGAAATAGTGAGCCAAATTTTAATTAAGGAAAAGTAAATGGTATTATAGGACCTAGATAAATCAACTGTTCTGCTTTCTGGTAGAAGTGGCTAAGAATAACTAGATCCAGCTGTATATCCTTATGTACCATATTCTGACATTTATCTCTCTTTTTGTCTTATTTAATTTGTGTTACATCGATAAAGGACAATATCTCGAATCTACATTGTGTGCAATTGAGATAAGCGACATAAACAATGTCATGTCAAAAATTATATTTTCTATGCGTCAATTTTGAGGTCGAGGTCGGCAATTTTTAATACTTACATCGAGAATGTAAACAATATTGACAATGCGAACAACATTATACTTAACGTCATTAATTAAACATGTTTCCAGAATTGTTAAATAGTGACAGCAAAAAATATTTGGATCGTGTTTAAAAGTAGATATATTCAAGTCTAAGTATATTCGCTTTTAAGGGTAAAATAAACATGTACCAGCATCTTAAAATGAAAATAGCCGTAAATAATAACATTATTTGCCCGATTTTCAACGTTGTCGACATTGTTAACATACTTGACGTATTGTTGAGGTCGACAATAAAAGTTAACGCGTCAGTGCCCATCTCTGGTCCTAAGCCACTAATTTTTCACTTTTTAATAATTTATTTGTATACTGAATTTAACAACAGCTTGTAAATGACCAAGATGTTGCAGAGGCATCGTTTTTTTTTTCATTTTTTATGGTTAATTGATTTTGTAACACACTCACGCAATAGCCATCGAAGGGATTCAGAGCATGAATCGTCTGAGGTTGTTTTTTTCTGGATGAAAAATTTTACCTCGACTTTGACCACCAGAAAAGTTGCTGAGCTATACCGAAGTAAACGAAATTAACGTTTATTACCACGATCGCCGCAAACATACAGCGTAATTAGTCAGGCATCTTCTCTAATCAGGGCTAACTGCAACTTCTTGGCAAATACATCTGAAAAAAGACCTACTGAGGAATTTTAAGAAGAGTTACTACTAATAAAAGATAAAACCGTTTTGTTCACCTTTAGCATTTCTGTGAAAATAGAGACAAAAGAAGATTCATTGATTCTAGTTAATTATCGCAATTTTTAAATAGTACATCATTTGCTACCACTTTTGAAATGAAACTGAAGAAGTAGTTGTGATAAAAAATCTTCGCCAGCTTTAAAAAAACGAAATTACAGAAAGGTAAGGATATAGTGTTTTTCGCTGGTTTTACATATACGTACATAGTTATATCTGTCAAATACAATTTAAATCACACCAAAAGTTTTTTAAAAAATGTGACAAGTATATTTTTTAATGGGTGCATTCTGCGAAAAGGACACAAAAATTATACGTACACATATTTTGTAGATTTATCCCTACTGCAGTCTACATACTCTTACAAACCCTGAGCACAACACAACAACAAAAATTTTCTTATCTAATTATATAAAATCTAGTTACAAAAGTAAACCAAATGCATACAAGGCGCATCAGTATACATGTTCAAAAATGAACTTTAATTAATTCCGAAGTATCGTGTTTAGGCACGTTAACCTTTTTTATAATAATAGAGAATATAAACTAGGAGTCCACTTGAAATACATAACCCTTACAAATTAGAAAAATGAATGCAAATTAATAAAGAAAAAAAGTCTTAATCTATTGCGTGCACTTGTACAATAAACGAGACACGAAACCACATTCTATGCATACATTTATACATTCAGATCTCCAATATGATTAAAAAACAGTTGAAGTGGAAATTAAACATTAAACAATTGATAGTTTTTGGAGATATTGGACAAATAAAGAAGCACTTTTTGCCGACGTTTCGTCTAATGTACACAGACGTCTTCAGGGTTTAATTAGTGTTTAATTATACAGTGTGTGTAAAGCCGACATCGGCTGGTTATGAACAAGGACAAAGTCTACACTTCTCGTTCTAACGTGGTGAGAGGGCCGGTCTTATTCCGTCACTACCTTCGATGCGTGTGCGGTTGTTTCTTATCTGTCGTCTCACTTCTGTTTGTCCTTTTTCGTAACTGGCCGATGTCGGTTTTACACAGACTGTATAACGGTCTATGTCAGTTAAATCTTTGGTCCATTTCTTTACCTGCAGATACATGTGTTTGAATATCCCAATAAATTTGTGGTATTTGTTTCTTTTGTTTGTATATTAACTCCACATTGAACGAATAATTAGACTCAATTTACTTTCAATTGAATTGGCTCATAAAGCCAGAGAAGACCATTCCCCTTCTACGTTTTTCAACGCACTGAATCAAATTCTGAGATCAAGATGCATTTCCATTCACTAAATCAGAAATGAAGTCATATACTTGACGAGCTTGTGATTATAATGTTACTGAGACGATCTAACTACAACCCTAAGCCTCAGAAACTTTCAACCCTACGGCACACATACTTGAAACCCCACAGTCTCAAAATTATTAACCGTAAAAAACCCTATATCTGTGTTCTGCAACTGCTAGAGCGCAGCAAATGATGAATAAGTATGAATGTAATTCAGTCATGACCTTCCAGAAATCTAAATTCAAAATTCTACCATCCTTAGTATCGTTTTCGTAAAAATCACTGTTCCTGAAATTTTAATAAAACACAGAGAGATCTAGAGGGATATTAATCCCAAATTTTTGTTGGAGTAATGTGTGGCGTATAGGGCTTTTTTGAATTTTCGTGATATTTTTGGTTCAACTTTAGATTTTGTTCATGTCTAGGAAATTTTTTTTCAAAATGATTCAGTTAGTCAAATAGATACACCTTTAATACGAGTCCAACAACTTCGAAAGGGATTTACTATTTTCGAAGTTATTTACGTTTCTTTGAAAACATTGAAATTTTACTTTCTTAGCGATATATTTTCACACAATCGACATACCGCCTTTAACCTCGGTTTATTAAACGCAGACTATTACAAGCTTTAATCTTGTCAGAAGCAAAAAAAATCAATGATGTAATACAAAAATTATCAGAATTTAAGCAAACTTCAAAAAGTGTGTGTGTGATGACTTTCGTTGCTTACTGTATATGTATATTAGAATGTTATATATGTATAACATATATCACACCCTTGAACATGTTTCTTTTCCCTAATCATAAGGAGAATCTATAAAGAATTCTATAAAAACGAGTAAGCAAGACAATTTCTTCAAGTTAAGTTAGATTGAAATACCTGTATTTCTTAATAATTTTAAAACACACTAAATTAAGAAAATGGTTCATATGTTTTGACTATTTTGAGTTCGTTTTATATGAGAAGATAACGCCAAAATATCGAATTATAAGTACTTTTTAAATCTTTGCATTTAAATACTTGAATTAAATAACTTCAACAAAACCTGAAGTTTAATGTATGGATTTAATATATGGACACACCATAGGTTTATTTTATTCTATCCCTAGTATAATTATCACTTTGATGGAGTTTCTTTTTTTTCTTATTATTCTCCTCAGATTTGTTGAGCTCAGCTCAAAATTGTACCACTTTAGTTTGCAACTTATTAGCATCCCTTGAGACGCTCCTATATAAAATGATTATAGCAAAGCTAAGCTGGGCACGAATAATGATAAGATATCAATTAATTGTCTCCAGTAATTGCATCTGTCTTCATAATTAAAGTACCATTATGAGACGCGTTAATTATTAAATTTGCATTTATGATCCATGAACATATGGCTAAAAAGCTTAGGCCACCCGCAAATATGGAATGTGGAATAGAGTGCTGCCGACGTCAATATTAAATATAATTCATGATTTTAAACTTGCCGGGGAAATTACACCAAAATTTTGTAAGTGTACATATATATGTATATATGCATATGTACATACATACGTATGTTTATCTCAGTATAAAGTCACGAAACTACGATAATTAGGGGATACTAATATTAAATGTATGGGTAAGTAAGAAAAAGCAAAGTAATGCCAAATCCTAATAATTGTTTAGATTTACTCTTCAAGTTTGTTATTTTTTAAAGACAGATGTATCACGAATATGTACTGCGGTTTAAAAAACATGTTCCAGAGATTACTACAAACAAAAAAAAACTCCTATGAATATGTGTATTTAACAGAAAGTTAATAAATTGTTCCTTATACGTAAATTTTCAAATTGTCTTCAAACTGTCTTCAAACTTCAAAATTGTCTTTGTTCAAACGCTCAGGGCGATGTTCATTTAAGTGTGCAATCACACCAAAAAGTAAGATGAAGCTCCGTCAACAATATTTTTAGTTTCAAATTAATATAATAAACATACTAACATACATAGGGGCACGGGTAGCCAAGTGGTTTAAAGCGCCGTCATTCCAGTCGCGATACCTCTGTGAGCGTTGTTCGAATCCTGGCCGGGGAAGACGATTTTTAATTGTCTCGCTTCCTCTGTCAGGGCTTGATATGCAACCACTAATACACTAGTGTATAGATGTGGATGCATAGATGCCAATCCAACCGCATATGCCCTAGATTTGGTAATGTTCTGGGTTTCCTCAGAACTGTAAAGCAAATGCGTTACCGAAATAATCTTCAGTCGCTCCCAGTGCACCTAGGCAAATAATAATAATAGCCACTCCTTCCCGCACAGATCCCTGAGAGGGACCTGAGGGGTTACTCTTCGGAGTAATTATAGGGTGAGTATTATTATTATTATTATTTCGCCGACTTTATAGTCACACTTCTCAGCGTAAACGCTGGGAAACATTCACCCATTCCTGCTGCAGACAGTGATGGCTTGATATCTCATCCCCGCCTCCAGCAGAAATTAGGCTCAGGCGAGGGGAGGAAATTCATCCTATCCCAAAACCTTTCTTACAATGTGGCAAGTTTGTAACAATATTGCCTTCTGGCCATTTCTAATGACATTAAAAGATAGTCCTAATGCCGCCATGTTCTTGGCGAATCTCGTCGTCATCACTCCCTCTGCCGATATTACTAGGGCGTACGTCTCCACTTTCTCCAGTTTCCATAGGCGCTTCAGCTCGATTGACAAATTTTCGTATTTCGCGATCTTCTCCCGTTCAGTCTTCTGAATGTTGTGGGTAAGTGGCACAGCGATGTCTATGATGATCCCCCTTCGTTGTTCCTTGTTGATCAGCACAATATCTGGTCGGTTGAAGTCCACTGTTCGATCGGTGATGATTAGCCTATCCCAGTACATCACGGCAACTTCCGATTCCAGCACAGCTTCCGGGACATATTTGTAGTATGGCGGAGCCGTCGCTAACAGGCCATACTTGAGCGCCAGTTGTTGGTGAACCATATTCGCAAGTTGGTTGTGCCTGCCGAGATATGCTGACTCTGATAGCGCGGGACACCCTCCTATTATGTGTTCTATAGTTTCGCCTGCAGATTCACATTTTCTACATAGGTCTTCGACGTCGTCTCTCAGGATATTCTTCTGGTAATTTCTTGTTTTTATAACCCTGTCCTGAATGGCAGTCAAGAAGCCTTCGGTCTCGGGGTACAGATAGCCGACGGTAAGAAACGGCCCTGCAAAGCATGTTCCATCCACTGGGTCCGGAGCTCCTCTTCAAAAAACGCAAAAACTGGAAAAAAGATTCTCCAGGCCTCAAGCATATTTGGCAATCACTCTAAACAGACTTTTTGGGATTGTTATGACCTACTGAAGTGAGGACAATAGATCCCACCCCAAGAACAAGCCACGACCAAAATTTTGATACGCAATAATTATTTGGTGGCTATGTTGCGCCTCTGGTTAGTGAAAAAAGCGACTTATTGCGTTAAAAGCCTCACTCATACAAAAAGTCGCAGTAGAGTCCGATTAGTTAAAGAATATTAGTCACATGTTATAATCGTAGCTTAAAACAGTTTTGCTTAACTTTAACTGTGAACATATGCACCATCAAAAGAGTTTTTTTTAACAAAACTGTTATTTAAAAATTCGTATGAACATTATCTTTTCTGCAAGAAGCGGTCCATATCAAAGACGTTCTATATGTACAAACCATTTTAAGAACCAAGACAGCATATTTTTGTTTATTATTAACAACAAAGAGTTATACATCCAAGAGAACAGATAGAGTTCAAGATAGAGATAGATTTCAAGAGAACTATATCCACAGCTTACAATAAATTACGATACATATCAGTAAATCCACTAGAGCCGACTACAAGTTATAACTGTATAACTACTGCTAAAAGCGGTACACTGTATATTCTAAAATTTCAAAAAAAAAGGAAAAATCCTGTAATTTTTTGTACACTAAACTAAACAATAACTGAGGAAAGAGGAGTGATAAATTCTAACGAATCCACTCTGTTGGTAGTGGTAGTCCCAGAAGTAGCCCCAGAAGGGTAGTCCCAGAAGTACCCGACCTAAAAAAGAAAACACCAAAAAATTGAAAAAAATATCTTTATTTCTCTACATAGTCTCCTTTTAGTTCGATAGACTTTTCCCAGAGATGTTCAAGAGCTTCGATGCCCTGTTTACAGTGAGAATCATCGAGCTCCTCAAAATATCCATCAACTGCAGACTCCATCTCTTCATTGTTGGCAAATCTTTTATCATCGAGCCATTTTTTTCAAGTTTGGAAACAGAAAATAAATCCGCAGGGGCTAAATCTGGCGAATGGGTTGCGTGAGGAAGCAATTGGAACTTTAACACATTGATTTTGGCCATCGCTATAAGGGATGTGTGAACTGGTGCATTGTCTTGATGAAACAAACCTTTCTTCTTCGCTAAATGCGGCCGCTTTTTCTTCATTTCATCACTCAAACGTTGCAATAAGTTTGCATAATACTCGCCGTTGATTGTTTTTCTTTTTTTAAGATAATCTATGAAAATTATCCCACGCGCGTTCCAAAAAACTGACGTCATGACATTGCCTGCAGATTTAACTGTCTTCGCCTTCTTTTGAGCCGATTTTTCCCTTTCAGTCCATAGTTTTTGTTGTTCCTTCACTTCAGGTGTAAAGTGATGGACCCATGTTTCATCCATGGTTATAAATCAAAGCAAAAAAATCGGCTTTATTGTTGTAAAACTTTGCCAAACACTCGATTGAGACATCCTTACGACGCTGTTTTTGTTCCAACGTGGGTAAATGCGGCACCCATATTCCGCATAGCTTTCTCATGTCCAAATGATCAATCAATATGCGATTTACAGCACTTTTTTTAAATTCCTACCATATCTGCTAGCTCGCGCACTTTCAGTCGACGGTCTTCCAATACCATTTTGTGGATTTTCTTCACCATTTCTGGCGTGGTCACCTCATTTGGTCAACCACTGCTATATTCGTCTTAGTAGCACGTACGGCCTCCTTTAAACTCTGCCACCCAATATTTTACTGTTTTAAACGAAGGAGCAGACTCTCCCAGAATAGAATCTAGCTCCACTTTGATAATGGTTGGACTGAGGCCTTTTAAATGAAAGTATTGAATCACATAACGATGACCAATGTTTTCCGTACTTACAAACTCACTGAAGACGTTCGTTGAGGCTGCCAAACAAATACTAAACAACGTTCTACCATAGCCATTCTTTTCAAACAACAATCACCCCACAAGACATACGTCAGGTGGGGTACTTCTGGGACTATCCTCGTATGTCGTATGTATAGAGTTCGTATGTATGTATGTCGTATGTCGTAGTTCAGATATATCTTTAGATAAGCCCTTTTTTGTACCATTTGCCAGTAGCCAACTACTTTATACATATAAAAAAGAAACAATATTAATACTTCTCTCTGTACAGATGAGAGAAGCCATAAAAGCGTTAGGAGATTCGGAAACGACTGAAAAAGAAATAAACGTCATTTTCTCTAGCTGCACGATAAAAGACGTATAAATTAGACAGAGCGAAATTAAGGTCATAGACATCGTTTCGGAAGCCGTTCTTTAGAGCTTCGTTAAACCCGGAGGCGATCAGATTTACCGGGAATGTTTTTAGTTAATTTCGTTTGGAAAATTGTGACCCCCCCTCCCCCCTAATGAGCTAATGAACGCGGCCCCTTTGGGCGAATTTAATGGATGCCGTAATTAAATATCAATTTATTGCATTAAAACAGCTGGAAATATGCTCTCCGAGAGATATTAGGATTTTAAGAGACGCAATAAAATTTTACGATTGTATTTATATAGGAATATAAATATCAAAACACAAGATTATATTTACGTATTTAGACTGATAAATTTGCCATAGGTTTCGTTGAAACTCGTAAAAAAGATGCTGTAGAATTGGAATTTGAAGTAGTAAAATAGACATTTCTCTTACAGTTTTCTAATATAATTATTTACACATTATTTGTTTTACCGATCATTTTCCCTGAAAATTAAGTTTAATTTAAAGATATTAATAATGATATTTTTATGAAAAATAACCATAAAAAAGCACTTAACTACTTATATCTAGTCTATTTGCTATAACAGATTTTATTATATCTGATTTTACTAAAAATCGAATGCACCAACTCATTTATTTTATTGAGAGCGTCAAAGGTATATACATATTTTTATATTTTAATTAGACTGGATAAATTTAATAAGGCTTTGTGATATATAGAATACAAAGTATGGTAAAACGCTATGTTACTATACAAAGTATGTTATAGTCGTTTTCCCATTTCTGACGGGTGCGCCGGGCAAACGGTTTTAATTTTAGTTTATGATATTTAAAATATTATCTTAATATGATTTTAAGCAGACAAACTACAATGTATAAAACACAAAATACTCTTAAAATGAATTAACTATAACACTCTAAAATTGTTAGGTATCCCTATTAGTTGATTCCTAAACGATCCTATGGAACATTAATATATTACTAATAAAGATCAGTTTTAATGATACAAATGTGTTTAAATTGGTATAATCTGTTTGGTATAATTTTTATAGTTTTAAAACAATATTCTATTATTTTCGAAAAAACACTAAAGAGCAATAGAATCATACATAATAATTAGTAACATATTTTAAGATAGATCGTATAAAGGACAGTAAATATGTCCTCTTGTATTGATGACACGATTTTATGGAATCAGCAGATGTTAACAACTTTATTGCACTTTATTTCAATATTACATATTATTTCAGTTGAGAGTATTTTTTTATGAAACTAAAAATTTAATACTATATTCTTACAAATAAATGCAAGACCTATTTGTAAAAATACAAACCGATATTGTATTTCTATGTAAAGTAATCGGAAGTGTCAATTAAAACCTTAAATTAAATATTCTATACTGTTACATTTCTATAATTTCAACAAACCCTGAAATACTCATACCTATTCAGGTAAATGACATTCAACGTATTTAAACGACAAAGTGCGACATCACATTTTTTACACACCCATTTGTCTGGGTTGTATCATTCGTCAGTTCAAACTGTGTAACATTAACTGCACCCGATACAAGCACCTCAAGCACCTCAAGCATGGTCCTTGATGTATATGTATATATACGAGACAAAATTTAGGATTGTAAAGTTTAATTCTAAAAACTACGCCTTATCCGTATTTATCCGACCCAACATACGTTCTATGTCGGTAATAGCTGAAGTTTGAAGTTTAAATCCAGGCCACAAAAAGTTTGAATTTCATACGTTCCATTTCGTTCCATTAGAAATTTATTTCAGGATTTCCTCAAGCGCAGCGACATAAAATATAAACCGATTCTACTAAAAATGTGATATCGAAATGGTTAGGCACAGACAGAATTTATTTAAATGTCAAATAGTTTTGCCGCTGGCATCGATAACAACGCTTACCGTTACATTTTTTTTTTTTTGTTGTTTTTAAGGAAATATTTTCGGCAACGAAGGTTTTCCAGGGGCGATGTAAAATAAATGCCTTGATGGTTTCCAGGTAGACTTTGTTTTATATTGCGCAGTTTTTTGTTCCTTTTTTGCGGAGACGAATCACAACAGCAGTGCCATTCAACCCCTGGATTATCCCGAGGGTTAAACACATGACGTACATATGTAAATTGATTGTCCATATGCGTATAACAAATTAAATTTTAATTTAACATATGACTTTATTACAAAATATTTCTGCGGTACTTTATAATTTGTTATAATCTGTAAAAACACTGACGAATCTCTCTCATAATTGATTAAAATTACGACAATATTCATATTAATTGAACAAAGTCATTATCATCGCTTTCATTATAGTCATCATCTTATCAAATTTGTTGAAAACCATAATTTAAACCGTGAAACTGCGACAAAAACTAAATAACCTAAAAACTATATTGCTTAATTATAAATAAAGTATTGTTTTAATAATAACAAGATAATAATTTTTACAGCATTTATTTTCGTTAAACGTGAGCGATTTCGCACAGTTGTTTGTATCACTAACAGTTCTTTGTTGTCACTAACATCAGATCATTATTACTTTTTACATCTACAGAGGACAATAATACACGTGTTACTAATATTCATATACTTTCAGCAGCTATTTATTAACTATCAGTATCGAGGGCGAAATATCTGAAACACCTAAAATTCGTATCAGAACATTAACGACCTTATTACCGTGAAAATCTGTTTTTCAATCAACTGTCAGCCACAGAAATTTATTTGGTATGTCTTTTTTGATATTTCCCATGACATGTTAATTATGTTTTCTGTAAATATGTTTTACGCATGATGTGGCTACTAGGCAATGGAAAATCGAATACATATTTGGCAAAAAAAAACGTAAGTAAATATTGTCGACCATGTTCCACGCCAGGCTACATGCGCAAAACAATATGCACAAATCAAACCAAAATTCCTCTTTTATTACCAGGTATATTAAAGGTACCAGGTATATTTTTTTATGGATATTCGAATCTACATGTCTTTTACACTCTCGGCGATCACGAAATATATATCGACGATTGCAAGGAATACATAAAATATTATGTGGTGCGTCTATTTTAAAATCCTTGTAATTGTCAATTATCTTTTTAAGTCTATTCACAAATGATAACGATTGTGCCATTATTGCAGAGATCCACACAAAATCAAGTAATATATTAATACGGGATACGAATTCACGAGTGACTAACTCGCGACAAAAATTGATTTCAATGCGGCGGTCGACCCGTTTACATCGCCGACAGGTCGCTATCGGAATAACTCGGCGTCTTACGGAAAAAGTGTATTACGAAGTCCTGATTTTCCGCGAAGACTTCGTTCGGGATAACATTCTACGCACGGACAGTGGGATATACAGGGGCAAGAAATATGTGGTAATTATCATAGAGTCGTATAGTGCCGGCTCTGCGTGACAGCATACTTTTCAGGACCTTAGTTATTATAAACTTCGATATCTTTATACTGAGATGTTACCTTGATGGTAATGCCCTCGAATATTTTAATGAGACATATTTTGGACGTCCGACAAAGACAGCAACTGCCAAACGTTCTTGCCAAACTACTCTAACGGTAAAACCGTTAAGCTCAGATGAAGTGAGAAAGGTTCCTCGTTCTTTGTTACTTGCACGTTAAAATTCACGAATCCGGATTTCGATCATATTAGATCTGGCCAGTGCATTTTGTTACTTGCCGTCAAATATGTTACACTGACGAGAAGCGACAGACATTTTTTTCAGTTTTTACTCATTTTATGGTATTTTATAGCAGTTTTTAAAAATTCCTCCATGTTGGATTGCAAATTACCGTCATACTGCCAGTCTGCGGTGTCTGCACTATTTTTCCATAAAAGTGCATGTTTTCCAAACAAGAAAATTGCACTTTGGTAGATCCGGTTAGGATCCACTTTTTTTTCGGTTATCGTCAACTCCACCCTCCCCCACCCTCCCCCCCCCACCGAAACCGCCATAAAGTTTTGTCCGCCACTATTTTTCCCGGCTTATAAAAAATGGATACTTTGACCGTTGCTTCCAGACGGTTAGGGTCCACTTTTTTTCCCAGATCCACCTCCCCTTCGATCTCCAAAATGGTCAATTTGCCATATATACTTGAGAGAAAATGCTCCACATCGACTCGGCAGCTTATTTACCACACAGCCTACGGCAGACAGGGTTCATGGATTTTTTGACGCGCCATGTCATTATCGCACCTGTGCTTTTTGCTTTTTTGTGTGGTGTGCTTTTTGATAGTGCGAGTAACGAACAACGGGGAACCTTTCTCTCTTCTTCGATATCTCTGTTAATATTAAAAATTATGAGATTTGTTTTCTAAATTTCAGGTATACAATGTAACAGGATCGCCCGACCCCCCACCTCTGGCGAGATGGAGAGCCTCTTCTGGAAGAGGGAGCTGTTCCCGTCGTGGCACCGCGACGCCTCCGAAAACGGCTGGGACTTCGTCAGGAACGTTAAGTCGTCCGCGTCGCCGCTAAGGGACAATCTATCGGCCACGGGGGAGCCGCGCAGGGAGAAAGTCCAGACGCAACAGGGGCCAGAGGACGTCCACGCGAGCCGTAAGTATCCCGAAGGATTTCAGAAACGAGGGAAATCGATCATTTTTTATAACGCATCAGATTCGCTTCAAACTATAACATATGGGGGAGGTCGTGGCAAGGCCATGAAAGAAATACTTAGGGGGGAACTTTCACTTGAGATAATAAGAATGAAAAAAATGTCATTTCATCAATCCTCTTATATGAAACTACATAGCCAAATCCTTAATCCGCTGCCTCAATTTTTTTCAAATGGCCATCCCCTATTTTTGGTGTAGTTTTTGGTAAAACCAGTTTTACTTAATGCAAACGGAAACGACTGCATAAAGAATTACCACCTCGGCTCCGATAATTAAAAAAAAACTCGAAATGAAAATTATCTTATTTTTACACAAATGTTAGTATTGCTAAAAAATAACTGTAACATTACCTTCTTAACAATAGGCAAATCTATCTACAAATCTGTTTTTAAATCCTCTAAATTTTGTAGTCTGGTGGTATTGACATTTTCCATGAAATATCCCCAAAGAAAATATTCCAATATGTTAAACTTCTGCAATTACGTTTCTTGCTCTATGAAAGCAGATTAAACGGTACTTTGTTGGAACTTGATACTTTCGCCCATGACTTTTTGATCTGTTTACGTTTCTAAATTATTCAACCTTGACATTTGACCTTGGGCTTGACCTCGACCTTATGCAAGATCTTGTATGCAAAAATCTCATTTGTTCTCTACCGATAACTCATAAGTGTGTGGATAGTGTTTAAAAGTGGATATTGGTAGTAACTTAATAATATGCTATTTGAATTTTTCTACCTCAAAAACCTAAAAAACAATACGACACGTGCACATATATTTTATGATCTCTTACCGCTAGCTGAAGATAGTTTTGTATGCATTTATATACAAACAGGTCTATTTTAACTGATATCAAGAAAAAGCGTACAAAAGGCGTTTTTTATTTTTTCAAATGCAGTTTGAGCGTAGAGAGTTTGCTACCTCGTGCGATTTAAAATAGTAATTATTAGATCACATATACAGGATTTGCAAGGTTTCCATTAACCATAGTAAATAATTGCCCAAGTTGTATGAGACCTAAAGCAACAAAATTTGTCATCCCTAGACCTCAGATAAAACAGATTCCTACGCCACCACTGAATATCTGAACTATTGTGAAAGAACGTGCTGTTCGTACCTGACAAGCCCATGATTTCCAATATTTTCGCCGGTTTGTAGCGGGTGATTTATAATGACTATGACTATAATTCTGTTCCATTCCTCTGTAACTCTTCTAACTGTCTGCCTATATTTAAATGCCGTCGCCATAGCGCTGCGACGTATTATTTCGATAAAAACCAACCAAAAGTCCCGGCCAGAATTGAAATAAACTGCAGTACTTGATATAAACCGTTGTACACGGGCTGGAGACGAATGGAAAAGATCTCTTAAATGGGATAAAGTCGGAAAAGAAAGGGCGACGAGGAATACAAATATTCCTCTGACGTTTCTCAGTGGGGTCCTATCTCATTACACCCGTCAGGAAATTTGTTTACAGACAAAGACAAGGTCGACCCTCGCAGACAATTCACCCAGTTCCCGTCTTTATGAGATCAGTGTCTGCGTGGGATTGAATACACGACGAAATAAACATAGGCGCAACCATCTGGGTAGATATTAAGAGAAAAAAATATTGTAGAAAGATTTAGATGCTTTTGGTATGTAAGATACTTCAGAAACATCTTTTTTTCATACAAAAAATAATCCTATTGTAGCAAAAATATTCCTCAAAGTGTGCGATGAGCAGTGGCATAACCACGGTGAGATACAAGAACTAGTATAGTCCTTCTAAACTCAATGGCTTGAATATATCTTTTATAAATTCGAAAATTGTGAATTTTTTTTTTCATTCAAATCAATATAGGATATTAAAATTAGCCTGCATACAAAACTCATAATATTTGTAATATAATTTTCTGTAAATAATGCTCATTTAGCCAGACAATCTGAAAAAAATGTATGTTTTAATAAACCTAGCTGAAATATAACACAAACACGTCACTGGAGGAAACAAAAGGGAATATACCAATGTCGTAAATCATTTTAACGACACAGTGGACCGAATAGGTAGCTAACGAACATATTCGATGCAAAGCAAAATACTCTAATTGGTTCACTGGAAATCGTTGGTCGTTGCTAGCTGTTGCTCTTCAAAATTTTCTTAAGTATAGTAATATACATAAAGTTGTTTTAGTTTATAATTATTTTTTCCAGCAATTTTAAACGCCTTATTTTAATGCTAACCAATAAATTTATATCTATGTGTTTTTTTTTAAATATTTCCAAACTAGCTTTCTAAGAACGTCACGAACTAACAGTTTACTGAAGTATGAAGTAACATTTGTATAGTGAGCTTAGCAATTTTAGAAAATATATCTGACAACCTTGCTTTTTTTTCATGTCCTCACATTCACATTAGAAATAGTATATACATAAGTATTTTAACAACCATAAGTACTGCTTAGCAGAGCATAAGTTTTGTTGGTGAGTGGAGTTGGGGAAAATCCACATTGCAGTTTCCATCAGATTGACTTGGATCTGAATTTGGGTTATGGTAATGTTGTAATTTTTAATTGTACCATTATAAATAGAGACCGCGAATCAAGTAATCATCCCAGGTTAGTATTTCATAAATACCCACTGGCACATACAGGATGTTACTTATAGTATGTACTTTATTAAAAACTTCAACACCTTATATCTGGAAAAACAAACATATATTTTCGACCTTAGAATTAGTCCAGGAATCATCCCTTAAAATAAGTACACATCATTAAGTAACACTTGGGGGAATTTAAAATTGAATTACGTTGTAATAATGACAGTATGTTTGTGAAAAATATTGTTTTCTCAGATGAAGCCACATTTTGCCTTGATAAAATTGTATATAGATAAAACTGTAGTCATAAATGATTTCAAGGAACGAATTCGACAGGAAATACTGGGTATAGGGGCGGAAATAATTGGCATAGATAGTACAGAATGAATTTATTTTGAAACTAGGACATTGTCAAATATGTATACTTTGTTAATAAGTAAATGGATAACCTCGTTAATTAAAGTTTTTATTCAACATATGTTGTGGTTATAATTAAATCTATTGAAACTTTATTTCAATTTTTATCAAAACTTTCTTATGCAACTTTTTTTGGTTGATATTTTTTAGGTGTTCCAGACTTCTTTTCCACACTGTATAAAAAAACAGAGTAAACATGATCTATAAGATAAAAGTAAATGAATGGTAAAATGATATTGATGAAAGATAAAGTGATACAAAACGCTTTATTTTACAAATGAGTGGTATAGATGCAAAACTCACATTATCCACTTTTTAAAATTTTTCAGGAAGAAGGAATAACTTATTTCTCACTTTTCAAGTGACTTAAGGCACTGATTTTTTTTTGTATTTGTATTAGAACTTTAAATTCGCCTCTCAATTGCTGAAATAACAGCACAACAATATTTGACTCCAAGAAAGTGAATTAAAATTTGGATAATGTGAGTTTTGATACAACTTTTTGGATAATGGTAGTCTTGCTCGAAATTATTCTACATAATATTATTTTTTACACTAAAATTCATGAAGTTAAGCTAAGAAAACGAACTTGGAAACAAATTCAATGGTATATCAATAAAAATTTTATGTAATATGGTAGTTCATAATCAAAATAAAAAACTCTACAAAATACTTAGAATACGGTTTTATTATCATCATTGACTGATGAAGTGAAATATTTTTATAATGAACCTAAAAGTACTAAAAATGTTGTAAAAAAGTTCTAACATTCTCACATTCTCCTTAGGAGAATGTGAGTTTTGAAACAATTCACAGATTCCATAATTTAAAATAAATACGAAAATGTGAGTTTTATACCACTTTTAAGATTTAAAATGGTGTAGTACAACACGATGAACAAGATAGCGCCACTAACTCTATTTCGAAAAATTATGGATACTGTGAGTTTTGCATCTGTACCCCTCAAATGTATATAAAGCGATATTATATACGTTTCACAATCTGATTTATATTCTTTGTACTATTTTCCTAGCTTCTGGAAAAATAAAAAGTCCACTTTGATATCCATAACGATGTGACAATCATCCCAAATATTTTCAGTTTTATTTTATATCATAAAGTCGGTGCCTTTGGTTTAGTAAAAATGGAGGGCGAATTACCCTCTAAAGTAATTTTTGTTACGCCAATGAATATGAGATTCGTATCGTCCTAACAATAGAAGGTTTTTCCTGTTACATTTTTTCGGACTGAAAACATTTCTGATAATGGAATAAATTGTGTGCGACATGCGTTCTATCTCCTAACGAAATTAAATATTGGTACCGAAAGAAGTAAAATCTATTCACAAACCTACAACAAGCATGCGCCAAGGCTAAACCAATTTTATTAGACACTTAGAAAATACTTACAAGAAAGAGCACATTTCAAACTACACTCGAACCCCTCTTAATTCACCTTAATTCACATCCTCTCTTATTTCACCACGTTTCCCCCTATTATGTCGCGAAACCGTCCCGGTTAAGTCGCCGCCTGTAAAAGTTTTAGAACTACGTTTGGAAATTGGATTCTCGCATGAATACAATTTTTATTGAAAAAAAATGATTGTGTAATACATTAAATATGGACACCTAACCTTTAAAATAGGTTAGGTGTCTTTTAAAAATATTTAACCTTTAAAATATTATTTCAAGTGGAAAATTGAACTTTGTCACGCACGACTGGGTATACTTACGTTTATTTTTTTGTTCAGTTGGCTCATTTTTCGTTATAACAGGTGCTGTGGTATATCTCTAAATATTTCTTTTTTGCAGCTAAAACATGAAAAAGTTGACGTTATGATCGCGACTTAAGCGAGACTAAATTTCGCTACTTAAGCGAGGTGATGATGCACGGATTTGGTGAATTAAGAGGGGTTCGAGTGTAAAAGAAAATTACTAATATATAATGTAGCCAATGTAAACATTGTAAAATAACTAAACAAAAATAAATAACTGGTCACGTTGTTTGTAAACAATAATGAAGCCTCTGTATATGTTTGAAATATATGTACATATGTCTTATGTCTATAAAATATCACAAAAAAAAGTTTAACAAATATGCATATTAGAGATGCAATTTCTGAATAAATATTTGTTATGTATGTCTAAAGACTGTTTTACACATACCAACTTATTGCACAATAAATTGTCCAATTTTAGTTACTATTTACACTTTGCAATATTTGTAACAATTTATTGGCCAATTTCAACACTGCCAACTCTCTATGACTAAAACCTAAGATTTATCTTAGGTTTGTCCCTAAGATAAATTACTATCTCATTATGAAGTTGGTACAATGAAATAAATGTAAAAAGTTACTAAATATCCCTAAAATTCGCCAAGAAATTAGAGTAAGTTCTAAATTCTACAATTTATCGTGGACAATAAATTGGGCGCAATTTCTGTCTTACACGTTTTAAAATAAATGGAAAAATTGGTGTGTGTCAAACAGTCATAAGCAAACACGAGACCTACTACATACGAGACAACACAAACCGATCTTCCGTAAACTAATTAGTCTAGTAGAATGTCTTTGACTTTCATACATTTGAGAATCATTTGATATCTTTGTGTGGAATATTTTGTTCCACGCTTTTAGTGATATCATTTGTAAGACAATATTGTTAGACCAACCGTCATGCGCCGCCCTGTGTATCACGCCTTATCGTGGAATTTGTTTCGTCGATTGATCTTTTTTGCTGATCTGTTTTTGCTGGCGGCTCAAGATGTATGATAGCATTAAAAATAAATTACAGTTAGTTACCCACGACTGTTGTTTTATTAAACACATACTCTGTAAGTGTAATAATATGTAAAAACACTTTGCCATTATTAGTACGCGGGATGCCTTATATTTTTAGTAAAAAGAGTTTTAATGATACACGATATCTAGCTTACAAATTGCAGTACCTTAATAGTAAGTTTAAATGTAGTGATATAGTATGAAGGCGTTTTTAAACATGACATACGTTTTGTTGCATATTTTTATTGTATGTATGTATATCATTTACTTTATATATTTAATTTGTGTATTAAACTATACCTACAGAACGGTCCACAAAGCTTAGGCAGAATTTTTTCCGAAAACTATAAAGAAGACAAATTTGACACTCTTAGACAACCTGAAAATGTGTATATTTTTGTTTTATTGTTTTTTTTTTTATTTTCCAAATTTTGGGTCACGTGACTTAATATGCAATTTTTTACTCATTAATATTTTTATTATTATTTATTTATAACTATTAGAATACAACAAAATTTTAATTTTTTACCAACGTTTTAAATCCCTGACACTTCCGGTTGTATCGGAAGGCGATATCAACTTATTTGTTTTAAATGTTTTGTACTGAATGTTTGGATTTCAATTAAAATTTTACGTAGACTTTTATAAAGATATATTGCCTAATTGATAACTTATCAACTTAAGATTTTTGAAAACAAATTTAGGAAGGCTAGTATTAACTAACGCAAGTTTCAGAATGTACTAGGGGGTGTTCCTTATGAAACGATCAATTCAGATATATTTTATCATTCAAAACTCTATTATTTTAAATGAAACACATTTACTCTTTTACGTTTTTCCTTCATTAAAACTTCTTCATCATATTAGCATTATCCTATATCTATCTCATAGTTTTTAGAATATTTGATTTTTTTGTATTACCTAAGTGTATCATATCATGTTTAAGAAGCACAAGCAAAAACAGGGGTCACTTGTCAACATCATTATTTTCTATGACGGGACTATCAAGAGCACTTTTTTTCAAGTACAGTAACTTAAATATCAGTATAGGTCAGGAAATTTTTAGGAACATCGATTTTAAATGTTAAAAACTAGATGTACGTGAAATGAGAAAAAGAGAAAAACAACAAAATTCAATCTTCAAACTATGCACTGTTGACATCATAAGCGCGTACAAGATGCTCAAGAATACATTATGAACAATATTAATTAAAAAGGGAAAAAACAACACTTTCTCAAATATGGCGAATGCGTTAGTGATTATAAGTTCTAATTTCGAAAAAATCGATTTCATATCGATTCAATCGATAATTACGAGGCAAAAAAAATTCAACAGCCCTTTTCCAGAATTTCGTGATGATTTTATCGATTTTATCCATTACTTTACTCAAAACACTGTATAATAGAAGGCCACTCTGAACCAAAAAATCAACAAAATATACTCCATAAATTGCACACTTTCTCAAACCCATTCAAACCACTTTCTCAAGCCAACACTGAGCCTTTATCCAAAATCCTTTCTCCTAAACATCGACAGATCTCAACCCCATTGCCATTGTAATCTGCCACCCCATTGTTATTGTCGATTAGCCAATTCAACGGGAGCATTAATTATTTGCTTTTCAGGGCTGCTGTACCCCTATTCGTTAGCCGCAGGAGCTGCTTGCGGCCTCCTGGTGCTCACCGTACTCATAGCGTATGTCTTCGCCAGGAGGAACCGCCAAAAGGGGACCGACGAGGAGCAGACAGCTTCCAGCATCCTGGTGTATCCGGCGCAGCAGAGCGGATCTGCGCCCCAATTCTTGTAAGTAGAACGTGACGCTTGGAAGTGGAAAATTTTATACTGACAATTAATAACAGTTGTAATATTGGACGTCGGCAAATTGGATTTCATTACGTCAGCGGCAGCGGGACATCGAAAAATATATTTATATATTTTTTTTTAAATTCATAGGAGTCAATATGTTTTTCCAGCATTGTGATACATCATTGAAAAGCAAATTTTGAGCACTATTTAACCACATAAAAAAACAACTTGGCATTCACAAGAAAACTCCGAGTTAATGTCCAAAACAATGACAATTGAAATATTTTGATACCGTCAATGAAAGCGTTTAAATAAACTGTCCTAGCAATATACTCTCTAATATATCACAAGTTCAGGACTTTAAAAAATATGGCAAATTCTCTAAAAAGGCATTTTCTCAGTTTTTCGAAATTATCTCGAAAACGATTACAGAGAAATCGACTTTGAAAAGAGTCAAAAAGGTAAGAAATTCCTCTAAAACTGTCCCATTTTTATCTCCAACAATAACCGAGATACCAATGTATGGATAACAAATTTGGGGCAGACTGTAGGTATAATTCTCCTTTAATATATGTTTCTGTGGAGTTACGAATCTTCTTCGAATATTTCAGATGTATTGTGTAAAAACATTTTACACAAATAACTTCACTTTGTAATTGCATTTCCTTATACTGTCTCCCTATACAATTATTTATTATAAATTCTGGATTCTGAACACACCTTTACCCAACCGGGTTCACAGAGAGACTACCATAAATTTAATCAGACCAATTTTAACCCTGTTTGACTCAAGGAACAGACTCATTTTTGTTTTATTTTAAACGCTTTATTAACCGCTAAAGTTACCCGACAATATTTCTACTTTTTAATTTTTGTAGTCTTTGTCGGTTATAGAAGACACGTCAACATTTTTGTCAACATTTTACAATAAGAAAATAATACTAACAGTTGTATTATTGTATTTGTCTTTCACATTACATCACATACAGAGTGCGTCCGTTGATGTTAATAGATAGTAAACAGTAAACAGTGAGTGGGTGTGGTTCTGATTAGCGATAATTTAATTGGATAATGGCTTCTGTGATGTAACGTCGGCCACTTTTGAAAGTGGACATGGCTGACATTATGTCATAGAAGTCACTATCAAATAGGATTATCGCTAAACATAGCCACACCTACTCACTATTTTACTATATGATAATATCGGACGCAAACTGTAAGTGACACGTAAAAATTTCTAATGTAAGATCAACAGAAATTTACCATGACTCACAGAGTTTAAGTGTTAAGTATCACCTGAAAAAATCTAACAGTCATAAGTCCTTATCACGCATTTAATATGTGCGCATGGTTGTATGAAGTTACAAAATATTTAAAAGTAAGCAGTGATAACTACAATTCTACACGGGAATATCCTATTAAAAACGCGTTAATCAGTAATTGAGTTAGAGACATTTTGTTATATGTATCGCTATGAAAGATTTGGATATCGCTAAGTGTCAACAAAAATTAGTTTTCTTCATAAACACCGTTTACTAAATACTTATCATCCGGTGTCGCTCATCCAGTGTTGTTTCATTCTCCTGAAAAGAATCCGTTTGTTTGTGCCTCAAAAAAGTACATACGTTGCTGTGGATTTCAACTCATATGTTTGAGCAAGAAGTCGCAGTGTGCTAAATTACAGTTATAGACAGTCTAGGTACTATCAAAACCTATTCAAATTTTGTAAGTTTTGAATAGGTTTTGATAGTACCTAAAACTGTGCCAACATTATAGTCTCTGCAGTTGTCATCCATCAACAAAATGGTGGTTGTTCGTTTCATAAATTCGAAAAACTTTTTCCATATATCCAATAACCGTCCCTCACAATTCCAAAAACTGATTGCCATCAACTTTCCAGAAGAAGACGAGTTCTCACCTTATTTGGAGACACAGTGATATATGTATGTATCTTATAAGTCACTGTTGTGTCATAACAATTCGCAAACAAGAAGTCCCATCGTGCAACGCAACCAAATTTTCTTTAGAATATTTTTAGCTCACTTGTATCTGATTTGGTGGAAGGAGTTTGGGGATCCGTCGTGAAGAAACCTTTTTAATTCATAAGTCTTCATACTCAATCTCAAACACTAGTTTCGGATACTCCAGCTTCTTTAGTAAGCGGTATTTTCATTCGTCTGTCTGACAGCATCAATAAAATGATGGTTTCCTCAATACTTACCCCAACTAATTTAGAGTCCTTCTGAGTTGTATCAGCTGCGTCAAAAGTTTTTGGACCAATTTTTTTCTTGATTATTTATGATTATTACTGGACTTTTCTTTTACGCGGGAATTTTTATTACTCATTTTTTAGACAATCGTAAAAGTTGCAAAACGCAACGGACTCGTACAGAGTTTTGTCAATGCATTCCAAACAGCAACGGTAATATGATTAAGTAAGTATTTTTTTGTACGACGTCATCTTCAAGACTAGATTGCTACGTGGAAAAAACGCCCGTAAATGAGATATTGAAAGTAATGTTATAATTTGAATCACCCTTATCATATAATCTCACCCTTATCAACATTCTGATCGACGCAGATGAAATGCTCCTTTCTACACCTGAAAGAGGATCGGATATACATAAAACATTACATGTATCGAACGGCGTGCTCCCGCTACATAGTAAATTGGGGATGAACGAAAATTCCTCGGACACAAACGCAATTTCCTCGGTGGATGTTTGCCGATTTACACGACGTCAACGCTCAACGCCGCCTTCGCCGAAAATTAAATCTGTTCACCTCGCGAGGCCACTTGGAAAAGCTTTTTGGGGTAAACGCCCCGAATATTCGCGAAACATCGAGGTGTAAAGGAACCACTAATTTCCAGAATACAACGTTTCACAAACAGAAAAGGACGTCGACGTCGCGATGGAAGTGACAGGCGACAATATGCGGTAAGGGGTCGGAGTCTCTCAGGTATTCAAAAAGAAAAGTCACACAATACATTGTCATTGTTTTCACAAAATGGCGCATACCGTATATTTTCTAAAAATCATTTTATTGGCTTACATGGTGTCTACAGACCTAGTTTATAAAATCACGTGTTGTGTATATCTAAGATGAAGCATGCAGAGGATACGAGGTGTAGCTATTAAATAACCGAACTTCTGTCATAAGACTTTTTATTCGTTACCAATGACAGTAGCAACTTTTTCGCCTTCAATTTACTCCCCTTGGCAACCTCTACACCGCTCCATACAACTTTTCCATTGTTGAAAGCAGTGCTGGAAGTCCTCTTATATCAGCTGGTTCATAACCTCTGTCGCTTTTGCTTTAACCGCTTCCACACTTTCGAATTTTGCCCCCACTCAGTGTCACCGTATCTAACAAGCCTGGATCAGTATCAATGTTGTTTAGACTGTCAGCGCAAATGTTCATTCTTAATGCCTTTTGCTCGGGAGTGAGGAGTTTTGGTATCATTTTTACATAAACTTTGGGCATGTTGAACAATTCATGCAAAATTTGGTGAACACATTCTTTGTCGATTCCACTTATTTCAGCAGCGATTGATTTACCTTTTTTTCTATGTTTTCGTCCGTTTTTGACGTTGATGGCCGTCTAGGGCGCGGATCGCCTTCGGTCGTTTCAAGTCCATCTTTAAACCGTTTAAACCATTCAAAAACTTGTGTGCGGAATAAACATTCATTCCCGTACACTTATTTTAACATTGCATAACCTTCTGTAAAAGTTTTCCCCAGTTTAACAAGAAACCTGAGATTAACTCGTTGCTCCATCTGAATTCTTAACATTTTTTCGACGCATCACTGGTGCGTAGATTAATTCAAACGACTGCTACTGTCAAACTGAGCGACCCACTGTCTTTTCCAGAAAGCTCAGGGTAGGGAAAGTATTACCACACAGTTCTATTCAAACTTGTCGCGACACGCTCGCAGCGCGCTGGTAGCAGCATCAGTTCGATTATTTAATAGCCACACCTCGTATAAAGGAATCCAGTTGGCCTACCATTTATTTTGCACACTGTAGCCATATCATATTTCAAACCAGCTTTATTAAATATTGTTAAAATTACAAATAAAATTGAGCCCAATACTATTATATTAGCCTTTTAATTCAAATTTCGCAGATTCACAGATCTGAAGCGTATAAGGTAATGAAATTTATATCTTCACAGGTGTCCAATTATATTTTTAAGTGTGCGATGGACACCAAGTTGAATTTAAAAAAATCTTTAATTTTTTAACTAAATAACTTCAGTCCTCAGTCGAACTAAAACATCTACAATAGACACGACTCAAAGAGAAAATAGGAAATATATTCTGATGATGGCTGAATAAAGCCGAAACGTTAGAAAAAAAAAACAAAAACTTTTATTTTTATAAACTGACCGATAATCCCACAAGTTTATCAAGTTAACTAAATAACTTAAACACCAAGTATGTTACAATTACTGTCCTTGGAATTAAGTGGAGGAGGAGGGGTAAATTTGGGGTTTCAGGTACAAGGGGGCTATTTGTAAAAAAAACCTTAGAAGTGACCTTTAGTGAAATCCAACAATATGTAATCAATAAAGTCTGACGGAATAACTCATGCCAATTGCGTTTTTTTTTTTATTTATTTTGTTCATCTTTTACATATTCAAATTAACTGAGATATTGTCTTTTAACTATTATTGGACACCCGGTATAATTAATATATGTAATCCCACATATCCTGAAACGTTTGTAGAATTACATTAAATGAATTAATAAATAATAATTACCTTCATATATGTACAGGGTTTGTCCAGAAAGTAATGTCAGTGAGCTTTGAAAAATGGTTTTTATTGGCTCTATGTGTACAAATCTGTAGCAACTTTCAAAATACATTCCTCCTGCGTCCACACATCGGTTCCAACGGGTCATCTACGCATCAAAAGCCGCATGATAGTCGTTTTCCGGAATCGCCTTTAAAGCGTCGGTGCAAGTCTTCTGAATGTTTTTCACCGACCCAAAATGCTGTCCTTTCATTGGGGTTTTGAGGCGCGGAAACAGAAAAAAAGTCTGGGGGGGGGCACATCGGGGCTGTAGGGAGGCTGGGAACAACGGTGATACCTGCCTTGACGAGGTAATCGGCCACGAGGAAGCAGGTGTGCGAAGGCGCATTGTATTGGTGAAGCTTCCAGGATTTTGAGATGTCTGGGAGGACGCGATTCACCCTGCGTTTCAGCCGCTTTAGCACCTCGACGTAAAACTTTCCGGTTACGGTTGTCCCCTGCGGAACAAACTCATGATGGATCAATCCCCGGCAATCAAAAAAGACAATCAGCATTGTCTTGATCTTTGACCTGGACATCCTGGCCTTCTTGGGGCGAGGGGAGTTCGACGTGTGCCTTTGCCTCTTCGTCTCCGGATCGTATTCAAAGACCCAACTTTCGTCCCCGGTAATGACGTCATCAAGGAAAACGGGGTTGTCTTCGCAGGTGTCCAAAAGTTCTTGGCAGGTTTCGACGCGCCTCGCTTTTTGATCGTCCGTTAGCACTTTTGGCACGAGCTTCGCGCACACGTTCCTCATTCCTAAAGAATCCGACACAATTTCGTGAACAATGGTTTTCGTAATGTCTAATGTTGCGCAAATTAAACGGACACTAGACGACGGTCAGTGTTCAACAAGTCACGCACACGTTTCACATTGTCGTCGAAAATGAAGGTTGATGGCCGTCCAGCGCGGTTCTCGTCGTTGACATCTTCCCGACCTTCTGCGAAGGCCTTTTGCCACCGGAAAATTTGCCTGTCCGAAAGACAATCGACGCCGAAAGCCTTCTTCAACATTGGAATGGTTTCCGCAGCACTCTTCTCCAGTTTCACACAAAACATAATCGCCATCCGTTGCTCAAGCGAACATTGCATTTTTTCTTGCACCGGGTTACTGTAACGACTCTCAAAGAACGAGTGATGCGACCGGTACAATGACCGGTAGCCAACTGATGCTTGTTGGATCTTGTTGCAAGATCCCCCCACCACAATCCCAGCACGTAAAGCGCGGGCTGGTGCGTACAGTCTCGGAAAAAAAAATTCACTGACATTACTTTCCGGACAAACCCTGTATGTATTTCAATTAACATTGAATTGATGTATCTGCACTCCAACAACAAAGAATTTCAAAGTAGATCTCTTCATTTTTGTTCGATGTTGTTTTATAGTGTTTTTTGTTCCAAATGGACATGAAGACAGTAGCGACAGTAGTATATTATGAGCAACATTAAATAAAAATAAACTGCAAAAAAAGAACAAGAACATGTTAACACTCCGTCTTGAACGAAACATGACTTTTAAACTAAATATTCGAATCAATCTTTTCTAGATTGATAAATTCTAGAACAAACGGTATATACACCATTTCAAATTTATTTCGTTCAAGGAACGTAAACAGGCGGTTAAAGCAGTTAAAAAGGTTATTGATCCGTCTTTTAGAGATTTTTCTAATTATACTTCTGCTTACGTAGGCTGGCTTTGTACCGTAACCCTCTGAAATGCGAATGTCACAGCTGAAACGAAATATGTTTTTCATCTTACAGATACGATAAAAAATTAAATTAAATACTTTGGCAAATATTGAAATAACTCAGATTATAGTGACAAAGACAAATGCGCTGTAATACGATTTTAACAGTATCATTTCATAACACAACCCGTCGACTGCTAATATAGATCTGCTACTGTTACTAAATTACTAATGAGTTCTAATATAAGAAGCAAGGAATTGTAATAAAATATGAATGAATGAATACGAAAAGTGGGCGGGAAGACCCATGCACTTAGGCCGCCTGACGGGCCCATTGTGCACCCACATTCCATGAGTGTTCACCCAGGTATGCCGACCTCTCTAGCAAAGGCGCATATTTTCCTGGGGTGAATCCTCTTAACATCCATCCAACAAGTAATAAAATATACGTTGATTGAATGCTTACCAATAAATATTCGAATTATTTCACAGAGCACAATTTCTCAATAGACAAATAGGAAAATATGAAGTCCGCGCAACTCTGGAGAAGATAAAAAGAACTACACTTTATTTACACCGACTCGCAGGATTGCCGACGCGATATTTCAAGTTTAATAGATGCGGATGGAGTCGCTGAAAATTTAACGCTGAACTTTCCTTTCTCTGTTTCTTTTTGCACAGAACGAGATTCACTTCAGGATGCCGCATTGGAAGAGTCCTCGAAATTGGGTTGATTCAAAGAACGGAATTTATTCGTTCTTGAACCAATAATTACACCTTACAGTGAACAGTATATATTCGCTGACTCGCCTATTCTAATTTGCACTCAAGTGCAGGTCTGCATTTACTAGTGCAGGTAGACTAAAAAGCATTCACAAGTTCAATGATTTGTCCGAATAAAGTGGGTGTGAGAGTACCGAACAGTACCTACATTATAATGATCACTTACATTGAAATAAACTACTCGTCAAAATTAACGTAACACTTTTTAGATGAGCGCCATTTTCGTTCTGTTTGAACTAGAGACTTGCGGTTTGAAAAGTCTCGTAGCTTATAGGGTTTCTTTTAATACCCCGAAGTCGCTACACGATGACTTAAACGGTTCGCCGTCCACACCCCAAAAACCAACCCCATGTCGAAATTTGAATTCGCAAGATTTTAAAGGCAACTTCAGAGTCCTACAAGATGGACTAAGAAGGACGGTGTCGGATAAAAACCCTATGCTGGCATACATTACGACCTCCCCAACAATTCCTGAGCATTTGGTCGCTACCCCACCCTCTCAACCCATTTCCAGCCACCGTGATTCATCCCGCTGCAGTTATGCTGGGTTTAACATGCTCTGACCACTGGTTGGCGGTTTCATTGATCCATATGCTACTAAAATCAATTGGTCTGGGGTGTCACAACCAATTTACACACCGAGACCATTCAAACATCCCTCCAGACCATCGCTACACTCTGGTTCCACCACTGTTGGAAGCTATATGGGCAGTCGTTTGGTCTCTAATTCATGTCCTAGCATCACAAGAACATAGGCTTCCGGAATTTTCAAACCGCAAGTCTCTAGCTCAAACAGAGAAACGAAAATGGTGCTCATCTAAATAGTGTTACGCTAATTTTGATGAGTAGTTTATTATGAATCAACTTTCACAACCATTGGTACCAACGTAGCTTGTAATGAAACTTGTAATGTAGCTTGTAATGTGCAAAATGTTTCTGACCCGTTTTCGTGTACTTTTACCATTTGCAGCAATGTATTTTTATGAACTCAGGTTTCTGCAGTGTTAAGAACCAAATGTGGATCTCTCAACCTATTAAATTACTTGCAAAATAAAAAAAAAAGTTTTTCCAAAATCATTTTGACCTTTCTGAATAATAATATAAAAAAAAATAATTTATTCTTAATCTTCGCTTCGGTAAACGATGAAGGATTGTATAAAATGTCATGAGAAGTCTAACAAAACCTCTTTCTAAAAAGAGATAGTATAAAAAAGTTTATATCTATAAATAAGTATAACATCGAAATAAAACAAAAACTCTCTTTATAAATTTACATTGGTCCTCGCAGTCGCTGATACTTTTTTCTCCTCCTCTCCTCCTCTCCTCCTCTTTTATGCAAATATGAAATTGAAACGAAAGTTCCTAAAGTTTTCAAATCCTTATTGTTTCCTTCCAGGACAAAGGAGATCCACTTCAGCCTACCGCCGTTGCGGAGCACTTCGTTGGGAGACCTAGCCGAAGACAATCCATACGATTCCGATATCGACACCGATTCGCTCTTGCTCCCGACCGCAGGTCATAGCCACCGCTCTAATTCTTTCAGTAAGTTTCTCTATTATTTTTATTATGGGGTTCTGTGAGTCCACGGTTTAGAATAAAGTCGAAGTAAAACCTTAATAATATTGTGACATTTGTAAAAGTGACACAAATGTCAGCTGTCGTTAATGTCACTTTTACAAATGTCCCATTATTGTAAAAGTGAGAGTTAACATTTATTAAGTTATATAGTTTTCATATTGAGTCTAAAGGGTTTTGTTGTGGATATTAAAAACAGAATTATAATGCTCTTAAACTTATATAGCTCTCTCTTAAACTTAAACTTAAATAGCCTTGAAAAAGACGTCAATAAAACGTCGAAACGTCGGCATTTTAAAAATATGCTCGTCTACTTTGTGCTGTCCTCCACCCCAATAGTAGTAGAACTGGTAGACATTTTTGGGAAGGTATTTGAGGCAATGTGAAAAGTTGCTCAAAACTTCCTTTAGTGATACCTAAATACAAAAATGCAGACCTGGCTGATGGGTTAGGGGGCTTAAGCGACCATTAAATTTTTTAAGAAGCGAAATAATTTTAAAATTTAATATTTAAAGAGTTGAAAAATCAAAAATCCAGATCATTTAACCGGGTCAAAAAGTTTGTCAGACGTTTGCAAAATTAATTATTTTTCAAAAAAATCAAAAAATGTACTTGAGGCACCTTGAAATTTTTGTAGGGTATTATTCGTGACTAAAAATAGTTATTTACAAAAAGACAGGTCGTTTTGGTGAGACATTTTACCCGCCAGGTGAGTGAGAATGTTCAGCGTGAATGGGAGTGAGTAGTGCGGTGCGCAAGTTGAAATGGGAGAGAACGCGTATATCGGCAGCTGTCTCAAGAGGAAGCACGATGCAGTGTGATTGGCTCCCGTAAAATCACGTCATTAAGAGCATTCGTGCGGTCGTTTGTAAGAATTTTGGAGTATTTAAAACGTTCTTAGTCGTAATTTTGTTATTTTAAAACTTTTAGACTACGAATAACTAACATTATTTATGGGTATATTAAATAAAAAAAAACAAACAAACAAAACAAAATAATACCATACCTTGTGGGGAAGGAGGCACATCAGAATTTCTAGATGAAGTGTCATAATATTTTTTCATTAAAGCTAGGAAATTTTTATAACAATGGCATCGTGCCGATATACGCGTTCTCTCCCATTTCAACTTGCGCACCGCACTACTCACTCCCACTCACGTTGAACATTCTCACTCACGTGGCGGGTAACATGTCCCACCGAAACGACCTGTCTTCTTGTAAATAACTATTTTTAGTCACGAATAATACCCTACAAAAATTTCAAGGTGCCTCAAGTACATTTTTTGATTTTTTTGAAAAATACTTAATTTTGCAAACGTCTACAACTTTTTCCGGTAAATTTTTGATTTTAACTTTAAATATTAAATTTTAAAAGTAAAATCTCAATGTTCTCAAAACATTTTTTCAAAAACTTTTCTCTCTTATAGCGCAACACCCCTACCGCCGATTTTGTATTTGGTATCACTAAAAGTTTAGCAACTTTTCTGCCCAAATACCTCCCAAAAACCCAGCCTGGACTACAACATTATCTACCAAAACAGAATTATACAAATTCAAAAGAAGAAAAGTTCCCAACTTCAAACACTGTCAACAAGAAGGACAGTTGAGAGGACATCCAAATCCCAGGCGGAGAATATCGTCATTGCAAAATGGCTGGAAATGGAAAAGTTTGAGTACGGAAAACGGCCAGAACGGAAAGGCTTATTGGTTGCAAAGCCTAGTACAAAGAATAACCAACTTCAAGAAGGATTGTCAACATATCGGAGATTATTCTTAAGAAGAAGAAGATTAGACGTTGTGAACCAATAGAAAATGAGACGCGAGGAAGTCCACCAAGCTAGTCGAATCAAACAAGGGTAATCCAACTATTGCAAAATCTTTGCAAGAAGCTAATCTGTCGTCATTCCATACAATTCTTTATTAACAGGTAGTGTATAAACTAAATAAACTCAAATGTAAACTATATAACTTAAAAAGCAGCACACTAATGCACTTTTACAAATGTCACATTTTTTACTTCAAAAACTCGCGCCTACGTGTAACATTCAAATCATAACTAACTTATCTTTGCAACAAACCACTATTTATAGTTTTTACGTCAGACAATTCATTTACTTCAGAAGCTAACTGTCATTCATACAATTCTTTACAACGGTGTGTATAAACTAAATACTTCAAATGTAAACGTAAACTTAGGTCGCTTTTCTAAACTAAAAAACTGCTTTTTAAAAAGATCTTTTATCAATGTAGAATTGTTTCGATTTTCTAAGTTTTACACAAATGTTTATATATGATTAGTCTAACAGTATTTTTTGAAGTGTTTTCGGAGAAATACGGCCGTCCTCACCAAAGCGTCGACTCCCGGTGCTGGTTGGCGAATATCTAAACCTAAATACCTGAAAAATTGAGCGCATTTTACTTTACGTAAATATGGCTAGTATGCGAACCAAAAAATTAATAACAATAAAGAGGAAATTTTCTTGTCAAACAGAAATTGTCAATTTTCCCAAATTTCCATATTTTAGTTTAAAAAAATTGAGACATAGTTTTTATTGTTCATCATAATTATATAATGTTTGTTGGAAACATGAAAATTTCAAGTCATTCCTTCATTAATTTTAGGAACGTGTCAACCAGTCATGAAAAGTTGTAAGAAAAGTTTAGTTTTGAACTATATACTATTTATAAAGGCGTATCAAAACGTTTTTTGTAAGGCTAAAGTGCCATATAATCTTCCTCCTCTTCTTTGAATGCATAACCAGACGGTCAGTCTAATCGATGTCATTTGAGAACTCCTGCTCCAAAAGGTACCGATTGGTTTCTGGCAATTTAGAATTTG
This sequence comes from Aromia moschata, assembly GCA_029963805.1. Taxonomy (NCBI): domain Eukaryota; kingdom Metazoa; phylum Arthropoda; class Insecta; order Coleoptera; family Cerambycidae; genus Aromia; species Aromia moschata. The sequence continues at coordinate 116,708 of JAPWTK010000028.1, read as the reverse complement.
ATCATGTTTGGTACACTTATTATTATGAACTTAAAGACAAACCGTTGAAAACAATTTCTTAATCCACCAAACGGGAATCCCCCCTTAATAAATGTCAGCTGTCACTAATTATACTTTTCTGTTACTAAGTCACTTTTGCAAATGTCATAATATATAGAATGACGTTCTCTTTCGGAAATGTCGGATCTAGTCTGGTCTTTCTTATGGCAGAAAATACGACCACAGAAAATTATCACCCAATATATTAATTTAACAGAGATTTTGTGAAATAATTCAGTAAATAGTCAAAATAGTCGAGAATCAAATTATCGAAAAAAAATCCAAAAACTTAAGGCCTTTGTGACTGGTGGGACGAGTACAAAATATGTAAACATAGTTGTTTATTAAAATCAGTTTTATGATTTTTACTTCTTACTAACGTTGTTATCGATAACATTTACCACAAAGCATTTAAAATAAATAAGAAACTACAAATAAAAACAACGCGAAATAAAGGATCAAACATATTAATAACAAAATCTCAATAAACTTTAGTTGTTAATAACATAAATAAAATAAACTTGTTTTTTAAACTACCATAAAAGAAAATGACGATGTCTAATTTTAAAAAAATCTATAACTATTAATTTAATTTTCAATTGTTAATTTATTAATTTAGTTTTAATTAATTAAAACTAAATTAGCTAAACTAATTTTTAGCTATCGCCAAATTAGTATTTATTTTAGGCTAAAAACAATAAAAACTTTCAATTGAAGGTTACAAAGAGAAACAAAGCTACAATCTGCAGTATTCAAACAAAATTTCATGATATATTAACTTTGAGTCCCGCCAGTCACATATGACTGGTGGGACATATTTCAAAAAAGTCTCAAAACTATAATATGGACTTTTTAACAATTATAAGAAGCTTAAATAGTTTGCCACATGTGTATTACTACTTCTAAAAAGAATCAGAATTGATAAAGTCATATTTGAGGTTAGAAAAACAACTTTTATCTGTTTTTGCGTGACTGGTGGGACATGCGATATGCTTATATTCAAACAAGAAATACACAAAAACTAACATACCTTTTCATTTGAATTATATGTAGTTCCTTAGTTTTTTTTTACTCTTTCTCTGAAATACAATCGTCAGCTTACTGAAATTATTTAAATGGCTAAAAATAGTGTTGCCAAGTTAAAGAACATTTGCCCCCTAAACAATTCAATACGACAAAAAAGTTTCTATGGAGAAAAAGTCATTGTTTTTAATGATTTAACAAAATTTATTTTACAAATTCATAATATTGTGACATTTGTAAAAGTGACATTTGTGACAGCTGACATTTATTAAGTTTTATAGTTTACATACTTAGTTTATTTAGTTTATACACACTAGTTATTAGTAAAGAATTGTATGGAATGACATATTGAATATTCTGAATGTCAAAAAGAATTTTCTAGAAATGTAGAAACTATAAATACTGGTGTTGTTGCTAGGGGTTAGTTAGTTGTGATTTGGATGTAACAGAGTTAAGGTTGACGAGTTGTAGATTGTTAAATAAACGTGTTGGAATTGAAGAAGTGAATCATTTGAAGAGAAATTCGTAACATTTTGGTGACAGCGGTGGGATAATAGAATTCGAAAAAAAAAAAAGTTATATGGTGAATACGAGATCTACAAAATACAACGAAGAAACGACGACAATGGATGTAAGTGAAATATTAAAATTCTTGCAACAAGGACGACAGGAGGACCGTGAGGAGGCAGAAAGACGAGAGAAAAGCACCTGGGGAAAAGCGACGACAGGAGGACGAACGGCGGCGACAGGAGATAAGAGGCAGAAACGTGAGGAGGCAGAACGACGACGACAAGAGGACCGAGACGAGGCAGAGAGGCGTCATCAGGAAATTTGCGAGTCACAGCAAGTAATAAACACCAGGTTGAATGAATTTTCTGGGAGGATTGATGGCGTGGAACAGCAGATTGACCAGGTAGGCATAAAAGTTAATCGAATAGAGAAGGACTTTCAAAATAATAAGGAAGAAATGGAAAGAAAACTGGAAGACACCAAACGGCAAGTACAGAGAGAAATACTGGAAAAGATAGAAGGACTGGGCCACCAATTGCATCGTACTTCAATAGCCGATTCTGGAGATTATTCGACCTCACCAGGTATTCCATTACAAAACTCAACCCTTATGCATGCTGAAAGGTCAGTACACAAAATGCTTAAGCCTCCCACGTACGATGGACAGTCATCATGGTCCATGTACCGCAGACAATTTGAGGCTGCTGCAAAAGCGAACGGATGGACTTCCCAAGAAATGGCTACTTCGCTTGTCATATCTCTCAGAGGTCAGGCTTTAGAAATTTTACAGAGCATCCCGGAAGAGCAGCAAAATGACTACGACAGAATTATAGGCGCGTTAGAAATAAGGTATGGACACAAATATCTCCGCCAAGTTTATCAGTCCCAGATCAAGAGCAGACAGCAAAGAAGTAATGAGTCTCTTCAAGAATATGAAGCTGACATCGAACGACTCATTCATTTGGCATACCCTCAAGCACCCAAAGAATTTCTCGAACAAATTGGCATCCAGACTTTTATTGATGGCCTAGTAGACACCGAAATGCAGCAAGCTTTGCGACTTGGAAGACACACCACGATCAGTGATGCACTCATAGCTGCTTTGGAATTTAAAGCAGCTAAAGAAGCATCGAGGAGCTACAAAACCAGAGTGAGGCAAGTTAAATTCGACGAATGCCAATCGCTTAAAGAAACTGTGGAGAAATTAATGCAAGAATTAAATGAAATCAAACAATCGAACTCTACACAAAAGGAAACCAGGCGCTGCTACAACTGTGGAAAAATTGGGCACCTACAGCGCTTTTGCAGGGCCAGATCAAGGTCTCAGTCAAGAACGAACTCACCAGATCGACAGCCAGATTCAAGATCAAGATCCAGGAGTCCAGACAGAAGGAAGTGGAGAGAAGAAAATGGGACATCAAAGACTTCACAGCATAGGACAGGTCGTTCTCCAACCCCAGACCGAAGACCTCGTTCCAGATCACCAGCGAGAAATTCGGAAAACGACAATTAGTCGATGCTAGGGGGCGTGTGTCGACTACTTATACTCAATGCCCCAAGATTTCGGTCTCAAAAATAAATAGCGACGAACGAAGCCTGATAGTCCATGGATACTTGGACGATAAATGGCGTTCCTTTGTCATTGATACCGGTGCCACAAGAACTATTCTACGGCCTGACATTCTGCCAAAACCACCAAAGGAATTATCCAGACATGTGAGATTGGAAACAGCTACTGGAGAACTGATTCCTGTACATGGTGAAGTATACGTAAAAATTCAACTGGGTTCGAAAATCATGTATCACCAAGTTTTAATAGCTGATATCAGAGACGACTGCATATTAGGATTAGACATATTGAGTAAACATGATTTTGTCGTAGATATTAAAAACAGAATTATACGAATTCAAAATGAAGAAATAGTGATGGCCCCCAAGCTTCAAGATTACAATCAATCAAGAAGGATCATCGTTGAAGAGGATATCCAAATGCCCCAAGGATCGGAGAACATCATTATTGCAAAACTGGATGGAAATGGTGAAGGTTTGAGTACTGGAATAGTCGAGGCCAATGAACGAAACGATGGCTTATTGATTGCAAGAACCCTAGTACAAATGAATAACCAAATTCCAGTAAGAATTGCCAACATATCGGACAGGAAAATTATCCTTAAGAAAAATGAAGTATTAGGACGTTGTGAGCCAATTGAAAGGGTAGTTAAATGCGAGGAAGTCAACCAAGCCCAGTTAAATCCAGCAAAGGTATGTGATCCAACTATTACAGAATCTTTGCTCAAGAATGCTGCCCATCTGCAACATGAAGAAGCTAGAAAAGCTAGACAGTTCCTCGAGAGATATCAAGATGTCTTTGCCAATGAAAACATCACCGGCAGAACAAGTCTGGTTCAACATCGTATAGACACCGGCAATAACCCACCAATAAAGCAAGCTCCAAGAAGACTACCATTCGCTAAACAGAATGAAATTACCGGAATGATCGATAAAATGCTGAAAGAAGGTGTCATCGAGGAATCATCGAGCCCATGGTCATCACCTGTTGTTTTAGTTACGAAGAAAGATGGCACAACAAGATTCTGTGTGGACTATCGGAAGCTGAACAATGTTACTAGGAAAGACAGTTATCCTCTACCTCGAATCGACGATACCCTGAACACTCTTTCAGAGTCAAAATGGTTCTCAACGTTGGACTTGAAGAGTGGCTATTGGCAAGTCGAACTTCATCCTGATGATAAAGAGAAAACAGCATTCTCTGCTGGTACCGGACTTTATCAATTTAAAGTTATGCCATTTGGTCTTTGCAATGCACCGGCCACTTTTGAGAGACTGATGGAGTTAGTACTTAGAGGAATGACGTGGAAAACTTGCTTGGTATACCTTGATGACGTCATTGTAATGGGGAAGTCATTTGATGAACATCTTAAAAATTTGGAGGATATCTTCAGAAGATTCAGAAATGCCAACTTACAGTTAAATCCGAAGAAATGTTCCCTATTTCAAAAACAAGTAGAATTCCTGGGACACATAGTTTCCGCCGAAGGAATTCAAACTGACCTCAGGAAGATTTCTGCGATCAAAGAGTGGCCCCAACCAAGAGACAAACATCAAGTAAGGAGTTTTCTTGGACTGTGTACCTACTACAGGAAATTTGTAAAGGACTTCGGAAAAATTGCCAAGCCACTACATCGGCTCACTGAAAATAATGTTACCTTTGATTGGACTCCAGACTGCCAGCAAGCTTTCACAGAACTGAAGAAGCGCCTAACTACAGCACCGATTTTGGCATACCCTAAACAAGATGGAATGTTTATTTTGGATTGTGATGCCTCTCAACACGGAATTGGATCAGTCTTATCCCAGGTTCAAGACGAAGAAGAAAAAGTTATTGCCTATTTCAGTAAGACACTAGGCAAGGCTGAAAGAAATTACTGTGTCACGAGAAAAGAATTACTGGCCATCATCAAATCGTTGGAGCATTTTCATAGTTACCTTTATGGAAGACACTTTTTAATTAGGACAGATCATAACGCCCTGCAGTGGATTATGAATTTTAAGAACCCAGAAGGACAAGTTGCTAGATGGATGGAGAGACTACAACAGTATAACTTCAAAATAATGCACCGGAGTGGAAAAACACATGGTAATGCAGACACATTATCAAGAAGACCTTGTTTAGAACAGAAATGCCGCTACTGCCAGAAGATTGAGACTAAAGAATCTTCATACGAGACCTGCAATGAATTGTTAATGGCAACAACGATAGAGGTTGAAGATGAATGGTCCTCGGAGGAATAAAAGAAGAGTCAGAAGAAAGACAGTGACCTGAAATTAATCCGGAACTGGCTAAAGAATGGAGTTCGACCAACTTGGCAGGAAGTTTCCAGATATGGTACGACTATCAAGGGATACTGGGCTCAATGGAATTCCCTTTGTCTTCGCGATGGCCTACTGCATCGGAAGTGGGAGAGCCCCGATGGAGTATCCGCAGTCTACCAGTTGGTCTTGCCTAAAGCAAGAATCCACCAAGTGTTGGAAGAACTGCACAACAGCCCAACCGGAGGACATTTTGGAGTAACCAGGACTTTGGCTCGAGTAAGGGACCGATTTTATTGGATAAACTGTCGCCGAGACGTCGAAGAATGGTGCAAGAGATGTGATCTGTGCTCTGCCAAAAAGGGACCAAAAACAAGAAGCCGTGGTAAAATGGTGCAGTACTTATCCGGAGCACCATTCGAGAGAGTAGCTGTGGACATTCTTGGACCATTACCTGTAACCGACCGTGGCAATAAGTACTTGATGGTGGTAATGGATTATTTCTCGAAATGGCCCGAAGCAGTACCTCTCCCAAATCAAGAAGCAGAAACTGTAGCCGAAGCGTTCATCGAGAATGTCATAGCTAGACATGGAGTGCCCCTCGAACTGCATTCCGATCAAGGAAGAAATTTCGAATCAGAGCTGTGGCAAGAAGTGATGAAAGCAATGGGCATCAAGAAAACCCGAACAACTGCGCTTCATCCCCAGTCGAATGGCATGGTTGAACGCCATAACAGGACCATATGCCACTACCTGTCTAAATTTGTGTCTGAAAATCAAAGGGACTGGGACAAATTGGTGCCTCTGTTCTTGCTGTCGTATCGAAGTTCCCAGCATGAGTCGACTACCTACACTCCGTCTATGCTGACCTCTGGAAGAGAAATGAAGTTGCCTACTGATCTCATACTTGGCCATCCAGTAGAAGAAAATCAGGAACGATCTTTGCCAGAATTTGTGGAGGACTTGCGAGAGAGAATGGACCGGATCCACCGATTTGCCAGGGAGAAGCTGAAAATTCACAGCGACAAAATGAAGCAGCGTCTCGACACTACATCAACAGAGACTGCATTTAAGCCTGGTGATGCAGTATGGTTGTACGCCCCAAAAAGGACGAAAGGAAAAAGTCCAAAGCTTCAGAGCAACTGGGAAGGCCCGTACACCATAATAAAGAAAATCAACGACCTGGTCTACCGCATCCAGCTGTCTCCAAGAAGCAAGCCGAAGGTGGTCCATCTGGAAAGGCTCGCAAAGTACACAGGACATAATCCACCCGATTGGTTTGTCGTCGAAGATCCACCGCCTAGGACTGAAGACAGTGTTATTCGGGACGAATAACTTTGAAGAGGGGAGCAATGTGACATTTGTAAAAGTGACATTTGTGACAGCTGACATTTATTAAGTTTTATAGTTTACATACTTAGTTTATTTAGTTTATACACACTAGTTATTAGTAAAGAATTGTATGGAATGACATATTGAATATTCTGGATGTCAAAAGAATTTTCTAGAAATGTAGAAACTATAAATACTGGTGTTGTTGCTAGGGGTTAGTTAGTTGTGATTTGGATGTAACAGAGTTAAGGTTGACGAGTTGTAGATTGTTAAATAAACGTGTTGGAATTGAAGAAGTGAATCATTTGAAGAGAAATTCGTAACAATATATATATATAGACTTTTAACTAGATAGAGTTAGTACTAAATTAGGAATAATTAAAGGAATTTTAAAATGTATGTTGTTTTCCTCTTTTACATGGAATGCCCCTTCTAGTAATTGTGTTACTAACTCTTGTATTTCTGTCTAATCGTCAGAACTAAAATACTTTTTCAATTGTTGCTGTGTGATTTGTGAGTTGTTTGCGTAATGCTACTAATCAGTGATCATGCTTATGAATAATCCAATGTTGTAATAAATGACGTGAATCAATATGTCAATCCAATGAACTGTTTGCAAAGTCCACAAAACCACAACACCGCAAACAATGTTAATTACAAATTACGTTTTAGGTTGAAATGTCTGTTTAAACAAATCTTGTCACAAAATTAAAAATGTCGGATCTAATAAGACAAAGTCAAAGAAATCTTTTCAGTCAAGTTCTTAAAGTAAAACACCAGACAAAAGTTATTTGAGAATGTATCCCATTTTTGTTGTTACCCAGACGGTTGTAGAAACGATACCTTTAAATCAGTTTTATTTGCTCTTTACCCTTCGAACCGCTCCTTATTAAATTATCTGTCAAAATTAACAATTCCTGCACAAACTTCGTATTGTTTGCTGACGAGCACAGCCTATCCTACAACGGACAGGAAAATTCAACAGATTGGAGATTGGGACTAAGATTGGGTCCGACCTAATTTATTATTATGTCACTTCAATATTCATAAGTATTATATTTGCGAGGCGACCTCTTTTGAAATAAATATTCATCATGGTCAGAAGACCCTTAATGCTAATAAAATTAATTTCTATAACATTCTAAATTAATTCAGGTCAACAACTTCTAATATATGAGAAGTTGTGATTGGCTATTGTGACACACATAAAACCTCAGATTGGGTATTAGATTGTGTTCAAAAATAAATTTAAATAAGTAACGTTTTTTACATTTTAGATTTTTTTACATTGTAACTAAATGCGCATGTCTAGTTTTTTATTACCTCCTCTTCTGCATATTAAGTTATAAGTACTTTTTTAATTTGAAAACAAAAATACAAAAGTCGAATGTACAGTCTAACAAGAAATGCGCGATCATAACTTCGAAAAAAAACAATGCATGCATAAGAATACATATGTATATTTGTGAAATACTCTTAATAGCACACTAATGAGCTATATATTTTATATATGTACATATATTAATAAAATGTCCAATCCCCATTTTTATTCCAATCCCCATAATTATATCCTCACATCATCAAGAATATTTTCGATAATTTTTTTAGCGTAATATCCAGAATCTGCCTAGATGGTTTTGTATCGACAAGAAATGTTTTCTTCGAAGTTTTATATCAGACAAAGAAGCACCAAAAGAATACCGAAACAAGAAACGACGCTTCAAACTTTTTTGCGTTCTCGAGTTACTTGAAAAATTCGTCACAGAGATTAATCCAATCAGAAGTAAGGACATTCCTTTTCAATAACAATAATCAAAAGTGAAGATATTTTTTAAGTAGAATGGTGGATCGTTACCGACCATTGTGCCGGGCTCTACTTATTACACAACAAAATAAAATATTTCATAACTTACGAATTGTGTTATATTTCCTTTCCTCCTCTTTTTCGTTCACTTAAAACATACCAAACCACACCGTTTACATTCTTTGCCACAAAAACTATTAAAACACAACTACATTCTGCATTAGGTACCACAAACTTAATCGAATTAGACGAATAAAGGTGGCTTTATATTATCCGGTCAGACGCGGTGCGGGAACGTAGCGTTAACGTTCCGACAAAGAAGGGAGATGTTTATATTATCAGTACTATTTAAATCTCTCGTCTTCAGACATATAGATATATTGCAAGAACACAGTAAACTCTCGTTAAGAAATAATAGACGCGTATCCTGGCAGACAAACATTCTTCTCAACAACGACGGACGGTATGTGTATGACACGCAACGTGCCTGAACGGATAATATAAATCCACCTTAAAAAGATAAACATTATGCTGTTACGATGGTCGTGACACCTATTGATGAGAGTACGTGCTACTGTACTTACTTAATGGTGTAGTGTTCTTAGAAAGGAACTTGCCCAAAAATGAGGGACTGCAGTGAAAACCGTGAAAACTATGAGGAAGTAAAAAAGTTCTATTCAAATAAATAAATTAGTAAATTACGACACATAATTTTTACTCACAATCCGAAATGCAATAATTTACTCTCATCCTGTTGTAAATGAATAAAATAAATTCTCCGAAAGAAAAATCATGTTTTATGCTGTACACAATTTTTTAGTAAAAATTGGAAAAGCACGTCAACTCGTCACTACCTACATATACTGATACATTTAAATATTACTTCCACATCCACGCAGTGGAGTAGAAGTATAGTATTTCTATACTGGAACAAAGAGAATTCGTAGGATAAAAATAATGTACATATATAGGATGTTTTTATAAAATATATAGTAAAATATATTTTATTTTTGTTAGATACAAGGAAAATATATCTGAATAACAAACATAACAATATAAAGGATGGCCACATGTTAAAAATGATACAAATTCAACAAATCGAAAAGGATCAATATAACTGCCTCTACTGCTTTTTGCTTTTTGGTTTGCCATTAAATAGCATTGCAATCTCAATGTTTTTGTTTTTACTTTTTCTATATTTTGTGTTTCAAAATTCGAATTCCCCGAAGTCCAGAGAAAAACAGAACACTTGTAAATTGAGTACGAGGTGTGTAAATTTAGTAATGAGGAGACTGGCAACATAGCGCTCAATCTAGCAACACTGTGGAGACGGGACTTGGAAGGGCGGCAGGTTAACATGTAATGCACTTTCAGTACAAGTATGAACTTGTTAGAGTCCTTTGTTTGCTCTTTGTGACTGTTTTCGTAAACTATTTTTTTCTAGTGCATTTTAAAAATGAGTGACATTAATTTTGAGCGACGGACAGTGTCTATCAGGTATTGCTTCAGATTTGGACACAGCGCAGCGAATACTTCTGTAAAACTTCAACACTCCTACGGAGACAGTGTTTTTTCAAGAGCCCCGATTTTTCTGTGGTTTAAGGCATTCCCAGAAGTAAGAGAGTCGATTGAAGATGAACCATGCAGCAAGATCCAAAAAAGCAAGAATAAGCAGATTGAAGATCAAATGCATGCTGATTTGCTTTTTTGACAACCTGGGATTTGTCCACAAAGAGTTTGTGCCTCCAGACCATACAGTACACCAACACTTTTACAGACAGGTTCTTGAAAAACTTCGAAAAAGGGTCATGCGAGTGAGACCGCACATTAAGAATAACTAGATTCCTGGTTAACTGGTTCCAGCACTGCTGTGAGGAACGGAAGAACCGTCTCCAGCACTGTGTGGCTTCCCAAGGCATTTATTTTGAAGGAGACAATACTGAATTGTAATAATAAATTTTAAAAAATCAGTCTCATTACTTAATTTACACACCTCGTATATTTTCCTACTTCGGCATAACACCACAAATGAACCTCGTATATGTATGTAGGATCTGAAAATTTTTGAGAATCATTAGGATTCCCAATGTGTATCTGGTTAACTATTAGGATGTGTATTAAGTTAGACTCCAACAAAGTAACAATTACGTGTCTACAGCTAAAAAGAATACAATGAAGGAATGTATCCCTCGGCGATTTCAAGTAATTACAGTCCATCTTCAGAGCAAAGGAGATCACAAAGAAACGGAAAAAACCCCTGAAGGAAAAGCTGAACGTACATTTGTACAGATTTTTAATGCTAGGTTTTCCGTTAAATAGCTTTGTGTTTGGAAAATCTCGTACCCTTTTCCCGAATTTTACGAATATTTAACTTGCAGAGCTTTAACGTTTGTGGTCTTAATAAAGCGAGTATTTTATACATCGGAGTTATACAAAAGCAAACTCCGAAACATCGGTGTGTGTAGCTGGCCTATTTCATTTTTCAGGGAATACACAGAATTCTAATGTTTAAAATGTATTTAATTCCATGAACATATCATGCTATGTTATAATTTAAAGGCAGTTACTTTTCACGGGTACAATGTTATTACATTCAAAACCTTTAAAGGGAAAGAAAAGAAGTTCACAACACAAAGGATATTAAAAATATTATGCACAAGTCCTATTCATCTAATAATTCTCCTTCAAAAAGCGCGCATCATATGGGAAAATGACCAAACAGGTCACACGACTTTCGGTACCTATCGAAATCGAAGTTTTCCTAAAAAAAAGTTGTTTATTTCCACATTTTACAAAGGTATGCCAAATTCAGAAAAATGAAACATTTCGAATTTCGAAAAAAACAAAACCAGTTTCCAACACCACTATTTTTATTACAAAATATAGATTATAACACGTCTTTTTCATTAAAAAAATAAAATAACGCTTCAAATGGTGTTGTTTGATGCAAAGTTGACATACTATACAGATTTTTAAACAGCATTTGAATTTTCTTCCTAGCTCAAAAATAACCCAAAATAGCAGCAGTAAGACGTTAAATTGGGACACCCTGTAAATAGTAATAATATATACAGTGGTCTCGTAAAGTAGTGGATAAAATAGATAACATCGACACGGATTTTTTTTGAAAAAAACGCTCGATCGCGTCAAAATATACATATTAATTGGCATTTTTTTACAAGGGTCTTGGATATATTGGCCACTTTTCAAAAATTTATGACGTCATCGATATATTTTTTTTTTTAATGAAAACCCTTATTTTTATGAGGGGAACGCATTTTTCATGTACAGTGACTTAAATATCAATGTAGGTTACATAAGGAATTTTTTTAAGAAAATCGATTTTAAATGTTAAAAACTAAATTTACTAAAAATGGAAGAAAATTTCATTCTGAGTGCGTGCTCAATAAATTTAAAAAATATCAATTGAACTGACAATTTTTTTACAGTCTCAAATACGGCGAATGCGCCAGTGATTATCTAATATTTGAAAAACGGATTTCAGACTAAATAAAGTACAAAGCTGAATATTTCGAAACAAGATTTATAAGGGATAAGTAAACAGATTTTCCAGAGTATCTTAGGCGCTATCAAGACGTCAACGGTGCACAATATGAATTTTCTTTCAATTTTAAAATTTAGTTTCTTAATTTTTTAAGTCGATTTTCTTAAAAACATCCTTATGTAACAATAATTACGTTACTGTACTTGAAAACAGTACTCTTTCCAGTTCCGTCATTAATAACAGGGGTTCTCATTCAAATAATTTATCGATGTCGTCATAACTTTTTGAAAAGTGGCCAAAAAAAGACCTCCATCAGAGACTGGCAGTCATAATATGTATCTTTTGACGTGTCCGAGCGATTTTTCCGAAACAAATCAGTGACGGTTTTATCTATTTTATCCACTACTTTACAAAACGCTATATAAACAAAATATGTACTCACAATATTTTATTTAAGATGTCAAATTCCCGAAATACTTTATCGAAAAACTACTTTGATCTATTTTGATTTATCATGAAAGTGTATCTCCTTTTATACTGGAATTATTTAAAAAACTAATTACAACTGCGAAAAGCAAATTCATAAATCACATTTTTTTCTTTTTATGCAGCGCATTCTTTCTTATTTTTTTCTATCCCTTTATTCAAGTAAGATCTCTTTGGTCGGAACGAGATTTTCCCCTAAAGACTTCTTAAAAGAGAATTATACACCCCGAAGGGCTCTTTGGCAGCGCTTTTCCTAACTGATTGCCCCATCATCCGGCATGTATTCCTCCCCGCATATTATAATCTCGTATTATTCCACCCTAGGGATTCAAACGCTCAGACAGATTTTCGCAAATTTTATGGACTCGTAGTTTAAGATTTCTCAATTTTGATTTCTTTTCAAATGAACAGCTGAACTCCACTTATAAAATAAAAATCAGATTGTTATGAAATTATTCAGTATTTAGAAATAATTTTGACTAGCATATGACTTTGACTAGCTTTGTGGTTGGTTATTGTTAAATAACATATTTTTTCAACATTAAAAAGAGAAACACTTTTAAAAATTTATATATTATAATAATGTGCATAAATACTCAAGTACAAAAAAGTGCAGGAAAAATGGTAGTAAAAGTTAGTAAACATTTTTTAGTGGGATGAAAAATTAGTAGAAAAAAGGCACATCAAAGGTTTTTTCACAAACATCATTCGGTTACAAATCCACTGTAGCTTTTTGTACATAAATATAAATTATTATAAATGTGACGAATGTCATTTGTAACCCTCTTGGTAGGATTACGCTTTCTAGGTGATTTTAAGGGTTCATTGCTTTTTGCTTTTTGTGAAATAGCATTAAATTAACCGTAGGCTCAATGCCCAAGCTCAAGTGTGCCTAGGCATTCGTTCATTCGATGTGCAGTTATTACACAAATAAGAGTAACAAACAACAAAACATAATTAGGATATTTAAATGCATGTACTTGCAGGTAAAGAAAATAATTAATCATTTCACTGAAACAGACCGTTATGTAAAAACACTGATTAAGCCCTGAAGAAGTCAGAGTACATTAGACGAAACGTCGTCAAAAATTAGTGCTTGTATACGTATGTTTGTCCAATATCTCCAAAAAATTTCCTTTGTCAACTATAACATTTAAGTAGATTGTTCTTTTTTTTCGGAAATTCTGAAAACGATTCTGGAATTTTCAATTCGAGATAAATGTCTAAATCCCAGAAAAGGCGTAAGCCACTATTAAAGCCAATGTAAGGTTTACATCAAGAAGACTAGAACTAAGGAGACAGACCTGCGACTTTTCGCTGTATAACGCGACGGGTTTGAATATGGCCTGCAGAGACGCTGTAAGCAGTTCTGTACCACGGTATACAAATAGATATACAGTAAGCGGTAGCCTAATGCGTACATAGGTGGATATTAAATACATATTAAATGATACATTTTTATGTCATAGTTGGGTGAATTTACTTGGGCCGGGGAGGCTTGGTTGTACATAAGAGGCTGAGAGAGGGGTCTTCTAGCGTAGGGAGCGGAAATCTAAAGAGCAACGTTGCCAGAACTATCTGTACCTCTTAACTCTGCATAATAAGTCTTTATAAAAACCCTATATTTACAAGATGCATTGATGTACGATCAATTAATATGAGCCAATTTAATTTTCAGACTGCGTTGCGTATCGTATATTAAAGTTTACTGTTATCTTTTTTTCAACCCAACTACTGTGAAATAATTTTAAACAGTTAATTAATATTACTTTAAAAAGCTGTGAAACAATTTTAAAACATCTAATAGGAATATTATGTTGATATGACAACAGCGAAACAAGGCAGAACGAACGAAACGGTTCGGCTTCGGCGTACAAAATTTCGGCGAATCGCATCTGCACATGTCAAATTCAAACTGCGCCAGCGCTCGGGGACTAGACGTTTGTTGTCGTTTGGTTAATTTATATTTTATATTAGTATGATAGTATGCGAATAGTTATAGTTCAGTTTAGTGACTTTTGTGAAAACGGTCAAAATTAAATCGGATTTTTTGTTAAAATCGTTGCTTTTGTTATAAAAAGCGATTTCAAACCGGGGGAGCAAGGTTTTTGCTGGCGAAAATGCAAAAAAATGCAAAAAAGAGTGGGAGATTATTGCATATTTAGACTCCCGATGTACCTGGAAGAAACCTTTACTTCCGACACAATCCTTTTATGCACTTAACACACCAAAGTACGTGCGAAAACTCCGAATCACTGGCGAATAAGTGGAATTGACTCGAGGTTCGTCTGACACCAGCTGTCACTGCCGCTATAGTCGGCGGTAAACGTTAATGTTTTGTGCGTTAAGGCGTATTTGCATAATTTTAATAAATGCGTTTATTATTAATTGTCGCTTAAAATCCTTGTCATTCATTACAGATTCCAAGTTGACTATTTATTTCCTAAAAAATGAAACATTTTTTTTATTTAAGATGTCTGTTTTTTTTAACTATTTTTATAAATATAAATTTATATTATATACATATAATCATTTTACCAATAATTTTTTCAAGAAAATTCGTAAATTTTAGGACGGTAAGAAATATTTGCTTGTGTACTTACGTGTGAAATTCTGAAAAATCAACACCTGTACCTCATTAATTTGGATAATTAGGAGAATATGAAAATATGGCTTATTCTCGCCAAAGATGCGTATTTTTCAACGTTTGCTGATGTTGACGTTTCAACGTGAATACGCCTTAACGTCCACCGCGGCAGTGACAGCTGGTGTCAGACGAATGCCGACTCAATCCATTTTTTATTCGCGAGTGATTTTGGTGTGTTATAATTGTTATAAGTAAGTGCATAAAGGGATTGTGTCGAAGTAAAGGGTTAGTTTATTATTGATTTTTGTGAAAACCAGCCAGTTTTTCGGTCAACATCGGGAGTTTAAATATGCAATAATCGCACACTATTTTCGCATTTTTTTTGCATTTTCGACAGCAAAAACCTTGCTCCCCGACTTGGAAATCGCTTTTTATAACAAAAGCAACGATTTTAGCAAAAAGAAACATTTTTTTAAAGCCATTTTCACAAAAGTCACTAAACTGAACTTTTACCAAATGTACTTACAATATTTTATTTTACGTGCTTCAACGTTAACAATACAGCAAAGGAAAATATTTCGTTTCATACATACATCAGTAATTTGAAATAATGTCCGGTTATTCTGACGCTTCGGAACGCTTCTTGTATCACACAATTCAACACAGCACTTTCGAACCATATTTATTTAACATTCGGATTGTATTTTTATTAAAGCCAAACGGCATGTAAGTACACGTTTTGACAGCCACATTCATAAACGTCATAGAAAACCATAGCATGGTTTTAAACATTCACATGTGGTCCACTGCTCATCACGTGATGTCGAGTACAGCACTGCTTACAGCGCCTTCTGGAGGCCGACAGATATGAGCCCATGACACAGAACGAGTTCGGACTCCTTGGTTCTAGTCTTCTTGGTTTAGATAATTTCAAACTGTCAACAAATGTCAAGTAATACAACACTTCGACAACTTCGGACCTGCTGCCAACTGCATAAAAACGAATGTCTACCGCGAAATTTAAAATTATAATTGAGTGGTGGTATCACTGCACACATTTAATAGCGTCATCGATGACGTGCATTGGTTTTTATTTTGCACAAAGTACAGGTATCGGAATTGTATACTATTATTGCATTTAATGATCAATAAACTTTGAAAAGGTTTTAAAAATGTTCTATATATCTATTGACCGTCATTTATTTATGCCACAAGTGTAAGGCACTTTGAACACAACATTTTGAAATGTAGCACAATTACATATGTATGTATCATAACAAGATCTGTAGATGATTAAATATGTGTAGGGTTGAGGAATAACTACGAGATGAAATTCTGATATCGCAATAGTGATTTTTTTGAAATTCTTATTTTTTTTAAAGAATTGGTTGTGGAAGTAAAGATACTAGCGACACTAAATTTTCTACAATACGGTTATACCCAAAACCATTATGAGTAAAGCAAGATTTATCTGTTCTTCCATGTATTAATTGTGCCATGCCATGTGTTCTTTAAATCTTTCTATTTCCTTTGCATGTTTAGTTTTGCACATATAATTGGTGAATCCAAGAACAGTAAAATTCCAAAAACATAGTTTAAAGAAAACTGGAAAGAACGTAATAACATCACAACTATTGAAGTTACGAAGTTGGTCAATACAGAAAAGTTGTACCTCCTTAGACAAATTATGTTCAAAAAGAAAAATTCAAAAAATGCACCATTCCTCCGACCTATAACAGAAATATGGTTGTGGACATGTATGGTACTATTCTTGGATTCAATAAATTATTTTTAAAGCACCGTTTTTTTAATTCCTTTATATTATAAGGTCTTTTGAAGAGGAATAACTATTATATGCATATAAATAATTTTTTATTTATTCAGTGCATGCAGATATTAAGATAACATTGATCTAGACGTCATGATCTTCATCGACATTACTTCGTTTCCAGGTAGTGATGTGATAATAAAACTCGAGCGCCTCACCAGTAATATACTGCATGACATTTTTTATATCCAGTATTTTCTTGTGATTGATAGGAGGTGGTTCCGAATAGGCGCGTTCATTTGATAAACTTTCCCTGTTTTGTTTTAACAGTTTAAATGTATAGATTTAATTATCCAAATGTTTGTATTGTTTTTGATTTTTTGCTACCATAAAAACCACCAGCACAAGCTCTAACACTACCATCGCTACTATCATTATTGGACATTATTTATTTCCTTAAAAACTGAGAAACACAAGTAAAAACAATAAATAGTAGAGTCGCTTAGAACCAAGAAAAACAGCAAACTTGTACTGTTCTTCAACACAAGTAAAAATGTCATTTTTCGGACGTTATATTCTATTTCGTATTCATTACTCCTATTACACGTATGTATATTATTAAATACTCCTTTCAACTTATTTATATTTGAATATATCTAGTGGTAAACTAAAGTATACCATATATAGTAGTATGATTACTGAAATTTAGTGATCTTGCAGATTTATAAAGCAGAATGCCAGGCGAATGGAATTTTCGACAACTAGTTAATGTATGAATTGTAAAACACAATATTTTAGAATTTAGGCATTTTTATATCCATCGATGAACACATTAATGTCATTAAAATGTGATATTTCTTTCTTCCGATTCCAAAGTTAAAAAGGTAAGATTGAATCCGATGGAATTTTTCGCTGAATTTTTTAATGTATTTGTAACATTAAATGCTTATTGATAAAAATCACAGTTGGATTTTGATTAAGAATTGATAAGTCCATAGTAAGTTCCTATAAGGTTGTTTACATACGAATATCATCACCAGACTTCGGACAAAACGTGGTTTTAACCTTGAACGTCTGTCGAGTAAACATGAATATCTGTTCATCGGATGTCACCTCTATGTTTTATTGGTGACAATTTTTTGGTCTACTTGGATATAAGTGGTTAAAATAACTCGTGTATGTTCAAAAACCTTAATATATTTGAATACAGTGCAAATTTCGTTAATACTTATCTGACAAAAAAAAGGGACACTGTACGTCGCCGATGATATTTGGTCTTTGTCTATCATAACCACGTAAAAAACCACGTTTATCCAAGTCTGATCATCACGCAAGAAACTAGAGCCTCACACATAAAATTATTAAGATCCACCACTTGTCAAAGCACTAACTCTTTTCACAAAGCGCAAGGAACGCAAAGTACAGAATTTATAGCCCGTGATACAATTCCAAACGAGAACTTTCGTGAGAAGCATCTACTTATCCTCCGAACGTACAATAGTTCGTATACGTATTTTCCAACTCAAAGACCACGTAATGCTATCACCATCAATTTTTCTTCCAGGCTGCTACGGTCTCGGGGTAATAGAGCCTGCATTGTACAAGAGCACGCTGGATTTGGACGAGATCCAGTGGCCGGAGGGCCACATCGGCAGATTGTGGTTCTCGCTGCGCTACGAGCCCTCCACCGAAAAGCTGCTCGTGTCCCTGCTGAAGGCGAAAAATCTACCGTCGAGGACCGTCGGCACAGTGAACAGTTGCGATCCGTTCGTAAGGTGGGCTGTGAAACTCAGTTGTTAATAAAGATTTAGTTAACACATACAGGGTGTCCCCAAAAGTCGACGATCAAACGAAATCGATAACCATATCGCACCTATAATGGAACAAAGACTTAACTGCAAAAAAAGCTATTTAAAAAGTGGGAAACTACTTTTATACATTAAATTAATACATACGTTCGCCATACGCAAGTAAAATCTGGAACAGTTATAACTATATTTCAGTACTTACTAGCAACATAGTTACTGTTTTAATTACTTTTTGATTTGGCCAGTACAAACATGAGTTTTGTAATTGTGACGTTTTTTCTTTTGAAATGAAGTTTCATTATTTTTCAGTTTTGTCGAAACAAAAACTCCATTTAGCTGGATATTGCTTTGTATTTATATAAAAACAAGCTGTACAAAAGAAAGTATTATTTCTAAGAACTGAAAACACAAAAACTTAGTATTCTACGGTACGTAAAAATATATGAAATGAATTGGTCTTCAGCTTAAGCTTATTTAAAAATGTAATTATTAAAAAATGATTCGTAATACTTCGGCACCACGTTAGCCTTTATTAAAGCTAAAATAGCCTCTTTCTTGGTTTCAGTGAGAGGAAACTTAGAATTATAAGCTTTTTTCAAACCAATACTTTTTCTCTCACATCGCAAGCTAGTACGTTCAGAGCACACCTGTACAGACTTCCAGTCTGTATCCTTATAAGATGTCTTATGAAAAACTTATTGTTTACAGCCTTTTCTACTCGTAATTGTTTCATTATCACTTATCCTGAATATTTCTTTTTCAGTATTTTTTAAATAATTATTACCAATTTCTTCGACAATAGTCTGAGGTCATAAAAGTCACTGTGGGTCATTTCAATAACTGAGTAAGGTTTTCCTTTTTTTTTTTTTTTGCACTTCTTGTAATCGTTATGTACTGATCCGGAGTGTAAATCGGTCCGGCCTTCTTTGCTCTTCCGATAGCTTTCTCAATCACAGAATGGTGCCATTTGCACAGAATAACGTCACATGCGCCATCTATGGTTTATTTGAGTAATTATCTTTATGACGTTTTTCCACTTGAAAGAACATTATAATTAAATACGTTTGTCATTATAATCTTAAAAGTCGACATATTTGCAGTTAGGTCTTTTTTCATTATAGATGCGATATACTCGTATGTTATTATCCGAATATTGATGGTTCAAGAGTTATTTTAAATTTAGTATTTTTCCTAAAATACGTCTAAAAAAACAATATATTTTTTTGGCATTGAAATGGAATGTGTCCATTTTTTAATATCATTGTTATTATTATTATTATTTTGTCAGTTATTTAAACACGGGTTATTGTTTTGTTATACTTTTATCTTAGTTCTTTTAAGGTAAATAAGTCTCTAGGATGCTTGTTACCAATACTAAGTAGAATGGTAATATTAGTAGGGAGCTGGATTCCGTAGCCCTTTAGCTTTTCTATAAATTCAGATATAGCTTGTTGGTGATTACTGCAAGCAAAAAATAGGTGATTAAGGTCAGCTATGGAATTATTATCACAAGTGCATGTCGAGATTTCACTTAATCCGATTTTATGTAGGTGATATGGAAACACCCCATGGTTCAGTTTTAGACGAGTAATAATAGTTGAAAGGACTTTAGGAAACGGAATTTCTGTACGTGATGGATCTTATTTGGGAGTGTCGTATGTAAAAGCGCATAATGATTTTTTGTACAATTAACGTAATTTTTCCCAAACTTTTTGCCAGCTTGCCCTAACCTCACGCCTGTATACATTGTTGCCAACCGTGCATACCTGAGTGCGCTTTAATTAACAAAAAAATAATTTTGCATCCTATGTGATTTCATTTTTTTAGAATAATTTTTATTTCAAAGATGATTTTCAAAGTTTTTATTAGCATCAGTAATGGACGGTATAGCGGATTATGAATCCGATGCAATACAAAAAATAGTTAAAGTATTATGACTTGTATTGCTGGATGTAATTTGTAAAACTGTGCCTAAAGGATGGATTCTTCTGAAAACAGCATGTGTGGTTTAGTTCTTTACAACATGTGGTTTAGGTCTGTAAGTTGTGACGCTAATAACCAGAAGGTAGAGAATTGTTTATTCTATCTATTAAAAGGACTGCAAGTTATTAATGAATTAATAAGGATTGAAATTAATGAATATTAATTAATTAATAATAATGAATATTGTTTAAGTGTTATCTAGTATTTTATAAAACCATAGCTTGACCAATTTACTATGCAACGATCCGAATTATACTGAGCGCATAAACAACTTACTACTGACTCGGAGTGACCACCTTCCGCATCTACAATATCGTATGATGCGCAATGGATTTATTTTCTAAAGATATGCTGGGCGTACACTACCTGTAATGTTCTGGGATATCAAACTATCAAATCATTGTAAACAAGACTTGTAGAAAAACATTCGTAGAAAAAAATAATTTTGCGAATAACCCATATGGTATAATGTATATAACACACATATGGTATAATGTGTTATACCATATTAGAACCTGCATTAAATGGACAACTTCTTCTGATATTTGGTCAATTTCCTGTAGTAACTTTTTTGCTGTCGGTGCCATTTAAAGAAAAACAAAAACTTGTTTGGAAAACAAACACGTTTGATTTTTAACTTTGACAGCGGATAATTGAAGTCATGAACATACTGTTTTCATTAGGATCCATCCCTTGGACACAATCTTATACATTACATCCAGCAAACGAGTCATAATACTTTGGCTATTAATTTTTTTATATATGCATTAGGCATTTTCAAGGAAAAACACAACTTTTGAACCATCAACAATCGGATAATAACAAACGAGTAAACGACGTTATCAAGCCTTAGACGCTTTAGTGTGTTTAAAATATTAATCTATGTCATACCAAAGAATGATATTTTTTCTCTACCTGCAGGTACATGTGTTTAAATATTTTAATAATGTTGTTATATTTCTTTCTTTTGTTTTAATAACCACACTACACGAATAATTGCCTAGGCTCGATTTACTTTAGGTAAATAGTTTTCCTTTAAATAACTATAAATAGTTTTACTTTAAAGACCTATTTAAATACATATTTAAGTAAATCGAGCCTAGGCAATTATTCGCGTATTGTGGTTATAAAAACAAAAGACAGAAATATAAAGGACGGCAATTAAAATATTTAAACACATGTACCTACAGAGAAAAGATCAATCTTTGGTATGACATAGACCAGTATTTTAATAAATACTAATTGAGCCTTGATAAAGTCCAAGTAAATTGGACGAAACGTCGGCAGAAAATTAGTAGATCGTTATTTGTCCAACATCCCAAAAAATCATTTGTCAATTGATGTTTTATGAACCCAACCGATAACTACCTATAAATATTTAATACAATCGATTTATTTTATTAAACTATTTTTTAATATTTTTCACTTTAGATGATAAAATTGTTTGGATAAAATATAAACCCTCAATGTCGCGCCTCTGTTTAGTAAAAAAGATTTTTTGTGCGTTCAAAGCATTAGTCCCACAAGTGCTATTTTACACCTGCTGATTTCTTTTTGTCACCCGATTGGTTAAGAGCATTAAGTCTCGTGTTATTATCTACCAATTAGGCATCGCCTTTTAAATAAAACTGTTCGTTCTTTAAAAATTCGTGTTAACATTATTTCATCTCCAAGAAGCACTCCATTTCGAAAACGTTCTTGAGAAGTACGAACCACTTCATACTGCTAAGCTACTTCTTTCGGACATACCCTGTATTTTGGTTAGTTTGTTTATTGTGTTTAATTATAGATATTCAATTATTTTTGAACTGGTGTACTTATAACCTAAAATATGCTATCCTAAATTCCAGAAACATAGTATTACTCATATGTATGTATTTCCATTAAGTTTCGAATCTGAGATTATTATAGCTTGATTTCACAGCACCCATTAATCTGAAAATCGGTGGCAAATTTCAAGCGTTGATAGTATTCACCGACGCGTGACAGGTTTATCCAAATTCATCCCATGCGCCAATTATTGTATTGCCACGTAGAAACTCAGTTCGGACGGTGGATGTACACGGAATATTAACCTGTCCATTCAAATGAATAATCCGAGTTTTCGTTATTTGAGAAACATACAGTATCCGGTGTAAGTCAGCTAGCTGTGTATGGCTTAGCTAGAATATTCTGGAGAACAAAGGAGCCTTTTATTTTCCAATAACAGGATAAAACGGAATTACATAGAGATTTGCGGAAAATTGAAAAAATATATATAATCCAGATGTACCGGATACTAAAGTATCCGTATACTATAAACGGAAATTTAAGAAAGTATTGGGATGGAACAACTACAGAAAATTGGATAAAAATGTCATGTGAGATTTAGAGGGTAGGTACACTATACGAGGTGTGTAAATTAAGTACCGAGACTCTTTTTTTTTAAATCTTTTTATTCGAATATAATTACCATTAAGTATTGTCTCCCTCAAAATAATTTCCTTGGGGAAGCCACACAGCGCTGGAGACCGTTCTTCCATTCCTCATAACAGTGCTGAAACTCATATACTGGAATAGCCTTCAGCTGGTCGGTTACAGCCGTTTGAATGTATTCTATGGTCCCAAAATGACGTCCTTTAAGGTGATTTTTCAATCTCGGGAAGAGGAAAAAGTCACAAGGACTCAAGTCAGGCGAACAATGAGGCTGAGGAGCCACAGGAATGTTTTTACTGGCTAAAAACCTCGTTTACTAAATGTCTGTGTGACAAGGCGCATTGTCGTAATGCAATATCCAGTTGTTCTTGATGTTGTGGGACTCACACGCATGTCATTTTTCAAGAACCTCTTTGAAAAAGTGTTGATTTACTGTTTGTCCTGGAGGCACAAACTCTTAGTGGACAATTCCCTGGTTATATAAAAAGCAAATCAGCATTCATTCGATCTTAGACGTGCTCATTCTTCCTTTTTTTTTTTTGGTCTTGGAGGGCTTGAAGTGTGCCATTCCATGCTTCGGCGCTTGGTTTCCGAGTCGTACACAAACACCCAAGTTCCATAAAATGGGGATCATTTCCAATCGATTCCAAAATGTCAAGACAACAAGACACCTTTCTTTCCTGATATCCTTTTATTCCTGCGAACGGTTTTTTACAACCATTTTTTTGCGCAGATTTTTCTCATCCCCAATTCGTGTGTGAAGCTCTGATGAACAGTGGTGTAATTCAAATTTAACTCTTCCCCGATCATTCTTGTCGTCAACCGACTATCCGAATGAACAAGTTCCTATATTCCATCGACATTTTCATCGGTTCTTGAAGAATAAGGCTTTCCGCTGCGAGGTTCGTCTTCAGTCGACTCTCTTCCTTCTGAGAATGCCTTAAACCACCGAAAAACCTGGGCTCTTGAAAAAACACTATCTCCGTAGGCGTGTTGAAGTTTTGCAAAAGTATTCGTTACGCTGTGTCCACGTTTGAAGCAAAACCTGAAAACACACCGTTGCTCAAAATTAATGTCACTCATTTTTTAAAAAACTCGCTAGAAAAAAACTCATTTTCAAAACAGTCACAAAGAACAGACAAATGACTCTAACAAGTTCAAACTTGTACTGAAGGTGCATTACATGTTAACCTACCGCCCTTCCGAGTCCCGTCTCCGCAGTGACGCTAGATCGGCTTCTACGTTGCCAGTATCATTACTTAATTTACACCTCGTATATGAACATTAAAGAACTCGTTATAACAAAATTAACAACGCATTATTCATACATTAAAAACATATGTTCCAACACAAAATGCATCTAGTAACACAAGAGTACAAATGAAAACCACTTTGGTTAATTTTGGGAAACAATATGTTCCTATAAAATTAAAATTAAAATGGCCATAACTTTTTGAAAAAAAATATTTTGCAACAAATCGAAAAAGTCTCCTTATATTTGTTTCTAGATTATGGAAAAATATATACTGCAAATATTCCACAGAGCGTTACTGAGAACCCAGGGAGTACTCAGTGTTTTTGAAAATTTTTTCGCAAACTTTGCTGACGGTTTTTTCACTATAAATCCTTTCTGTAAGAGGTGTATAGTCATCACCTAAAAAGTGAAGTGGGTCCCATGCGTCGTTTTTCAAGATATGGCTAACTGAAATATCACGCACCGCCACTGACTACAAGTAATATAATACTCTACTTCATTGGTACACTTTAGATAGTATCTGACGTGATAATATTCCCAATCGATATATCATCCACCAGGATTATTTTAAAGATTTGTAACCTTCATATATCGAAAGCAAAGACGTGAGCTCTTTTAATACATATATGACAACTAAATGCGCTACAGTTTTACTAAAACAACAGATCAAACAATTTTTATGCTAAAAATATGTTTTACAGGTTACATTTAATGCCTGATGAGAGACGCTATCTACAATCCAAGCAAAAGAAGAAAACTTGCAATCCATATTTCGATGAGACTCTCGTGTTTCAAGTGAGTATATGTATAAACCAAACAAAAGTGAAAATGTACATATCTGCAGTAGATACCTACTATAATTTTCAAGGTCAGTTTCTGTTAGAAGTTTATACATGTTATAAGTAAATACATATAGGGTAAATGTGGGAGAGACGCCGCACTTTTTTAGAATGTGCAATAACTCCCCTTAATAATGCAATACAAACTAGCTAAAATAAGACCCATACTTTAGAAATATTTATTCAAGAAACGGAACATAACACAAGTGGTTATGGCAGGAAATAAGCAAATAAAAAAATATTTTGTTGTCATATACAGGGAGGCCAACTCTCCTACATGGAATGGGTGAGTCGCCGCATATCTAGAGGGAGAGATGGCTTATAGGAAATCAGATTAAATTATTTTTTCACTTGAGCCTTCTTCAATAAATACTTTCCACATGGGTTCCAGTCAACTTCGAATGCTCTACACATTTCATGTAACCAACGTTTGCAACGTGTATACTCAATTCAATCTGATTTTGGCATAGTTCCTATATTCCCAAAGTTCGAGACTCCGCATTCATTTTCGTCGATATCCACAAAGCCGCATTCATTTTCCTCAATATCAGTAATATCGTTACTTTATTAATGAGCTGATATTTCTACTTCAGATTCAGATATTAAGGATGATTGCTTATTTTACTTTTCGTTTTAACCCTTTAGATACAGATTTAACTTGGTCCTTTTTGTCCATATTAAGAACAAAATTGTATTTAATGTATATACAAATTTTATTATTTTATATCTTTTATGTCTTTTATACAACTTGGATTAGTTAAATGAACTGCCGGTTGTTTTTTGCGTTTTCTAATATTAGAAAGTACAGGTACGGGCGATATTTGTTAAACCAATTTTCCTGAGGTAACGTCACAAGTGGTCGAAGTTGATGGTTGAAGTTCTGAATTGTTATTGGAGGAACTTTGCATTATCGTATCTGATTGACATTGCTTTAATCTCGGGTTTAGTGCATGTTTTTCTCCTTCCTCCAAACTGTGTAAAGCTTCAGTCACACTGGTTTTAGGAGAGGACGGTTAACGTCCGATAACTTCTGTATTAGTTAACTGAAGATCAGACACGCAAAAAGCATGTTCAGGTATTGCCTGTAGATTGTGTGGGTAAGCACCACTTAGTGCGTCTTCTATCCCACAATACTTTGCAGCGTCTCTCCCCAATAGATGGGAGAGACGCTGCACTCAATTTCTTATAGCTGTTTAATGCCATAGCGATCACGGTGTAGTTAAACATAATATTAATGATCCTACGTTCAATCACAAATAAAAATACAAGCGAATATAAACTGCACTGATGCTTTGCCCAATATTTTTGAAGCCACGGAAAAATTTTTAGCCACGCCTGAACAGTGTTTTTTTAAATATTCATTAACGTAAACGTTCGATTTGCATGTAAGTGACTTACGATGCACGGTTATGCATCAACTGACTATAAGTAAGCGAAATTGCCGTTGAAATTATAACAGTAGTTCCAAATGGTCTTTGCGTCTTCTCTCCCACTGCGGCATCTCTCCCACATTTACCCTATTGATAAATTACAACAGAATATATTAACAAGACATTACAAAAAAAAAACTATATTTATTAATTTAATTATTCCTGATTTACTTATAATTTAACTTCTGTAGGTATACATTTGCTTATTCTTACATGAAAAACTATTTATTTGAATAATCAAATCTTGAAAATTTAAAAAAGGCTATACAACCTAAACTCTTTTAACTAATGCAAATAACATCTAAATATAAAAAATAAAACACTATGTCGTACAAAAATTCTTTTTAACTGAAATGCTGCTGATTTTGTTGTTTGTTTTACAAACATAGAGTTACAAGTTACAAACTCTTTATTATTTGGAATTTTTTTCTCCAAGTTTCTACAAGCTTCGCCAACTTTTGTTTGAACTTTTTTTAACTAAGTAACCGAACTTTTCAGTTCATATTTTTTGTTAGTCTTTGCGAATGGTTTCACGTTGAAAATTATTTAGTAGAAAGTTCCGCAGTATCCATTAGAGTTTTCAAGCCAATCTCCTGTGAGATATAAAATGTGGCACGTGAAATGCGAAGAATGTGATAGAAGGCAGATCTTACATTTCTTTAAATATTGTTGCTTATGCTCCCTATGCTCCCTATATCGACTTTTGTATGTAGAAATACATTTCTTTTCTCGAATCAAATCCTCTTTGATATACTATTAAAAGAGGAAAGTTACAAGTAGAAAAAAGAAACGACTAGAAATAACTCGTACATGGAGTAGTAAGTAGTACAAGTATACACAGTGTGTCCACGAAAGTTTATTTGTGTTATTAGATTTTTTAATAATCTAATGTCGGGATATGTTATTATATATTACTTTGTCCAAATGAAATTACGACCCTATATTCTTTGTAGAGGATGGATTTGTGAGAATGCCCCTCCCTTTTCCTCATTATTTTTAAAGCTACGCAAAAAATGTGTACAAGTACAGTGGTGACCTCTCAAATGTAATAAAGAAAAATGTAGCAGCTGTTTAATTACGATTTTTTTAAATATAATTTATGGACATTCTGAAATAAATAATGAAAATATATCACAAAATCTTAGCAATAATATGCCACGTCGTTGGAGGTTTAAATTTAGACGTATTTTGTATCAAAATGTGGATATACCTTTTCAGAGAAGCAAGAATAGCCTAGATTTTCATCAAGATTGCATTCTTATATATTTAAAAAAATTAGAATGTAGATTTAGACCAAAATTTTAGATCATAATTTACTTTTATCACAAACGTTTAACAGAAAGCAACTAATAAATTGTTGTGTGTATAAATATTACAAGAGAAATATCGAGTACAGTGGTGGTCCAAGAAATTACTAGATTACTACACAGCAAGACTTACAACCCATATATAAATTTTATGTAAGCACAAAATGCAGTACTGTGATAAATATTTATACACGAGTATGTATGTATTTAAATATTTATTGTAAAAATAATTCCTTCTGAAGAAGAAAATACATTGTTTTAAGCATTAACCTACATATATCCATCCAAGTTTTTTTAATTCATAAACCCACATCTCACGGAAATCTCCTGCCTACATAAATTCTAATGTTGACAATTTTTTTCAGGTTTCGGCAAAGGATATGTCGGATCACATACTAAAACTGACGGTTATTGATGGGGTCGAGTGGGAAAAAGAGCGAAATAGGACACGTCACCTATCCACTTAAGGATTTGGAAATCGGGGATGGCAGCGAGCAGCAACTGTTTAAAATGGACTTGGAAAAAGTACGTCAAGTAATGTATACAGACATATCATGATCAGTCCATATTCCGATTAAAATGTGAGCAGAATATCTAACTAACGTAAAAACAACATTTGACCCAGAAGTTACATAGATTAAATATGGTCTTAAAAAAGGGATACATTAATAATCAGTGACAAAATCAGATAATATGCAAATACCTACACTAACTCACTCACGACACTTATTTTGAACACAGCGTTGTACCGTCCATCCGCTCGATTCAAGTTAACGAAACATACTACGGAATAGTCGCACGCAGTGTAGCTAAACTGCATACAAACATCTCGATTCCCGCACTGGAGTGCGAGTTACGATCGGTCAGTGGCGTACGTATGCACGGGCGAAAAATATACGCTTATATAATTCGTATATTTCGGTTTATACTTTATGATAGAGTTGTATAGTGCCGACCCTGTCTTAATGCACATTTTCCGCCTAATACTCACATATTAATTTAGTATTAACAAAGCAATTTACTCATCAATGTGCAGTCTAAATGATCGCTCTGAGAATCACAAAATTTGACCTTTTTTGTGTAGAGGATAAAACAATATTTTTTTAACTTTAAATTATTAAGGGTTGGAAAAGGTTGCTCATTTTTACAAAGACTCATGTCTCGTCCAAATTCTCTTAACAAAGCCCCCATTATACGAGTATATGAACAAAATTTTACTGGAGCGTCTTTAAAAAAAAAAAAACAATATTTAAAATAACACCACACGTATATATTTATACTATTATAGACGAAAACAGGCTTATTTTTTCAAAGCTGTAAAACTTTCTCAGAAACTATTTGTGTATTTAAAAATACTATATGAAATGTTTCATCAGAATATTGCATATTTACAATATAAAACATTTTGTTAATATATCTTTATTTCAGAATATTTATACAAATACCGTGTGTGTAAAAACGACATCGGCCAGTTATGTAAAAGGACAAACAGAGAGACGACAGATAAGAAGCAACCGCACATGCATCGAAGGTAGTGAGGGAATAAGAAAGGCCCTCCCACCACCTGCGCTAGACATTAGAGCGAGAAGTGTATCATTTGTCCTTTTTCACAATTGGCCGTTGTGGGCTTTACACACTGTATATTATCCCAAAGGTCCTATCGTATCTTTCTTTACATGAAAGCAAATAATTGTCTGTTTTCAGTTGACAGAAAAAAATGACATGTATAAAAACCTATTCACTTCTTATTTGCTCTCACTTTTGTGTACTAACTAGTACAATACGAATACTTCTCGATTGTCATTTAAAAAAAAAGCACTACTCAACAACATCTGGTCTCAAAACGATCCTAAAATAATTGTATTACAATTTAAAACTATATACATACATTCATACAAGCACTCATTGATGATCTCTGTGAAAAATCAACATTATCTTCAAATATCTACCACAGAAAAAACAGTTCTAAACAGAAAATATTGTGTTGTAAAAGGGATTTCGTAATAAAAAAAAAAAAACTTTAAATCCAAGAAACTTTTTTTGACGTTTAATCAACATTCATTCCTATAACATTACTTGCACAGTGTGAATTTCACATTCTTGTACCTACCGCATTTAATTATCTTCGTCCTTTTATTTCAACCCCCACTTTCACTAAAAGTTTATATACACTATATATACCTATACTTCCTGCCAGAAAAAACAATTAGCTACTTTATATTCTAGACTACTATTCTACTGTATATTCTCGAAATCGATAAAAAAGTAAGTAAACACTTTGTTACTCACTCGTGTTTTATATAAACTTGGGTTCTTATATTAAGGACCTACATCCTACGTACAAAAAAAAAACAAATTAATTTTTTTTGTTTCGAGTAAGTGAATGAGAATAATAATGAGCGACACAAACTCGTTTATATTTGACACAGAAAGCTTTAAGAGGCATTTCCCTAAACCATTAGCACATACCGTTCTTTACAAAAAAAATAAAATAAGGGGTAGAGGAAACGGTACATTAAGTATGTATTAACGTAAATATTTTTACCGATCGATGACAATTTCGTCCATTTTATATTATGATATTTCAAGGTGTTGACTTATATAATATTTCACAAGGTATTCATTACATAATATGTAAAAATATATATGTCGCGTTTTCATCGTTCTTAATAATAATACTTAATAAATGTGAGCTACGTATTAAATAAGCTCATGTATTGGAAAATTTGATAAGAAAGTTAGACGGTCTTTTAGATAAATCATATATGCACACATCATACACAGGCTACGTTACTATCACCTATTAAACGTTTTGGGGAACTATATTATGGAGTACCAGGATTTTCGGGGATAATCTGCTCATTTAAAAATAACGGAAACTTTCTGTCACTTCCGGGTATAATGAAAATTAACACGAACTTTATTGTTTTGGAAAACAGGTATATTTTTATCATATACTTGGAAGTCTGAACCATTCTTATTTATTTATCTATTATTGTTAAAGTCGCTTATTCGAAAGAGAACATACATGCTGTTTTTTAAGATATAGTTAACTTCGCTTATTCATCCTCTTTCTGCACGTATTAGCACTTTCTATACCTAAAATGATTTTCTAGTTACATTTATATTGTCAATTAAAATATCATTTTCAAAATGATTAGTGGTCTTTGAACAACTTTATCTTTTCTTAAGTCACAACCTTACCAACTTCTACAAAGAGCAAAAAGAACACGCAGTTCAAAAATTATCTAACAAGATTATATAACAAAGGACCACAAAAGATTTTCCAATGCGCGGAAGTACAAACCCAGTCTAATTTGTGTTTTTAGTGTTTTAGTTTTTTCTAACAAAAACACAGTTTACACGGTGGTTGATTACACGGGCACACAAAACCAAAGAAGACCATTCCCCTTCTACGTTTTTCAAGCAACCTTCAACCCAACGGCACACTTACTGGAAAACCCCCATAACTATACTGAGATAAGTAAACTTCCATAACCACGTAACCTAGGACTGGCTAACTTCCATAACCCCTGATCCAGGATGGACAGACTTCCACAGCTATGGAGTTTCGAGGCTATAGGGTTGAGATATGTGATTGGATCATATTCATGCCTCTTCATTAGGTTACTGCATGTTAAATTTCACAAGTCCTAGATATAGGGTTTTTGAGATTAATAGGTTTGATATTGAGGTTATTGAATTTCAGAACGATGGAATTTCGGGTTTGAGAGTCTTTATTGAATCATATTCCATGCCTTTTTCATCACGTTATTGTGTCCCAGATTTCGCATGACTTACTTATAAGGTTTTTGAGGTTAAAGGTTTGGAGAGGGAGCTTTGGAATTAAAGCTATGAAGTTGAGAGTCATGATTGGAAAATATTTATGCTTTTTGCATCATTTGCTGCGCGCTATCAGTTACAGAACACGCATATAGAGTTTATTGAGGTTATGGCGTTTTGAGTAAGTGCGTTGTCGGATTGAAGGTTGCTGAGGCTTGGGGGTTGTTGTTAGATCATCCCCGAATCATTACAGTCACCAGCTCAAATATATGACATGGTGTCTGATTTAGTGTTTTTCATAGGGATTTTTTGTTCCTAGGGGAAAAATTGAAAGTCGTAAATGCATCCTGACCTCGATTTTGATTCAGCGCGTTGAAAAACAAACATAGAAGGGGAATGCATTGTGTTTGTGTGCTTGTATAATCAAGCTACCGTGTGTAATGTATTTTTTGAGGTTAGAAAAAACTAACGGTAAACAAGGAAAACTGAGGTCTGATTCGTATTCAGTGACCCCAAAAACGTAGAGTAGATTGAATCTGTACTTCCCCCGCATTGGGAAAACTTTTGTGGTCTTGTCTAGTAAGGTAAAAACATTCGGTATATCGATATCATTACTCAAAATATTAATTACCTGGCCTTGACCGAACGAACGAGTTCTGGCTTTGATCTTGGCCAAAATGGCCTTCGGCACACCAATGCCACTTTTTCCTAAGAGTGAGCTTGAAAAAGTCATACTTGAGAAATAGACGAGTAAAAGTGAGTAATAGATCTTGAAAAAGTGAGTAATAGATCTGATGATTGATACAATCATTCAGTAGTTCGCTCGTGACGCACTTCCAGGCAGTTCATATTTTTAATGCCTAATGCTTGTTCTATAATAACTGGTATCCTTCAACTATTCATGAGGGTGATATTTGCTACACACGCGACATGATATTTTTTCCGTACTCAGCGCATCTAAAAACGCGGAGATACCCACTTTAGGGCCAAGGAGGAAAAAAAAGACTTGTTAAGTGTTAAGAAGGATGGGTCCAGGATTTTTATTTGACTAATTCCAAAGGAAAACACTCTCAAACATTCGCGGCAATTGTTTTTCCTTGGACTTTACCTTGAAAGCGAAGCTGGGGTTGGGGACTCCACATAATAAATTCATTGAATTTATTTATAAATTTCGCATTTAACAAAAGACCGATTTTAACTCACCTTTACCCGCAGTTATAAGGTTAAGAAAAATTGCATTTCACTGTAATTAACGTTGTTTATGTTGTCAGAAAACAAGATTTTGGCAACACAACATAGACATCTGGAGAAACACAACTTAAAAACGTCTTCCACTGTTACAAAACACACTATATAACAAAAACAAAGTTACTTTCAACATGAACATGAGTGTTGATGTTGATATCACCATGTTGATATCATCGGGAGATGGTTAAACTGATTTTAATCCCGTTTTATTAACTGATTTTAATGTAAATATACGAAAATCGTTTTTATTTTTTTTTTATTTTAGTTCCAAATCATTTAATTAATAAAATTATATATTTATCGTGCAAAAATGTCATAATCTTTTCGAAAGTTAAGTGTTAATTTTCTTGAACGATTTTTCTCTTATCTTAATCCTCTTCAACGTAAGAATGTTATTATTATGTTAACTACACAATATACTACAAGAGACTCCCTGACACGGCCCTGCTCAAATCAACAGGCTACGTGCCCTCGATTTCATAATTTCTTTAAGAAACGGTATACTCGTATTTAGGAATTTTCCACAAAGATTCTGCGATATAAACCAGACTGTAATATAAACATTATTCAGCAGAAGGAAATATTCCATGGTGTAATTCACTTTCTCTTCCCATTTAGACCCAAACAAGTCTATAACTTACTTCTCTCAATACCTACATTCTTAGATAATACGATAATTAAAAGTGGGTACGTAAAAAACATCACGGTTAAAATAACAAAAGTGACGTAAAAAGACTTGACAGTTTTGGTCAAGATCTTTTTCAGACAGAATTCGAACTGCATTGTGATCCGTAACATTTGACCAGGTTAATACAGAGACAGGATAAGACTTTGTACACCTTTAAACGACAAAACGTGTCTGTGCATATGCCACGCCCCTAAAGCCATACCTGTGTTGTTAACTAATCTTACAAAATCGCTGCTGTTCAAATTCACCGAAAAAGTCGGGGTTTATTCTACTGATGCCGATACAGTGATGCCGACGATCCAACGCCGGGTTGTGCTTATTGCCAGCAATGGCGGCAAAGACATTGCCCATCCACACCTGGCCTCCCTTTCCACGCCACCTTCTCTGAGAATATTTTCATGCAATTTTAATACTTTTCTAATTTCATCACATTCTGATTATATAATGCCATTCATTTGAATAAATCTTTAAAACTCACATAACCTAGCGTGATAAATAGAAGATATGTAAATTATGCTTGCTTACTTTAAATGCTTCTGACACCAATTCTGCTGATAAGACCTGTATAGTATCTCTCGGGTATGGCCTTTCTAAATCGTACTACGTTCGTTATGCGCAATTGACGAGCGGCCATACGCTGGGACCCACAGAAGGTGCTGATGTCGCATAGTTTTTTAAAAGAAGGGACTGTAACGTCTATATGAAAGGTATTTCAGATCTAGGCAGTTCTGTTTTTAACCGATCCAGCAGGGGTTCGAAAATAAAATTTTGTTTTTGTTTTCCATATTCCAATACGTAGTTTCCACACAAAAACAAATTATTTTTGTTAACCTGACAAGACAACCACGTGTTTGGAACAGAAACAAACACGCTGTTTTCAGATTTTTAATAAACAGAGTGCTGAACGGAATAAAGATATTATTAGTACAGTTGATAAAGTGACAGTGTTGCTAGGCTAGTGTTGTTACAAGTTTATTATTTCTATGTGAAAATCCTGGTCGTTTGTAGTTGGATATTTAAGTATATTATTTATCTCCACAGATGGATAGGTAAACGGGGCCGTCGATCACCCGATATCACCTTTAAACTTTTTCAGTGGGGTTACGTCCACGAGTAATTCTTACACAACTTGACAGATCGGATGTTCAATATATCTCAACAATATGAAAGCAAAATATACTATTTTATTGAGTAAGGAAGTACAGGATGAAGATGTATGATGATAAAATTGGTGTTTTGGTTTCTGTTTTATGTGGACGGTATATTAAAATTTTATTTGTATCCGCTGGACCTAATTTTCAAAAATAAATATGTACACTTTGCACTCGTATATACAAATACGTGAACAAAAGACTACTTCGATGGCAATTATAGACTGGTATTGTTATAGTTAGAACTGGAATAAAAAAAGTTTTTAGTTTTAATCTTCTCCCTGAAGGTGCCAACTTGGAGAAACGCGCGAGAAAAAATAGTCGTTCGAAGTTTTGTGGAAAATGTCCAGTTTTTTGTTTCTACGTCAGAAAGTTCCAGGACCCACTCCAGGAAGAATTGAAATAACAGCCATTTTCAATCAATTCGGTTTGGCGCAAAAATTATTTTTATTTTCAATAAGAATATTAAGTACATGATTCCTTGAACACGTAGATATGACACAAGTTTCAGCAAATCATAGGACCTATCTGATCTTTAAAATTCATACCCTGCTAAGGAATTTATTTCAGTCACATCACGATCACTAGTACAATTTCTGTTACTTCCAATAACGTCCAGTTTACTGAATTCACTACCATAACTAGTAGTTTTATACATAATTATTGTTTTATACATAAGTAATGTTATAACTGGAGAGCTTAAATTGCCAACCAGTTTAATAAAATGTATAGAACGAATATACTTTGCCTAATAATTTGTCAAAATATATTTATAGAGTACGTAACTAAATTTTGTTTACTAGCAGACCCAATAATATTTTTTTGCATTAATATATTAATCATCGTTGTTGTTTCAGGAACCTCAAGAAATAAAGTCTGACCTAGGAGAGTTGCTAGTATCACTGGTATACAACGAAAATCTCCAATAGACTGACTGCTACGGTGATTGAAGCAAGGAGGCTCAAGGTAAGTACATGAATTTTATTATAGACATCCAAAAAAACGTCATCAAAGTTGGCCGAGAAAAAAAAGGCGGATTTCTATTCTTAATCGAATTTATAACCTTATTTATTTGTCAAGACTGTCACATCATATGACAGCCATTGTTTATTTTGAATAGTGACAGTCACTTGTCAAAAGTTTGACATAACCGAAAAGCTTAGACATGACCGCTATTTCCATCTCTCTCGTTCATAGCCAGAGTTGATGACGTTTTTTTTTGGATGTTATACTAAAATCTATAATAAGTAGTAAGGTAACTTTTCGAAGGTTTCTGAAGGACAAAACTGCAAAATATTGTCATACCCACCGTTTTACATAAAAATTATATGTACAGGAAACTATTTTACTTAACAAGTATCTTGTTGTTATGGAGTGTCCTTTTAGAGAACAATATATTATTTTGTAAACAATTTTCAGTGTTCCCAAAATAGGCACTTACATTAAAAAAATAATGAGATGATATTTGAATGACTTTAAAAAAGTGTAGTCTAGATCACAGTCAAAATCACCGTACCCCATTTTGAACTCAACAATTTTGCTGCTGAATATATTTTTTTAATCCTGTTTTTAAGATATCCGATGGTTCGAGATTTCTGAGGGACCCTGTATAAATATCGATAAACCAACAACTAATGCGGCGGACATATTGCCAATAAATTATTAATTGTTCTCCATGCCGTGTCGTTTTTTACACTCGTTGTCGATCAGTAATTATAACGTTAATATTTAAGGGTTCATGAGGACGCTTGTCATGTGTACTTTTCAATTATTCAATGAAAAACTTTAATCACAACCTTGTACCTTATGTAAATGTCCTATAATTAAGATCAACAACAGCCAGTTCATATTAGATACGTCTAAAATAGCCTAGAATGTACCATTTGAATAAAGTAATCGATAGTACTTGCGAAAAAACTAACCTCCCTAAATTTTTAGATTTTTTGAGCCACAAGGAGAGGGATGGTGAGGGTGAGAAAATAAAATTTTCGGTTCGACTCTAAAATTTCAATCTGTCTCAGTAAGAAAATGAAAAAAGTTAAGAAGGTTGCAATGGTTTTCGATGTGTTCTTTTGCGTAGAATACGATAAAAATATTTTCAAAATTATTGGGGTAGTTTTCACCCTTATTTTTGAGGATTGAAAGTTTAAAATCGAAATTTCGAAAAGTATGACACGGTTTTTTTCAATTTTTTGTAATTTCTTTTTTTTTTTGCATTTTCGATAAATTTTTAATTCATAATGGGCGTCGACCAGGAACTGGCCCAAAAAACGGCCCAAAGGTGAAAAAACCTCGTTTTAGCGTATTTTCTCATCCTGTGAGATAGTAAATGGCAAATGATAATATATTCCAAGGTTTTTGGGTCGCTGATTACGAATCTATCGTCAGATTTTCAAAAAAACAAAATGTCGGATCCAGTATGGTAGTCAACTTTTAAAAAATGGCTAAATTTTGAAATTTAAAAAATACC
This sequence comes from Aromia moschata, assembly GCA_029963805.1. Classification (NCBI taxonomy): domain Eukaryota; kingdom Metazoa; phylum Arthropoda; class Insecta; order Coleoptera; family Cerambycidae; genus Aromia; species Aromia moschata. Next base: position 79,446 of record JAPWTK010000028.1, on the reverse strand, counting down.
ATCGTATTCTACGGGAAATTGTCTACGTTAGATTCGTGATCAGCGACCCAAAAAACCTTGGAATATATTGTTCACTTGCTATTTACTATCGAGTTACAGGATGAGAAAATACGCTTAAACCAGCGTTTTTCACCTTTTTCAGTTTTTTTTGGGCCAGTTCCTGGTCGACGCCCATTAAGAATTAAAAAATTAATCGAAAGTACAAAAAAAAAGAAAGAAATTAAGAAAAAAATTGAAAAAAATCGTGCCATACTTTTCGAAATTTCGATTTAAACTTTCAATCCTCAAAATAAGGTGAAAAATACCCCCAATAATTTTGAAAATATTTTTATCGTATTCTACGCAAAAAAAACACACCGAAAACCATTGCAACCGTCTTTTTAATTTTTTTAATTTTTTTATTGGGAAAAATTGAAATTTTAGGAGTCGAAACGAAAATTTGTATTTTTTTCACCCTCATCATCCCTCTTCTTGTGGCTCAACAATCTAAAAGTTTAGGGTTAGTTTTTTAGCAAGTACTATCGATTGTGATATGTTTTTTTGACCTCACTTAGATGGCGTGAAATGCCAGATATGTATTATTTCAATAAAATATGTATATAGTGTACCAATTTAACGTCTCACTATCGATATTCTTTCTTATGTTTGAGCTAGAGAAAGAAAGTTTGAACACATGCAGAATTTTCCAGGGTATCTAAATTTGATATTATTGTAAAAGGTGTTGTTAAAAGCATGTCCCAAAAAAAATGACAAGTGTGTTTTAGTGCGGATAATATTAACCTTTAGAGGACGGAAATCCAGCATACTGGCTCAAAGAAAATGTTCCTCCCTTTGTTCAAACATCATTATTCAGGGTTTTAATTTGATTATTTTTTTTTATTACGATTTAGGAATTGCTATTGACAAATAATATATCGATTTTGGAATTCAGTATGACTGATTCAGTTGGATGGATTTACAAATCAGTGCAATCAAGATATCAGTTGATAAAGGAGGTGTTGAAGATGACTTCCGACCGCGGAAACGGCGGACTTCCACCGGTCAAAACTCACCCCCAAAGCGGTGGTTTTTTATTTTTTTATATTAGTGACAAAACGTCAGCCCCCGTTTTCAAGGGGCAATGCTGAACAATGATGGTGGTGTTCAATATCCCTGCAACCCCCTACCAACCCCTCCACCAGCCAAAACTCACCCACGAAAGGGGTATTTTTTTAATATCAGCGGCAAAATGTCTGTCCCCCGTTTTCGAGGATGCTGAGCACGGTGGTGTGTTGAAATATTTCCGACCACCAACCCCTCCCATCGGTCAAAACTCACCACCGATAGGGCTTTTTTATATCAGCGGCAAAACGTCTGTCCCCCCCAGCTCGAGAATGCTGAACATGATGGTGGTGAATATTTTTTTCAAATCCCTTCAATCCCCAAATCAAAGGGATTGAAGGGATTTGAGGGGTTGGTGAGGGTCGAAGTCATCTTCAACACCACCCCCTGCTCAGCATCCTCGAAAACAGTGGAAAGGACGTTTTTTTACAAGGAAATTATGTAGGGGGGTGGTTTTTGGCCGTTTAGGGGGTTGCTCAATCCCAAAGAGCATTCTGACACCGGCATCGTGTTCAGCGTCCTCGAAAACGGGGGCGGGGCTACTCTCGATCCGGGTAAATCGAGATCATTTTTTCAGGATGTTTTCCGACTCACAGATGCCACTATTGGGAAGATCATTGTTTTCATTATGTTACCGAATTGAGAAAATGTACATATAATGTGTCATAATAAATTCGAAAATACCAACATGTGTTATTATCACTTGGCTTTATCATGTGGTTATATTTGTCCATACATACAAATACATATTTGATAAATATGTTTCAAGAGTTCGTATATCGTGATATTTTGTTTTTCGATCGCCATCTTGAATCCGCCATTTTGAATTATAAAAATTTCAGAATTAACATAGTCAAAGTCGGCGAATATACTTCACCGACTTTGACCATTATTTCCATTATTTCTATCATTTTGATATTATAAGACTGAATCCGTTATCTTGAATCCGCCATTTTATATCCACCATTTTGAAGCAACCATTTTGAATTGTAGAAGTCTGATTCACAATTATTAACTCCAAATCACTTCTCTACATACTTTCATTAATGTAATCCAATTTTCATTTCAGCAACAGCTAACTTGCATCCGCCATTTTGAATTTCAAAAAATTAAACAAAAAACATAATCGTGAAGGGCGATATAAACACTTACTAATACATTTTTTTAAGTAGAAAAACATTAGCGTTACCCTTCCTGACGGAAAAACCAGTATATTGGCAACCTATGATCAACACTTTACCCATGTTCAATCTGTGACATAAGATACTTTTTTATGCATTTTCTCTTAGAGGGATCATAAACCCCAAATGCCCGTTCTCTAAAGGTTAAAAAGTATACTATGTATTACAAAAGTATATGTAAAAGATATAACTGATAGTCAAAAGTAATAGTTTAAATTAATATTTTCGCACTTACAAGTGTTATACATACTCGTATATAGGTTTTGAAATATTCAGATTTTTCATTAACTTTCTTTTTTACCACCTAAGATTATATCCATGATAGTATCCAATGTGTGTCAGGGAAAGCAAATTGCCAACATCTTTTGACTGTTTAAGGTATATTTGTACGTATGTATGAACTAAATCAGTTCTAGTCACATTATCTCATTTTATTGCCATTACATTCACAGAAATCACATTACGTACCTTCTCACAACTAGAGTAAAGGTGGCGAAGAATATATATGAAGTTAAATCAACGGATTAGTTATATAACGTTGACATTTTTTATGTACATAGGATATGTTTGTACGTGATATGGACTTTTCGCACGTTTTGTATTTATTTTCATAGCCAGATTTTATGAATTGATTCAAGGAATCTAAACGAAACTACTTGTTTTTCTAACATGTGGATGTTTAATTAGTGTGGTGCAATACGTTTCTTACACATTTCTTTCGGTGAAAATGGGTGTGACCCAGTGGCGGCTCGTGACCTTTTTTTTTGGGAGGGATATTTTGTAATTTGAACATATTTTGTAAAAATGTTTGTTTCCTAAAGTTTTGTGACGATAAACATTGTTAGTAATATGCCGCTGTAATGTTAGGAGAAGGACCTCTACTTGGTCAATAAAATATACTAAGTACATTTGTCTAACATAATGTACCTAATATATTTTATTGGTTCAGCAAAACCATCGGGGAAGGTGTAGAGTTTCCGTCAAATTATTTTGCAAATTAAATGATGCAGTGAAATAAAATACGGATTTTTGCCACTTTCATAATATTTTGTTTGCCTAATAGATGTAATTTACAAACACAGCTAATATGTTTCTGACTGTTTGTACTTTATATGATACTCAACAGTATCATTGCAGGTTTGAATATTTATTTGAGTTTCATGACAACTCGTATTGTTATTTTTATGAAACAAACTGCTACACTCGCAAGTTACCTCCATTTTAATTTTGTACAGTTAATTAAATGAAACGTTCAAATAATGACTTACGTAAGTAATATGGAACACTTTTCATTATTATTATCCTCCTATACCACTCAAAACACTAAAAAAACGGAAGAATATCCGGTAGAACAATAAAATATATTAAATTTTGTAGGTTAGGTTGTTAGGTTCATGATATCAAATAACTCTTTTTCTACGCTGTCACGTGTGAGAGGTGGGAAGTGGGTGTGTTTGCCTCTGCTATGCAGTTTTTTAAATGCCACTGGAGTTAAGGATTAAATTTGTTAGCAACGCATGTTAGCAACGTAGGATGGCGAAGCGCGAAGCCTCCAATTCCGTATAAATACATATGTGAAAACATTGGCATCGGAGGCTTGCCACCACGACGATAGACTAAGCGCTTGGTCGTTTATGAGGGCTAATATGTTGCAAATAATTGTGCATTTGACATATGTTTATTAATATTTTTATTTTTAGAAATTAATATATAGATAAAGATATATGCATTTAAAAATGAAAGGTAATTAAAAATTTATAGGTAGTATATTAAATTTTAATTTTATTAAATACAATTAAAGTATAGTAGGTTTATAAAAAAAACTTATTTGTAATTTTCACAGGGGAGGCACTGCCTCCTCTGCCTCCTCTGACGAGCCGCCACTGGTGTGACCAGAATTCTTGAATTGGTTTTCCAAATATACATATTTAATTGAAGGAATATATTTGTATTTGACTGTTTATCATTGACTCTTTAGATAAAGTAATTTATTATTTGATATAAAAGTGTCACAATGAAATCATCCTGAGATATTAACATTAACTGTCAATGCAGTTTGTCATTACAAGGATAGATTTGTTAATAATTTTATTTAAGAAAGTGTTCCATATAATGATGTGATTCTTTAAATGAATATACAAACACTTTAAGTATTTATTAGTGAATTTGACCACCGGTGTTAATCAACTTATTTTTAATACAACGAAATAGCTTTGGAGGAATTCGCTATTACACATATGTATATGTTGATGGTGAAAATGTATTAAATAAACACGGAACAGCACCGATTATTTCCTGATGTACAAGAATTCGTAAGCATAACAACATAACAAAATTATTACCGGGCGAAAAATGTTAAATTAATAATTGGCATTCTGTATGTTTTTATTGTATTTAGACTAAATTTTTTGTTTTGTGAATGTATAATAAAGAACGTAATACAAATGTAATACTAAATAAAAACTAATGTAATACAAATTTTCTCTAGGTTCTTACTTAAATTACTTTCGGAAAAACATAAATCACACTACCATATGCCACTATAAATAATTCACTTATTGAATATTTCACTAACTCTATTATCAAAATTCAGCTGACTCAGTTTCCATTGATATCGCATGTATGAAACTAATAACACAGTTATTAGTTGCATACGTAAAGTCGCGCATAAATTGGATAAAAATTAAAGGGTATTTTTTTTTAGAAAAACGTTCAGACACATTTTTTCATTTGCCTACATTTTGACGTACTATCAAAGATATGATAAATGACAACATATGGTTTGTGAATCATTTGAAAGCTCTTACTTCATGCAGTATGCTCCTAAATTTTGGTGCGATTCTATCAAGCCATTTTTAAATGGCGGCCGATCAAATGTTAAAATTCGATAAAAAACGAAGGGAAGTTTATTTCAAATCATTCAGACACAAGAGGTTCTATAGCTAATTGTTCGGTTATTTAACATAACACACTGTCAACAGTTATCCAGAATTCCAGAAATTGAAAATAAATAATATGAAGCGCATTCTTAATTATTTAGATTAAATTAAATATTTAAATTAATATAATGTAGGATTAGTGACCTGTTTCCATATAACTATATAGTTAATTAGTGGGATGAGGTCAAATGTTTCCAAAAAAACTAATTTTCAGTTAGTCGACGTTTCGCAAAATTTATTTGCATCCTCAGGACTCTAAAATATGACAAACACTCAATGTAGATAATAACAAACGTAATACCACACAGATTAAAATAGGGAATCAGGATTACATGTTTCATATTTATACTTACAATTGAATAAGCTTTTTGCTGTCGTTTTTAAAAATAAATATGAATGAAACATTGATAAAACAATTGATATAACATAAAATAATAATAGAATGCAACGTACTGTCACCCAGACGTGCATCGGCTATCTACCCGTACAATTCTAATTAGCTTAAAAACTACACATACAAATATAAGAAATAAAAAAAAATGTCTAACTTCTTTAAAAAAGACACTAAAAATTGTAAAAACTGCTAAAATACTTTTATACAGGGTAGCATTATAAAACTTACATTAAAAGCGTATGTATATAACATGTTTTTATTTTTAAATATATATATATATATATATACAGTGCGTCCATAAAGTGACGCATAAATTCATTATTAGCTAAATGAACAATATTATTGAAAATTCCCGAGACAGGTCAATTTTTGATTGCGATTTACTATTTTTGTCACATACTAATTTAATATACAGGGTGTCCCACCTTCGAGTAATGACGCCACCACCGATTTTTTTAAATGGAACACTACATTTTTTTTCAATTTTCGGATGACCCTGGCCGAGCTGAGTCCAAAAATGTATCACAAGTTGCTTCTATCTATTACAGGGTGGACAACAGTACAAAAATTACAAATTATGTATTGCTGATTAAACGCACTAAAAAAAATTAAATTAACGTTATTGTGATACAAAAATACAACTACTTTAATAAACACCAGTTTGGACAAGACGCGCGAATGACGCGAGGCGCGATACGTGGTTCGTTATTTTTTTGTCATTTGTTTTTTGATTGTCATTGTCATTTTTTGCCATATTAAAAACGGCTATTTAGAGTTCACTTTTGTATTGTTAACGCTTCAAAGTAGGTACTTTAAGTGAAACCTAAATCTAATTTATTTAAAACGTTTTGTTGAAAATGCCTTTAAATGAAAGGGATAGGATTGAAATTCTAATGATGATTGGTGTTGGCGACAGAATGCGGACTCAACAAGAGGTGTGTAGATTATTCCATGAAATGCACCCAGATCGTGAACCTGTTTCACAATCTACAGTAAGCAGAATAGAGCGAAAATACAGAGAATTAGGACACGTGAGGGATGCACCAAGGCAAGGTAGACCTAAAATTAATGAAAATGTTCAACAAGACGTAATTTTGTCGGCACTAGAAAATCCACATTGTACAGTACGGCAAGTATCTAGGGATTTGAATATTGGAAAGTCTTCAGTATCGAATATTTTTAAAAAGGTAAAATACCATCCCTATAGAGTACGCCTCATCCATGAATTGGCTGAAGACGACTTTGACCGAAGAACTGAATTCTGCGAGTACATGATGGACCACAATAATCAAAATAACGGTTTCATTGCTAATATTTTATTTTCTGACGAGGCAACGTTTTTTTTGAACGGGCATGTTAATCGGCAAAACACCCGCTACTGGTCTCAGGAAAATCCACACTGGATGCAAGAATACCATACGCAACATCCACAAAAGGTCAATGTGTGGGCTGGTATTGTGAGAAATAGAATTGTTGGTCCATACTTTTTTTGATGAAAATTTGACAGGAGCATTGTATCTGAATTTTTTACAATATACATTAATTCCTGACTTGACCCGGCTATTTCCTGATATTGAAATAGCCAATACTTTAGACGGCAGAATTTGGTTTCAACAGGATGGTGCACCACCACATTTTGCTATAGCTGTGCGCGAGTTTTTACACAGAACCTTTCCAGATCGGTGGATAGGAAGAAGAGGATCAGTGGAATGGCCCCCTAGATCACCTGATCTTACTCCACTAGATTTCTTTTATGGGGTTATTTGAAATCTAAAGTTTATACTAATAGACCCGAGAACATCCGTGAGCTCAAAGATCGAATCCAGGCAAGAAACGTTAAACATAACACCTGCTATGTTACAAAATGTCAGAAGCGAATGTATTGCCCGATTCGGTCATTGTTTAGCAGTCAACGGAGAACAATTTGAGCATTTATTGTGACTTTTCTAAAAATACAGAAACGTATAACTTTCTAATGAAATTTTTCATAAACACTTTATGTATTGTTGTCCACCCTGTAATAGATAGAAGCAACTTGTGATACATTTTTGGACTCAGCTCGGCCAGGGTCATCCGAAACTTGAAAAAAAAATGTAGTATTCCATTTAAAAAATCGGTGGTGGCGTCATTACTCGAAGGTGGGACACCCTGTATATTAAATTAGTATGTGACAAAATAGTAAATCGCAATCAAAAATTGACCTGTCTCGGGAATTTTCAATAATATTGTTCATTTAGCTAATAATGAATTTATGCGTCACTTTATGGACGCACTGTATAACATTTTTTTGGGTGACGTACTATTTATTTTGACAGTATTTACAGAAACTTATCTTAGTAACCAAATGTCATTCCGTTAAGCTTCATTAAAGAATACAGACAGATTCGTTGGATGCCCCAAACCCCAGCCAATTTCGTTAATACGTCCCTGTCGTACAACAACATGCGCGCCGTAACACGCAATCGACTGAAGAATTTTTCAAAGCGATCAAAACGTAACACCGCGTCTCGTACGGCGAGCTGTTTTTTTCTCGTTTCATTCCACCATCGAGAGTCAAGCAATACAACTCGAAAAGTGCATAATGACCCCTGTAGAAAGTGAGAGTGGTGAAGTGACTGCTTCGGAAACCTTAGGAAATGATCATTCCTGGGTGAGCATCATCGAGATAGATGAGAACGCGATTTCCAAAAAATCTGCCAGTGATGTGGTGGAAACGCTTAGAACGGCCTTCGCCACCGGACGGACGAAACCCCTGAAATATCGGGAAGGGCAGCTGAAAGGCTTGCGGAGATTTTTGGAGAAGTGTTCGGAGGATATCGAGAAGGCCCTTTACAAGGTAAGTTAAAATACAACTGTTTTCTCTTCGTGAATATATCTATTAACTAATTTTTCTAAATTATATTGATTAGACATGACTAAAATATCTTCCAGCAAACATTTTTTATGTCATATATTCTAAACAATTAACGCTTTGTTAATAAAAATTTATTTTACCAAAAAACATCGTCCCATCGCTATTGGCATCAAATCTTTTTTAACACAAAATAGCATATGTAAAAGTAATTTCTAAAAGGCTAAAAGTATACTTTTTATAGTTATATTCTTTAAAAAAATACTTAATCAAACATGAAGATTCTGAGCATCTAAAGATAACGTTTGTTCTTCTCTCAGTTCCTCTGTTCGTGAAAGAAATTGACCTTATTTTTAGAAAAATAATTTTCTAAAATTATTTCAAGCACTATATATTTAAATTATTGCTTTATCAGTAGTTTTACGATCAGTTGCAAGTAACATGTAGAGAGTAAACCAAAAGAGTAAACCGTTGCCCGCTTTTTCGGAAACCTTAAAATAAAACCAAGTTCTATTATGTTTTTTGAATTGTGTTCACATACAGTGGCAGCTGGTGGAATTTCAAGTTCTCGTATTTTCAAATGGAGCATGAAACCCACATCACAGCATACTTTAAGGTGTATATAGATCTACATAAAAGTTTATAGTAGCAAAAACACTTCAAACGAAATTTGCGAAAAATATTTCATAAAATATGTGCCCCAGCAGACATGTATACATATATGTATATATTCTTCATAATCACCAAGTACATACATATAGAAAGTCTTTTTTATAACGGTCGTTTTTTTAGAAAATTAGAGATCTGTAAAAATATGACTGAATCTGAATTGTTATTTCGCCCCAATATTTCGTTTTTTGAGATTTTACAATAGCCTATTTAGATTTAGATTTATTTATTTTCCAATTACATACAAATATTTAGCCCACGTTTTACAATAGTACATTTTAGTGAAACGAAAATTTTTGCAAAAAAAAAAACAAAAAAGTTCTTATATTGACCTGGTAAGTTCTTATATTGCTCAAATATTTTGCAAACCTTTTCCAAGATCTTCTAGTGAGGCACACTTTTTGTTTTCTGTTATTTTTTTTTCAATTTCATTTAAAATTGTTTTGCTATTAGAACCTTCTACTTAGGTCAAGTAATCAGTCCTTAAAATTTGATGTGGGTCCCATGATACTTTAAGCACCATTTTTCCTATTATCTTTACACAATCATAGATACAACCATCATTGTTTCATATTTTTCCTTTAACAATTTCAAAATAATTTTTTTAACAATTCCTTAGATAAAATTATATTTTATTTGCACCAACATTATATAAGCATTTGACATTTTACAAATATTAGATCATTCTATGAATTTTCAATTTTCTACAATTCTCAATGTATAAGAAAATATTTTTATTTGAAACCAGAATAATTAATTGAATAACTTTTTTTGATATAATAATAACTTGTTTTGATTTGAAACCAGAATAACTAATTTTCAAAGAAGGGTAGTGGTTCGTTTACAAACATTTCGTTCTCTCAAAAGTCGATAATAACATATATTTTGTTTTATTCAGCACTACTACTGACAAGCATTTATTTTTCATTCGGAGGTATGAGATATAAGTATGACATATTTTTAATGCATCTCTAATATACAGAAACAATTATGCGGATTCGTTAGTAGGTACTCAGGATATCAAATATTATGTTGACAAATAAAGAAAAGAAAACATTACGTAAACCAAGCAGACATGAAATGTTTCATAAAATTAAAATTACCCCTCCATAATTATATGGAATTTCACATATCTAGTGTTTCACTATGTATAACTTTATACTTTATATTTCATTATTTTCAATCTTAAATGACTAAACATTATTTTGTATATTTATCGATTTTCAATCAGACACACCATTTAATAATTCACATTAAAATAACATCATTGTCTTTTATACATAAATATTCAATTATCTATTGAATTATCAGCTCAAACGTCATTAACGAGTTACCTTTTAATGAAACAAGTTTCTTTGTTCCACATTCATCAAACGCATACGAAAATGTTCAGTTCAATAACCAAACAAAATGAAATGGTAGTACAGAGTATTATACATGATTTTCAGTTTCGTCATAAATTCAAAATACAGTGTTTACCTCTTTCTACTGTATTTATCTACACGTTCGTGCAATAAAATCAGTATAAAAACGACCATCTATGCATAGAAAGTAATGCGAGGGTATTGTCCAATTTCTTGCAAACTTACCAAACAGAGACTTTGTGAAATGTTGAAGTTGCAGAATTGATTGGCAACTCTTAAATCAAATGCTATGTTTAGTACAAACCCACTGTTTTCATACAGATTCGAATATACATAATTTTTCAATCTTTTCTGCGTAGGTTTATATGGAGCTATACAAAATACAGTAGTTATTTATAAAATATTGACATTAAACGTGTAAAAGTATCAGAAGCGTATATAACGTAACTATATACGAGGTGTGTAACTTTAGTGTAGAGTAACGATAGTGGTTTTTTAAATTTTTTTGATTTGAAATAGAATTACAATTCAGTATTGTCTCCATAAAAATAATTTCCTTGGGAAGCCACATAGCGTTGGAGACGGTTCTTCCATTTCCCATAGCAGTACTGGAACACATATACTGAAATACCCTTCAGCTGGTCGGTTACAACCATTTGAATGTTTTCTATGGTCCCAAAATGATGTCCCTTGAGGTGATTTTTCAATCTCGAGAAGAGAAAAAAAGTCACAAGAATTCAAGTCAGGCGAATAAGGAGGCTGAGGAGTCATAGGAATGTTTTTACTGGCTAAAAACTCATTTACTGAAATGGCTGTGTGACAAGGAGCATTGTCGTGATGCGACATCCAGTTGTTCATCTTTTTCGAAGTCTTTCAAGACTTGGAAAATATCTCTCTGTAAAAGTATTGATTTACTGTTTGGCCTGGGGGCACAAACTCTGCGTGGACAATTCGCTGGCTATCAAAAAAGTAAATCAGCATGCATTTGATCTTCGGCTTGCTCATTCTTGCTTTTTTGGGTCTTGGAGAGCTTGAAGTGTGCCATTCCATGCTTTGGCGCTTGGTTTCCGGGTTGTACTCAAACACCCAAGTATCAACACCAAACACATCAACAGACACCAGACAATTCATTAGTCAAAATCTGATAAACAGTGATGTGATTCAAATTTAACTCTTCCTCGATCATTCTTGTCGTCAACCGACGATCTGGACGCACAGGATCCCGTATTCTATCGACATCGTCATCGGTTCTTGAATATCAAGGTCTTTCGCTGCATGGTTCATCTTCAATCGACTCTCTCCCTTCTAAGAATGCCTTGAACCAATGAAAAACCTGGGATCTTGAATCCCGTTGCGCTGGGTCCAAGTCTGAAGCAAAACCTGATAGCACACCGTTGCCCAAAATTAATGTCTGTAATTGTATGTATTACATGTTATCCCACCGCCCTTCCAAGTCCCGCCTGCGCAGAGTTGCTAGATCGAGCGCTACATTGCCAGTCTCATTACTTAATTTACACACCTCGTATGTACATTTCACTTCCTTATTGAGAACATATTTTTATATACGGAAACACTGAGTTATTTGTATTAAGTAACGAAAATAAAATTACTTATATGTGATTAAATGATAAATAAATTCATGATAAATAATAATTTTGTAAAATTTCCAACTAATGTTATTGATATAGGGATAATATTTTGTAAAAAAGTATTTATTATGAGAAATATTTACAAGTTAACATGCTGATGAAATTGACATGGACGCGACATTTTATTTTTCGTAAACAAAGATAATGACAACAAAAAAAAGTTACATCAACAACATATCGCCAAAAGAAAAATTAATTTGACAGATGTCATTATCAACAAGTTGATTTGTCATATCTAGAAAATTAGTTTTGTCCTCTATTCCTCAAGATCTATGTTTATATACATATCGTCCACATTTCACAAACAGGCGTATCTCAAAAATTGCGAAAATGAGATCCATTCATGAAACTATTTGTTTGAGGGCATTCTGTGTTCTGTCGTACTGGCGTATATCAGGACTAGATATTTCCGACATTACATATAGTCCAGGCGAGGTAGCAAAAAACAAGTGATTTTTTAAAAGAATTAGTTGCGGCACTTTCTCAACGTGATAATTAGGAGAAAAGTCGTACGAATCGAATGAAAATGTTTTTGGACAAAATCCGATTGTAGGATCATTGCGAAAAAATTGCAAAAAGGTGCGAAAAAAATGTTTTTTCGACTTTTTTGGTACGAAAAAAAAATGTTGAGTAAAAAACAAAAAATATCACGTTATAGCGCTTGAAAAGACGAAAAAAAATTATTTTTGGATCATTAAAACCGATTGATAACTTTTTGCACAAAAAAAATAAAACACGCGAACATTTTTCGATGTCCAATTTCTCGGTCTGTAATTATCCTAGAAATGTCTTCCGGGGCTCAAATTGTAGGGTTTTCCAACACCTATCTACAGTTAAATTTTTGTCAAAAAATATTTATAAGTTTTCTCGCAAATTGCGAAAAGTAAAAACAGGTACTTTAGTAAAACAACAAAACTGCGGACACAACAAAAAATCATCAATTTTCGTTCAGTAGTTCCCGAGAAATCTCAATTGTTTCCGGCTTGTCGAATTTGAACGCTCGCAATAGCTTTCCGGGCGCCCGCTCCGCCCGCGGGAGAGATCGTTCCCCCACCACCGCGCCACTTCCCCTTCGCTCGTGCATCCACGCGGCCGCTCTCTAAAATTGGACATTTTTCAGACGCGCTTTTGAGGTACTTATTACTATCTGATCGACTTCAAATTTGATATGGTTGTAGAGGAAGTCTTCAAGAACACGTAGCTTTTTGCAAAATTTCTCTACGACAATTATTGTGGAAATGGGGGCCGTTTTACTAAAGTACCTGTTTTTACTTTTTTCGCAATTTGCGTGAAAACTTATGAATATTTTTTGACAAACATATAACTGTAGATAGATGTTGGAAAACCCTACAATTTGAGCCCCGGAAGAAATTTCTAGGATAATTACAGACCGAGTAATTGAACATCGAAAAATCGCTAATTTTCGCGGTTTTTATTTTTTTTGTGCAAAAAGTTATCAACCGATTTTAATGATCCAAAAACCATTTTATTCGTCTTTTCAAGCGTTACAACGTGACATTTTTTTTGTTTTTTACTCAACATTTTTTTTTCGTGCCTAAAAGTCGAAAAAACCTTTTTTTCGCACCTTTTTGCAATTTCTTCGCAGTGATCCTACAATCGGATTTTGTCCAAAACATTTTCATTCGATTCGTATGATTTTTCTCCTAATTATCACGTTGAAAAAGTGCAGCAATTATTTTAAAAAATAATCTACGTCGCCTGGACTAATATAAGCATTTAATCGAACCGTCAATCTCATATGTGTAAAAATTGTTTCTTACGAATAAAAAATTAAGTAAAAAATTAGATAAGCCTGTTTGTGATAATGGGGACGACATATCCTATGTACTACATATTGTATTATATGGAATGTCAAAATGAAATCACACTTTTGCATTTTAGTTTTATTGAAATTCTTAGCAAGAATAGGTCAATATTTGAAATCAGCATGTGTATTTTACATATGGTGTTTATCTATCCACTTATCACTAATACTAGGTCTTGAGATTATGAATTCCTATGAATTATAAATAACTAAAATTACGTTGTAGGTCATACATAATTGTACTCATTATCTACTGCTGAGTTTTTTTTACCGCTACTTATCAAAATGAATATCTTTGTTTAAGAAACAGCAACAAGCGAGATATAAAGATTCGTCTCTAGAATATTTTATTCTTGTATTTATTATATGTTTAGTATTACATAATTACTACTCTTTATATTTCATAATCAGATATTCCTTGATCATCTGAAGAGGAAGTAAAATTTAATTTAAACATTTAAATTATGAGAAGTTGTACTAGGGACCAGGGACTAAGCAACTCTTAAGCAGATTTTTAAAAACCGTGTCTTTTAAACAAATATATATTACAGAACATAAAATGAGAACCAGATATATATTAAAACTTTATACATTAACAGACATTGTTGTGGAAATGATTACATTGATTACAGATACACCAAAATTGCACATACTCTGCTCTACTTACACAGCACATATTTAATTCTAATTTATATCTATATTTTATGTACCCAGTGATGACTAGAACTAGAAATTGTTAGAAAATTGTTATAATTAGGTTGTATCGTCAAAGTAACTATCATTAATAAAAAATATACTAGAAATTCAATATTTCCAAGCCTATAATAATATAATTCATAGGATAACTTGTAATAAAAAAGTAGTGTAAAACGTACCTACTGCAAGAAAAAGTTGATTCCTATAAAAAATAAATTACCATCAATATAATAGATCTGGTACATATCCCTTTCGTTAATTAATAGTAGACAAGGAAAAAATTATAAACATATAACTTGCGAAGACAAAAATGTTGACATAGCTTGTAAATAAACCTAATAAAATGTGCTCTAGTATAAGCATCGAAAAAGTTCAGTTTAAAAAAAATTATTGGTCAATAAAAGCTTAGTTCTTACTTAGTCTTAATTACAACTACTGTATTGAATTTTTATAACTTTAAAAAATATCAATAAAATCAATAAAAAATCATCTACAATTTTAAAAAGTGAAACCAGTCAGCCACCAGTTAAACTGAAATGAAGAAAAATGTATAGAACAATAATAAGTTCCCCGTAAGACATACGTATACATTTTTTCTGATACATTTTTATGCATGTCATTCTTTTTTATATATATTATTTTAGGACTTAAGAAAGCACAAAATGGAATGCACCATGTGCGAAATAGAACTCGTCCTCAACGATTTGAGACACACCATTTACGATTTTAAAAATTGGGCGAAACCGAAAAAACCTGAGAAAAGACTTGTTAATATATTGGACGGAGTATACATTTACAAGGATCCTTACGGTGTGGTTTTGATCATGGGCGCCTGGAACTACCCCATATTATTATCATTAGGACCAGTCGTAGGTGAGAGATTCGCCCACACTTTATATACAGGCTGTCCCATTTTTACCCATAATAATGGGAAAAATATTTTAAAATATTGCAATATAACCAAACTTATTTTAATTTGAAAGTTCTTTTATTCCATAATAATTAGATTCTGTTATTCGTTTATTCTAGAATTCTATAATAATTAGGAATAAAAGAACTTCTAGTCAGGAAAAAATATTTTTCCTAAGCTATTTATTTACCAGGTTTATCTGAATCTACATACTAAAGTGTTATACCCAGTTTTCTTCTTTACCAGACACTTATGCAGAATTTCTCCATAAATTATTTGAACACCAAACTACAATTTACACCCTTCCGATTTCGTCTATTCGATGGCACTCATCAGAACATTTATTTGTCGTTCAAAAGAAAACAAAACTGGAATAGCCTTACCTTCTCCAGATTTTTTTTTACGATTACTTTATTCAAAATCAAAGCATTTCTTTGTTGTCAATGAAACTGAAAAGAGCAACAATGAAACTGAAAAACTGTAAAATGAAGAAAAGCAGTTAAACCAAATTTTATAAATCAACATTCGACTTTTTTCAGATTATGTAAAAGGCAGCCAACTTCAAATTTACAAGATCACTGTTCTCTTAACTAAAGAACTCAAATATTTAAGGATTTCAATTTATTCACTTCACCGCCTTGGTCGAAAAATCTTTTTTTTTTTATTGATTTTAGGCGCACTTGCAGCTGGTAACGCAGTCATCTTAAAACCGTCAGAACTGTCTCCTGCCACAGCTAATGTAATGGCAAAGCTACTACCTAAATACCTAGATCCGGAATGTTTTCAAGTATATCTCGGAGGAATTGAAGAAACTACAGAGTTATTAAAGGAAAGGTTCGACTATATTTTCTTTACCGGTTCCACGATGGTTGGGAAAATCGTCCACCAGGCCGCTGCGAAACATTTAACCCCAACTACGTTGGAACTGGGTAGGCGATATGGTCTTAAAATAATACCTACTCTTTCTAATTGTTCTTTCCAAAACGTTTCAAACAATATTCAAAGTATTTTTTTACTCCGACTGTATTTAGTTTTTAATTTCAGGTGGAAAAAGTCCTCTATATCTCGACGAAACAGTGAACATGTCCAAAGCAACAAGACGCATCCTGTGGGGCAAATACCTCAACAGCGGCCAGACATGCGTAGCTCCCGACTATTTGCTCTGCACCAAACCCGTTCAAGAGAAGTTCCTCCAAGAGGCTAGAAAAGTCATCGTCGAATTCTACGGCCAGGATCCGAAGAAGAGTCCGCACCTCAGCAGAATAGTAACTGAGAGGCACTTCAGGAGGTTGGTCAAGTTCATCACCTTCGAAAACGTCGCCATCGGCGGCTCCTACGATGAAACGGAGAGGATAATCAGTCCAACGGTATTAATTAACGTATCTGCAGACGATCCGATCATGAAGGAGGAAATATTCGGTCCCATCCTGCCCATCGTCAACGTCAAGGACGCAGGCGAAGCGATCGACTTCATAAACTCGAAGGAGAAGCCGCTGGCGCTTTACATTTTTTCGAAAAAGAAGGACGTCCAGAAGATGTTCCTGACGAAGACCTCTGCTGGTACTGTGTGCGTTAACGAAACCATTACGCAACTGACGACGGAAAATCTGCCTTTCGGAGGCGTTGGCAGCAGCGGAATGGGCAACTATCACGGAAAGTACGGTTTCGACACGTTCTCGCACCACAAGGCCGTCTTGGTAAAAGATTACTCCATGTTTACGGATATTTCTTTGTCGCTGCGCAATCCGCCTTACACTCCTATGAAAGAAAACATGATCAATTTTTTAGTGAAAAGGAGGAGAGGAATACAGTTCCGTTACATACAATACGTATGCGTCTTTATTTTGGGGATGGGTTTTATGCGATTATGGAATTCAATGACTGGTGATGATTAAAAACAAAATATGTTAGTGGAAACATTTTTTGGAAATGATAAATTGATCGCGTATTGGCTGAATTCAAGATAATACGCCAGGCAATATAGCAGAAAAGTGCTCAGTTTTTTAAAAAGAGTCCTGAATAAGGTTTCTCGGCGCGATAATTAAGTAAAAAATAGTAGAAATGGATTGTGTATGTTTTGGATAAAATCGGTATGTAGGAACCTTGGTAAAAAAATCGATAAAAGTGCCGAAAATCGTTTTTTTGGGGATTAAGGGACGAAAAATAATTTTAAAAAAAAAATAAGTTGTATGAAAAAAAACAAAAAAATATTTTGGTATAAAAAATTTAAAAAAAAAAATTTAAAAAAAAACAAAAAAACAAGAAAAAAAACCAAAAAAAACAATAAGCAGAAGTTTCTGCGACCATTAGAACCCTTGTAATTCGATTTCAAAAATGGGAATTTTTCATTGGTTTTTATTTTTTTGTGCAAAAACTTCTGAACCAATTTTGATCACCAAAAACTCATTTTTTTTCGTTATTTCAAGCGCCACAACATGCTATTTTTTGTTTTACGAAAAAAATTATTTTTCGTCCCGTAATCCGCAAAAAACCGGTTTTCGGCGCTTTTATCGATTTTTTACAAAGGTTCCTACATACCGATTTTATCCAAAACATACACAATCCATTTCTACTATTTTTTTACTTAATTATCGCGCCGAGAAACCTTATTCAGGACTCTTTTCAAAAAATAAACTATCTAGCCTGGACTATAAAGTTAAGACAGCACATTTGGTTTTCGTCATATACAATTATATCATAACGTTATTAAAGTCACATTTGAGTCTGAGGAGAAAGAGCTCCCAAAATATCCAAAGAAAATAAAACGATGCTTTGGTCATCTCAATACACATAATTAAGGAAGGGTTATTATGTAGTTGCGACCCAAAATTAAAACTTAATGGAAGCAACGAAATCATATGGTCAAATCTAACTATTTTCTCTGTCGATGTTAAAACAAAACAACACCGAAGCACAGACTATTTTTTTATATTTAGAAAGATGTTTAAGTATGTATAATGATAGATTTAATTTAGTTTTATTTAGATTTAGATTGTATAGTTACAGCTTTTACAAAAATTTACTGTGATAATAATAGTAGATACACGTTTATTATGAAATGTAAAGATACATATGTATGAGCCCACAATTATATCGTTTGGCCCAATGTTATTTTTTGGTAAGGTTTCTGAAACAAAGACTTCATATTATGGATACAACTATTATCCTTTATTCGCAATTTGTACGATAAATAATATAATAAACGATATGATAAATAATGTAATAAAGGATAATTGTCGCATCCATAGCATGAAGTCTTTGTTTTCGAAATCTCACCAAAAATAACATTGGGCCAAACTATATGATTCTGGACTCGTATGTAGAATAGATTCACATACATGAGATTTAGTATCTGTTCCTTTTTGATTTGGACATTCTTATTTGGGAGAGATGCAAATTAAAAGTCATTTCAATAAAAATATAAGGAGATGTTTTTTAAGTAAATAGTTTTCAAACATCAGGTCTCTAGCAATATTTTTATAGGGTCACCGATGACTCTATTAATGTGTGCAGTGATACCACCACTCAATTATATTGAAAGAAAAACTATAATGGAATGTTTTATGGAATTTAAAATTTCACGCTTTATATTCGTTGTTATGCAGTTGGCAACAGATCCAATGTTGCCTTGTTGTATTACTTGACTTGATTTCTTGACAGAAATTATCTGAACCTAACATTGTCTTTGATAATGATTTGTGTCTTTTTTGAGCTTCAATCTTGCATTGAAAAATTTATTTTCAGAACAATCAAAGTATTATAGTTATCAGGCTTCCGTTTACGAAATAATATCACAGAAACAGTTAAACAGCACATGCCAAGAGTTAGTAATATATTTCTTTGATACGCTATTTTGAAAAATAATGAGACTATAATGGTCCATTGCTACCCTCAACAGCTGTTAGAAGAAGAATTGAAATATAAAATTAAAATATTAATTAAAACAACAGTGCAATATATTGTTTTAGCACACGCTAAAGCACGCGGAAGCACTTGAATGTTTCTATGATTAATTCTATTTCAGAAGAAGCAAAAAACAATTACTGCACAGAGGGTTACAAATCACAGAGGGTTACAAATATTTTAGCATTTTATACAAGTGATATTCCAAACATTTATAATAATTGATATGTATGTATAAAAAACTACACTGCACTATACAATTTGTGATAAAATCTTTAATTTTGTTCCGTGTGTGTTTTTCTATCAATTTTTCCTCCCATAAAAAACATATTTACTAACTTTTACTCCCAATTTTTCCTGCTCTTTTTTTATACTTGCATATTTATGCACCAGCCAATGTCTTATAAAATATATAAATTTTTAAAATTATTTCTACTTTGAATGTTGAGAAAATTAGTTATTTAAAAATAAACGAAAACAAAGATTCCATCCATATGCTAGTCAAAATTATTTCTAAATACTGAATGCGCTGTAAAACTTAAACACATGTCTGATGACGTGCGTCGGTTTGTATTTTCGTATGAAGTAATCAATGAAGTAATGAAGTAATATCATGTTACATAATATTATATTATATTTGGTATAATAATATTATTTCAAGTTAGAAACAGAATAACTAAATATCAGCCACGTGGCTTTATTCCAGAGAAGTATTAATATATAGGTATTTCCGAACCATGAATATAATATTAGGAAATTGAATTTACTAAGCTACCAAGTTATTTTATATCAGGTATTGAAGGTATAATTTCCTCTAATAATACACCTACATACATTACGTGCAGTATTTTCAGGAATTTGAAATACTATTTTATTCATGTAGTTATACTGAAGCCCGTGTAAGTTTTACGAATCTTCTTCTAAATATACACTATTTTTATACACTTATTTCATTTGTACAGGAAATTTGTTTGACATTTTTTTTGTACCAATAATAATACACATACCAGTATACCGAGAGTCTAAGACAGGGAGTGTCAATTGATCTAAAAGAAATACTCGTTTCTGGTTTTTACCAATAGCAAGCCCAAACGTTTTTCCTATGGGGTTAACTATACTTACTTATCACATGATGAGGCGGAATATAATAAATTAACTCATTTTTATTTGTAGATCAGATCTGCCCTACGGAGAGGGTGCTTTTCCCCGGAAGTTTATATTGATGCTTACTTACTTAGAACGAACTGTAAAGTAAAAATATAGAAAATCACACAAGCTGTCTGATTGAGAAATTCACCTATTTATTATTTCTCAGCTCTAGTTATATATGGAAAAACGTGAAAAACACTAACTCCATACGACGAGCCTCTTGCAACAGTAAAAACTCGAAACTCGTACCTCTTTCCATTCAAAAGATAATGGGAATGAAATATTCGTAGTCACCTATATCGAATGCAAAAATATAATAACCAATTTAACCACTCGATTAACTTATGCAGTCAATAAAATTATTTTTGTCAGTCTATTTTATTTTTTTTCGTCTGCATATCTTTTCGTATATTTTCAAAAATTTTCCACACGACTTTTCGAGTTATGACGTCACCGACATGTTTTTTTTTAAATTGCAACCCCTCCTTTTCTGTCAGGAAATAAAACGTACTCCTTCAATCCCAAATTAGTTGCCACATTTGTCATATTATTGTTATTAATAATTCCAAAATAGTTGTTACATACGTAAAAATAATCATATATTTCTAAAAAATTTTCACGCCACTTTTCGAGTTATGACGTCATCGACATTTTTTTTTTAAATTGTAACCCCTACTTTTCCATCAGGAAAAAAAGTACTCCTATGTTTTTTTTAGTAAAACCATGTAACATATTTGTTGTGTGAACCATGAAAAGAATAATCAGAAAAATAATTTAATCAATTGATTTCTTTAGTAGAAATGAAAAAAAAGAAGTGGAATTTTAATGCATTATGACAATATAAAGTTCATTTTAAGTTTATTAATGAGTAACTCTAATTTACATGTCATAAATTAAATAAAATAACGAATACCTAACCTATTTTTTTAAGATGTAGGTACACAAAAGATGCAAAAGAAAAATTTGAAATCAATCTGCGTCGCCGTTTTTTTTTCAATATGAGCCAAAAAGAAATTACAAATTTTGTTCCAGACTTTTGACCCTCACTATGTGCATATCATAATTACACAAACGGATTGACAATGAAAAAATTGGTCATTTTAACCGTTTATTAGTTAAAGATTTGAAATTCTCCTGTAATTACAATTTGTATTGAATCTTGATAACAAATTGAAGAAATACGCAGAAACATAGATTTGTTTGCATCCAATAAATGTATTTTGCAAAAAGAGTATTTCCTTATTTCAAAGAAAATGGGTTAAAGAAATTAAATTTCATAAAATAAATGTACAGGATGTTTCTAAATGAAGTAGCATAAATGACACCAGTGAATCAGAAGATCAAAATAAGTCAGTTGAACGAAATATACCTTAGTCTAATGTTACACCCCTGTGGAGATACAAATATTTCCAATACACCATATATTTTTTTTTAATAAACTAAGAATGCGTGTTAGCTTGGAAACCTTTAGGGCTCTGAGGTGCAACGTAAGACAAAGGTACGTTTAGTCCAATCGACTTACTTTGGCCTCCAGATTCATTGGTATCATTTATGCTACTTCATTTAGAGACACCATGTATGTATATGTTAATCACACAATAAATTACATTGGAAGAAATTATTTTTTCTCTATGTACATATATTTTATATTAAAACTTCGTCACTAGTTTTCGTCACAAATAATTGTTTTGTCGATCTATAACCCCAAGAGTATTTTCCGAAATTTTTAAACATGCATACATCTTTACATGCAAAATTATTTTAAGGCTTTTGGACGCTCAAGGCTTTGCCTTTCGTCTACGAGGTACGTAAATTAAGTAATGAGACAATTCACTATTGTCTCCTTCAAAATAATTTCCTTGGAAAGGCCACACAGCGCCGGAAACAGTTCTTCCTTACCTCATAGTGCCGGAACACTTATACTGGAATAGCCTTCAGCTGGTCGGTTACAGTCGTTTGAATGTTTTCTATGGTCCCAAAATGACGTCATTAGAGGTGATTTTTCAATCTTGGGAAGAAAAAAAGTCACAAGGACTCAAGTCAACCGAATAAGGAGGCTAAGGAATCACAGGAATGTTTTTACTGGCTAAAAACTCGTGCATTGTTGTGATGCAACATCCAGTTATTCCTGATGCTTGATCTCATACGCATGACCCTTTTTCGAAGTATTTCAAGAACCTCTCTGTAAAAGTGTTGATACTACAGTACTATTGGCCTGGAGGCACACACTCTTTGTGGACAATTTCCTGGCTATCAAAAAAAGCAAATCAGCTTGCATTTGATCTTCGACTTGCTCATTCTTGCTTTTTTGGATCGAGGAGAGCTTGAAGTGTGCCATTCCATGCTTTGGTGCTTGTTTTCCGGGTCGTACTTAAACACCCAAGTCTCATCACCAGTAATGACACGTTCCATAAAATGGGGATCATTTTCAACCGATTCCAAAAGTCAAGACACCTTTCTCTCCCGATGTCCTTTTTGTTCCTGCGAAAGGTTTTTTGGAACCATTTTTGCGCAGATTTTTTCATCCGCAATTCGTTAGTCAAAATCTGATGAACAGTGGTGTGATTCAAATTTAACTCTTCCCCGATCATTCTTGTCGTCAACCGACGCGACGATCTGAATGTACAAGATCCCGTATTCTATCGACATTTTCATCGGTTCTTGAAGATGAAGGCCTTCCGCTGCGTGGTTCCTCTTCAATCGACTCTCTTCCTTCTGAGAATACTTTAAACCACCGAAAAACCTGGGCTCTTGAAGAAACACTGTTTCCGTAGGCGTGTTGAAGTTTTGCAAAAGTATCCTTTGCGATGTGTCCAAGTGTGAATCAAAACCTGATAGCACACCGTTGCTCAAAATTTATGTCACTTATTTTTAAAACGCACTAGAAAAAAACGGTTTACGAAAACAGTCACAAAGAACAAACAAATGACTCCAACAAGTTCAAACTTGTACTGAAGGTGCATTACATGTTTACCTACTGCCCTTCCAAGTCCCGTCTTCGCAGTGTTGCTAGATCGAGTGGCGCTGCGTTGCCAGTCTCATTACTTAATTTACTTACCTCGTATGTAAAACCTTGCGCTAATTCTCTATTTTCATGATATGCATTTTTTATTATAGGATCCACGACTAGTCATTTGATTAGTGATGGTACCTTTCAGAAAATTGCTAATCTTTTTAAAAGTTGTCTAAACAACATTATATGCAATCAATTAAACTTATTGTCCGAATGATTTTCTACGTACGTATCCAACAAACACTTACGTAATTACAAACGGCATATCAAATAACAAACAATTGTATACTTAATTCATTCCTTTATTTTATATACAGTGATTTTTTAATACAAGGTTGCAACGATAAAATCGTGAATGCGTTTTTAACCATAAAATGGCAAATCCTTAACCTCAATATCAGGTACCAATTACTACTGTATAAAACACAGTTGAGATTAAAATTATTCAAATTGTTTTTAATAAAATTCTCTATTTGGTCTAGAGGCTTAATAGTGACTTGTATTGAATTTTATTCAATTGAAACATTATTTAGTATAATATGTTACATAATAGTGTGTAAAACCAAGTCATCTAACCATTTAGAACTTTAATTATGAAGCCAAGTAAGCCCTTTGCCATATATTCCTACCCCTCTCCTAGCTTATTACCTTACCCTATGATACATACACTGGGTAATATTAAAATTATTTCTTTTTCAAAACATTAAAATGTGTCTCTGGAAGTCAATTTGACTGTTATTGTGTATTTTCTAAAAATATTATATTTACTAATAAATAAAAAAACTATGTATAAATACAAAATCTATATCACATTTCCTAAAATTAAAGCCTTATTAATTCCCACTGTTTCTATTATTTTTAGTCCAAGACTGAGACGTTATTTCTCTTCAAAAAAGCGTTTGATGTAGTAACACAATACTGCTGCTAGAATGCCAAGAATGAACATCAGAATATGAGGGAGGTATTTCGTAGGCAGAGAAGTGTTGTACCTAAAATAAAAAGAAAATGTTACACATTAACGCTAATGTTAATACTTTTTTTGTAACCGGTTGATTCAATAGTATTGAGCCAGTCCCTCGAAGTGCTTGGGTTTTCTAGACAAGTCTGGAGAGTGGTGGGGTACAGGTTATATAAAATGTGCACTTATGTGCTTTTACCAAATTTAAATTTACCAATTTTAAATTTAAATCTCAGAGCGAAACTGTAATGTGCAAGTGAAATTCGATATGCTTTATTGTATGAATTTCGTTTCGGCCATCATGCAACCGGAGAACATCGAATTCTAGTGGCCGCATATGGCGACAATACCCTATTTTAAGAACATGCAGAAGGTGGTTCGCACGCTTCAGATCTGACGACTACTTTATCGACGATAAACCACGATCTGGTAGGCCACCTCAACTAGATATCGAGCGCTTGCGTACAATTGTAGAAGCCAACCCGTAATACGGTATACGTGGACCCGAAACACTAGGCAAAGTCCAAAAGTTGGGCATGTAGATACCACATTTATTAAGCGAAGCTAATCGCCAGTATCGGAGTAACATTTGCACACAACTTCCTGCCTCAGTTGTCGATTTGACTGGTTGAACAATCTATTTACCGGGGATGAAAGGTGGGTGTTTTATGTAGATCACAGCCGTAAGCGCCAGTAGGTAGACGCAGATGCTCCAGCACAATCGGTACCTAAACCTGACGTCCACCCGAAAAAGGTGATATCACCCAGCCCAGCCAGTCCGCCCAGCTCGATCTTCTGAGGCCGCGGCTGGACAAAGTTGTACTACTGCACGATAACGCGCGTCCCCATGTAGCAAAACGCCTTGAACTCTTGCAGTTAGGTTTTGAAGTTCTGTCCCATCCATCATATTGACCAGACCTTTCCCCCACTGACTCATTTGTCCTGGGCCCTCAGCAAACATTTAATAAATAAATCATTTGACTTTTCTCATCATCTACAAATAGTCATACACAACTTTTTCGTTTCACAAACCTGTGAGTTCTGGGAACGTGGTATTTGCTGTCTGCCTACTCAATGGCGACAAGGTATAGAGTCGGATGGCGCTTACATTCTAAATTAATTTCCTCCTGTTTATAAAATACTTAAATAATCATGTTTTAACATATCGGCACGGCTACTTTTGAATCAACCGGATATTATAATCTGTTAAAACTTATTAAGGGCACTTTTTAAAACTATAAATAAAAATATTGTATAAATATTTTCTAAAAAATTTTACTTTGCTGAGAATAACCATCAACTTTGGGAAAAACAAAAAAACTTGATTCGATTTTAGGTAAGAGCTCTTCTCTTAATAATCTAATGAATATAGGTAGACAGGTACTTTTTTTTAGTAAACGAACTTTTACATAAAATTGTATAAAAGAATAAATACAAATAAATATAGTAAATAGTAGTAATACTAAATAAGAATGAATATATAATCAGTATCTATACACTTTGAATTAATACCTTTTTTAAAGAAAGAACGAACTACAAAGTACTGAATTTAATAAATTGCATTGTTAGCCTTGTATCAGATTCACTTTAAGACTTTAAATATGCAGATGGTCAATATTTAGACACTGTAGGAAAATCTCCAGGTCAGGGCCGACAGGGCCGAACTACATAGCTTCTCTTATTTTTTTAAAAGCTACAGTTATAAAATAAATAAACAGTACTCGCTTAAATACATATGTAAATATTAGTGCAACACTGTAGGAGATATATACTGCAACAAGGTCTGCTTAACAAAATGTATGTAAATGTTGATTTACTAACCTGTAAACATTTCTTAAAATCCTCGTCTTCGTTTTCGTAAAAGGTGGATATCTAACAAACTGAGTGTTTTCTGTCAGAAAAGAAAAATTTCTTGACATCACAGATTTTTTGTGAACGAAGGTGTCAAACGATTTTTTTCCATGGTAGGCGCCAATACCTAGAAAAATCTGACTTCAGTAATGTAGTTTAACAGAAAATTATTTTTCAGATTTTTCTGTTTATTGCTATACAACTTCTATGAAATACCTTACAAATTTTACAGCACAGAAAGGGGTAAAATTATATACATACAGGTATATATATTGTGACATTTGTAAAAGTGACATTTGTGACAGCTGACATTTATTAAGTGTTATAGTTTACATACTTAGTTTATTTAGCTTATACACACTAGTTATTAGTAAAGAATTGTATGGAATGACATATTGAATATTCTGGATATCAAAAGAATTTTCTAGAAATGTAGAAACTATAAATACTGGTGTTGTTGCTAGGAGTTAGTGAGTTATGTTTTGAATGTTACATGGTTAAGACCCACGAGTTGTAAAGTGTTAATAAAAGTGTTTAGTAGTGAAGAAGTAAATTATTTAGAGAGAAATACGTAACATTTTGGTGACAGCGGTGGGATAATAGAAGAATTCGAAGAAAAAAAAGTTATATGGTGAATACGAGATCTACAAAATACAACGAAGAAACGACGACAATGGATGTAAGTGAAATACTAAAATTCTTGCAACAAGGACGACAAGAAGACCGTGAGGAGGCAGAACGACGACGGCAAGAGGACCGTGAAGAGGCAGAAAGGCGAGAGGAAAAGCGGCGACAGGAGGACGAACGACGACGACAAGAGGACCGAGACGAGGCCGAGAGGCGTCATCAGGAAATTTGTGAGTCCCAACAAGTAATAAACACCAGGTTGAATGCATTTTCTGGGAGGATTGATGGCGTGGAACAGCAGATTGACCAGGTAGGCATTAAAGTTAATCGAATTGAGAAGGTGGTTGAAGAGAATAAAGAAGAAATCGAGAGAAAATTAGAAGACACCAGGCGGCAAGTGCAAAAAGAAATACTGGAAAAGATAAATGGGCTGGAGCACCAACTACATCGTACTTCAATAGCCGATTCAGGAGATTATTCGACCTCACCAGGTATTCCATTACAAAACTCAACCTATATGCATGCTGAAAGGTCAGTACACAAAATACTTAAGCCTCCCACGTACGATGGACAGTCATCATGGTCCATGTACCGCAGACAATTTGAGGCTGCTGCAAAGGCGAACGGATGGACTTCCCAAGAAATGGCTACTTCGCTTGTCATATCTCTCAGAGGTCAGGCTTTAGAAATTTTACAGAGCATCCCGGAAGAGCAGCAAAATGACTACGACAGGATTATAGGCGCATTAGAAGTAAGGTATGGACACAAATATCTCCGCCAAGTTTATCAGTCCCAGATCAAGAGCAGACAGCAAAGAAGTAATGAGTCTCTTCAAGAATATGAAGCTGACATCGAACGACTCATTCATTTGGCATACCCTCAAGCACCCAAAGAATTTCTCGAACAAATTGGCATCCAGACTTTTATTGATGGCCTAGTAGACACCGAAATGCAGCAAGCTTTGCGACTTGGGAGACACGCCACGATCAGTGATGCACTCATTGCTGCCCTGGAATTTAAAGCAGCTAAAGAAGCCTCGAGAAACTACAAACCTCTAGTAAGGCAAGTAAAATTTGAAGAATGCCAGTCACTTGAAGACACCATAAAGAAAATAATACGAGAGACATTAAATGAGAGGAGACTTTCAAACTCACCACCAAAGGAGACTAGGCGCTGCTACAACTGCGGGAAAATTGGACATCTACAGCGTTTTTGCAGAGCCAAGACAAGGTACCAGCCAAGATCTTATTCGCCAGATCGACAACCGGAACATAGGTCGAGATCCAGGAGCCCGAATGAAAGGAACTGGAGAGAAGAAAGCAGGACACCGACGAGTACGCAGGACAGGAATGGTCGCTTCCCTTCCCCAAAGCGAGAATCTCGTTGCAGATCACCACCGAGAGATTCGGAAAACGACAACTAGTCGATGCTACGGGGCGCGTGTCGACTACTGGTACTCAAAGCCCCAAGATTTCTGTCTCAGATAAAGGAAACGATGTAGAAGGAGAACAGCATGATGAACGAGTCGGTGATATCAAGAAAAAGAACAGGTCCATCTGCGTGGACGTCATGGACAGGCTGAAGAAAGAGTTCTACCTGTATTCGATTCTTTGAATGAGACCTGCAATCAACTGTTAATGGCAACAACAGTACAAGTCGAAGATGGATGGTCCTCGGAGGAATTAAAGAAAAGCCAGAAGAAAGATAATGATCTGAGGTTAATCCGGAACTGGGTAAAGAATGGAGTTCGACCAACTTGGCAGGAAGTTTCCAGATATGGTACGACTATAAAGGGATACTGGGCTCAATGGAGTTCCCTTTGTCTTCGCGATGGCCTACTGCATCGGAAGTGGGAGAGCCCCGATGGAGTATCCGCAGTCTACCAGTTGGTCTTGCCTAAAGCAAGAATCCACCAAGTGTTAGAAGAACTGCACAACAGCCCAACCGGAGGACATTTTGGAGTAACCAGGACTTTGGCTCGAGTAAGGGACCGATTTTATTGGGTAAACTGTCGCCAAGACGTAGAAGAATGGTGCAAGAGATGTGATGTGTGCTCTGCCAAAAAAGGACCAAAAACAAGAAACCGTGGTAAAATGGTGCAGTACTTATCCGGAGCACCATTCGAGAGAGTAGCAGTGGACATTCTTGGACCATTACCTGTAACCGACCGTGGAAACAAGTACTTGATGGTGGTAATGGATTATTTCTCGAAATGGCCCGAAGCAGTACCTCTCCCCAATCAAGAAGCAGAAACAGTAGCCGAAGCGTTCATCGAGAATGTCATAGCTAGGCATGGAGTACCCCTCGAGCTGCATTCCGACCAAGGAAGAAACTTCGAATCAGAGCTGTGGCAAGAGGTAATGAAAATACTGGGCATCAAGAAAACCAGAACTACTGCGCTTCATCCCCAGTCGAACGGCATGGTTGAACGCCACAACAGAACCATATGCCACTACCTGTCTAAATTCGTGTCTGAAAATCAAAGGGACTGGGACAAATTGGTGCCTCTGTTCTTGCTGTCATATCGAAGTTCCCAGCATGAGTCAACTACCTACACTCCGTCTATGCTGACCTCTGGAAGAGAAATGAAGCTGCCTACTGACCTCATACTTGGCCATCCCCTAGAAGAAAATCAGGAACGATCTCTGCCCGAATTTGTGGAAAACTTGCGAGAGAGATTGAACCGGATCCATCGATTTGCCAGCGAGAAGCTGAAAATGCACAGCGACAAAATGAAACAGCGTCTCGACACTACATCAACAGAGATTGCGTTTAAGCCTGGTGATGCAGTATGGTTGTACGCCCCAAAAAGGACGAAAGGAAAAAGTCCAAAGCTTCAGAGCAACTGGGAAGGTCCGTACACCATAATAAAGAAAATTAACGACCTGGTCTACCGCATCCAATTATCTCCAAGAAGCAAGCCGAAGGTGGTCCATCTGGAGAGACTCGCAAGGTATACAGGACATAATCCACCCGACTGGTTTGTCGTCGAGGATCCACCGCCTAGGACTGAAGACAGTGTTATTCGGGACGAATAACCTTAAAGAGGGGAGCAATGTGACATTTGTAAAAGTGACATTTGTGACAGCTGACATTTATTAAGTGTTATAGTTTACATACTTAGTTTATTTAGCTTATACACACTAGTTATTAGTAAAGAATTGTATGGAATGACATATTGAATATTCTGGATATCAAAAGAATTTTCTAGAAATGTAGAAACTATAAATACTGGTGTTGTTGCTAGGAGTTAGTGAGTTATGTTTTGAATGTTACATGGTTAAGACCCACGAGTTGTAAAGTGTTAATAAAAGTGTTTAGTAGTGAAGAAGTAAATTATTTAGAGAGAAATACGTAACAATATAAACATACACAAAAAAATTTTTGCTTTTCTTGCAGTACGTTTTCCAATACTGCTGGACTTATTAACCTTATTTCATTATGAATCCGTTGCTTTAGGTCTTCTAAGTCTCTGGGCTTGGTAATATAAACTTTTGATTGTAAATAGCCCCACAGAAAGAAATCCAGGGGCGTCAAGTCTGGAGACCGCGCAGGCCATTCAATCGGCCCTCTTCGCCCGACCCACCGATTTGGAAACATGTCATCCAAATAATTTCTCACTCTATGGGTGTAACGTGGATGCGCACCATCCTGTTGGAACCATAAATTAACACTAGGAATATCTGGATCCTCCTCATTAGTCATGTCAAATACGTATCTCGATTTAGGTTACCTTCGAAGAAATAAGGACCCACGACCCGGTTTCCGACTATACCGGCCCACACATTTACTTTTTGAGGACATGTGTTTCCATTACCCATCCATGTGTTTGTATGTGCTTCCATTACCCAGTGTGGGTTTACATCTGCCCAATACCGGTACTTCTGTCTATTCACAATTCCGTTCAGAGTGAAAGTGGACTCATTACAAAATATTAAATTGCGTAGAAACATTGGATTGGCATTACAGATGGTCAACATTTGCTCACAGAACTGCACGCGTCGATCCGGGTCATCTTCATTCAGTTCGTGTATCAACTGAACTTTATAGGGATGGTATTTGTGAGTCCTAAGGATTTTTTGAATGGATGAATGTGATATGCCGTGTTGCTGTCCGAGTGTACGAGAAGATGCATGATGATTTTCTTGAACGCTTAGTAACACATTTAAGCTCATTTCCTCATTTGCAACTTTGGGCCGTCTCCTTTTTGGCAAGTCATTCACATTACCATGCTCTCGAAACTTTTTCTCAATTTTGCTCACTGTAGACTGATTGATATGTTTGTTGGGATACTTCTGATTAAACATTTCGCATACTGTGTTTTGACTTCGGGTTTTATCACCATATCCAATCATAATAAGAATTTCAATTCTCTTTGTAATTGTTAAATGCATTCTGAAAAGTATACACGATTACTTACAAGTAATTAATCAGTTGTCGGATGGAGGCTAATTCGATTTTGTTAATCTGTCAAACGCAGCTCGTAGGTAACTTGAATTTAATAGATATTTGTTTTTCTTATTTTGAAATGATGAGAGGCCCCAAAATACCGTTTTATAAATTAAATTAATGAATTAGCTTATTAAATTATTTCACCCATAAAAAATTTTGAATTGTGATATTTCGAATTTTTTTAAAATTTTCTTTCCTGTATGTAGTTTTTATTTTTTTCTCCGGAAGTTGAATGAATAATGTACTACAAGTGTATATTGTTGAATTCAGCAAGTCATAGTCTTCAAGAATCCGGCAAAAAAATATAAGGGTTCCATTTAAAAAAAATTGCGATGACGTCATTACGCGCTAACAAATGACTATCGAAATGGTGCACGTACAGCTCTGTGCATAAAAATAGCACCGACTGTATTTTACATTACAACATGAAATATAAAAGGCAAGCCTTAGTTGAATCTGTTTAGCTTTTTATTACAAAAGAGTAATTATATAACAAAACATTGTATATAACATATTGTTCCAAACAAACTAAAAATAAATGTAGCACATTCAGTTAACTTATAATATCTCAAGTTTTTACTGTGCAAAAAAAATAGCACCGCTCGTGAAACATACAAATTACTGTACGAGGAATCAAATAAAATTAAAAAAGTTAAACTGTAACATATTAATACTTTGTTGTATAACCTTTGTTTTTCAAAACAGCAGCACAACGCCGTGGCATACAGTCAACCAGCGCTTGACAACGCTGTAATGGAATAGCCTCCCACGCTGATTGCACAGCATACCATAATTCTGCTGTATTCTTCGGTTTTGCTTTAAAAACAGTTTTTTTACCATCTGCCCAAAGATTTTCAATTGGGTTTAGGCTTGGTGACTGAGCGGGCCATTCCATAACCTTAACTCGATTTTGTGCAAAAAAGGCCTTTTGCTAGTCTGCTGATATGTTTTGGATCATTTTCCTGCTGTAAGACCCATCTGAGCGGCATCTTCCAGTCCACATTAATTTTTGCTCCGCCATGTTTAACGGTTTTGGCTGTATACTGGGGTTTAATTTCATCTCTTGTTGGTCTGCGGACAAATGTTCTACAACCTGGAGTCCCAAATAACTCAATTTTCGACTCATCGGTCCAGAGGATATTTGACCATTGTGCGAGAGGCCAGTTTAAATGTTCCCGAGCGAATTTGATTATGTCACGAAGATGTTTCTTCTTGAGTAACGGTACTTTCCAAGGAGTTCTGGCCATCCAGTTTTTCTCTATGAGCCTTATTCTTATTGTAGATGTGTCTACATTGAGATTTAAGTTCTTTTTAATTTGAGTTGACGTTATAAAAGGATTTTTTTGTTAGTCTTAGGATGCTTCTTTCATCAGTTAAATATAGTTTTTTTTCCTTTCGGGCTCTTTTTTCTTCTTTTTCTTTAAATTTTTTGGCATTACTGATCATTTTATTAGAACATCCGACCACTTCCCTAATAAATTTGTATGTTTTCCCTTTAGGCAATAATTTGTTTATGAACAAAAGTTCTTCTTTCGTGCAATGTTTTCCACGACCCATTTAATATTCAAATTAAATTAAAATTAAATTCAGATATTAACTATAGCTTATATTATTTTACCTTTGACTGTGTTCTATACTGAAAGATGTTTAGATGTTACGGCGTCGAACTGCTATCATAGACTGAATTTGTGCTATTATTTTACACAGGTCAATATTTATTTTATTTATAGAAACAGGGATTTCCCCTACCGAAACGAAAATTTTCCGGACTTCATTAGTTTCAGAAACTCATTGTCAGTGGATCTCAAACAAATATCTTGGGAACACTTTTGAATGCATATAGCAGAGCAGTCAATACGTGATTATGGAGTTAATTTGAGTATTCACTATGGTGCTATTTTTTTAGCACATAGCTGTACATGTAAAAGTGTCTTTTCAAAAACCAAAATCGACGTGTTCGAGGAAATTTCACGAAACTTCATTGTTTGCGAAATAATGAATTTATTCCTTTCTTTTTTTCCGCACTCTATATATATTTATTATTATTATTATTATTATTATTATTTACAGAGGTAAGGCGGCAGAGCCGTTTAAACCTATCAATTTAAACACTACGTACTACATATAAGTATTACAGTAAATACACTACCTATAGCTAGTTTTTTTTTTTTACATGCTTACTAGAGAAAAAAATAATATATAAATTATAGGTAAGGTACATCAGAGAAAGTGTAAACAAAAAAAATAATAATACAAATTATATTCTGATCCTGTCAATAGCATTTTTGAAGGAATTAAGTGAAGGGGCATTTACCACTTCATCAGGAAGAGAATTCCATGCCCTATGTACTCTATTACTTAAAAAGAATTGACGACACAATTTATGAAATCTGTCTCGCACTAACTTGTAATCATGTCCACGTAATCGAGAATTGTCACTTAAGGTAAAAAATGTTGAGGAAACTGCACCGTATAATGACCGTGGAGAATTTTATAAGTTTCGATTAAATCACCCCGTAATCTCCTTTGTGACAATGAAGTTAAATCCAAGATAGAAAGCCTTTGTTCATACGGTAGATTCTTCAAAGCTGGTGACATTTTGGTGATCCTCCGCTGAACCTGCTCGAGCATATGAATGTCGCTAACGAAGTATGGATTCCAAACCGTTTCTGCGTATTCCAATATAGGTCTAATATAGATTTTATATATTTTTGATAATAGCTCTGGAGACATATTTTTAAACGCGACTGATACCATGTAGGTAACACTATTTGCCTTCTTAACAATTTTTCCTATGTGAGAAGCCCATTTTAGGTCATCGGACACAATGACACCGAGATCCTTCTGCTTTGTTACCGCTCGTAGTATCATTCCATTCAGGATGTACTGATTGCCTGGATTTTGCGATCCCAAATGTAGCACTGTACATTTAGATTCATTCAGTTCGAGAATCCACTCGGAACACCAGTGTTGTAAACGCAGTATGTCATTGGTCAACTTGTCAAAATCTGTTAATGGGTTTCCAAAAAATTTGTGTCGTCGGCAAAAAATGAAACCTTTGATTGGAATATAAAAGCTAAATCGCTGATGTAAACATTAAATAGTAAGGGTCCCAGTACAGACCCTTGAGGAACTCCGCTTATCATCTCATAGGATTGTGAACATACTCCGTCAATTCTCACTTGGCACTTCCTGTTATTCAAAAAGTCCTCTATCCATCTGAGAAGATTTCCTCTTACTCCAAAACATTTTAATTTGTATAAGAGTCGCTGGTGTGGTACTCGATCGAAAGCTTTTTTAAAATCTAAATAGATGACATCTACAGGTCTACTGTTGTCTAATTCATCTGTCCAACAATTTGTGCATTGTAGTAGATTCGTTATGGTGGACCTACCTGGCAAAAAGCCATGCTGTCTTTCATGTAAAATTCCTGCATTAAGAAAGAATTCAGTTAGTTCCTGTGAAATTATCCTTTCTAGACATTTACATGGTATAGATGTTAAGCTAACTTGTCGATAATTATTGGCATTAAGTTTATCTCCACTTTTGTAAATGGGTACGACAATCGATTTTTTCCAATCCGTTGGGATTTTTCCTTCGTTGATAGAAGTTTGCATCAATCTAACATAATGTTTCCCTAAAGATTCTTTGGAATTCTTGATAAAAGTGGCGTTAACATTATCTGGACCGGAACTAGAATCTGATTTAATTTTGTCTATAGCATCCATAACTTTTTGTTCATTTATGTGAATGGTATTGATTGTATTTGGGTTTCTTAGATTTTCTGGGAGAGTAGGCATATTATCTTCAGGCTCATTGTTGAACGATTTTGAAAATTCCAAAGCAAACAGATTCGCAACTTCTTCTGGGTTACTTACAAGTTCGCCAGTGTCAGGGTGTCTTAGCAACAATGAACTTACTTTAGAATCAAGCGAGTTTTTAATGTACTTGAAAAATTGCTTGTTGCTTCTGCTATTTACTAAATTATGCTCATACTGTTTTTTAGCGTTTCGTATGGTTGTTGTTACCACATTTGAATACTCTCTATATATTTGATAGTCTGTATGTGCATTACTGCTTCTATATTTCTTCCACAGTTTACGTTTTATATTTATATCATGCCGAATTGACGCATTAATCCATGGCTTGCTACTATTTCTACGTTGCGCAATAGGTACATTTTGATCCACACAATTATTTATTTTTTCTAAAAGATATCTCCATGTATTTTCAAGATCTAAATCTGGAATGTCCGGCATATTGTAGAAGTAAGTGTTAATTTTCGCATAATCACCAAACGGGAAATTACGTTTGTCCTGTTGTGTATACGTTTGACTAACTCTGTAATTCATTTGCGTATTTGCCAATATAACAATGTGGTCACTGTTTCCAACAGGTGCCTCATACTCAATTGTGGAAATTAAACCGGGATCATTAACTAAGATGAGATCTAAAAGCGATGGGTTATTGCCTGCTCTAAATCTTGTTGGCTTCTTAATAAGTTGCAATAAATTTGTCGAAATATATGTACTCATAAAATTAGCAGACTGAGTGTTACCGTCTGTTGGAGATGGACAATCCCAATTTAGCTCCGGATAATTGAAATCACCAAAAATTATCAAATTCTTAAGACTAGAGCTTGCATCTATAAGAAGGTTTAGGAGAGCTACATCATCTTCACTAGCTAAGTTAGGCGGTCGATACATACAAGCTATATTTAATTCTAGTTCAGACCATTTTATGTTAAGCCATAGAGATTCTATCGGTGAAGAATCCAAATGTTCAAGTACTTCTACTTCAATTTTTTCTTTCTCTAGGTTATTCAGTACATATATGCAAACACCTCCTCCCCTACTTAAAGTTCTATCTTTTCTAAAGATTGTGTAATTTGGAATATTAATAATACTATCTGGAATAATTGGTTTTAACCATGTCTCTGATATTGGGATAATTGTCGGTTTCAAGTTATTAATAATTAACATAAATTCTTGAAATTTAGAAACTAATGATGCCAAGTTGGTATACAAATATTTTAGTTCAACAATATACGGTTGAGAGCTCTGCACTGTTTCTAGTTTTTTTTCTGTACGATTTTTGGTGTACCCCTAATATATTTTATTGTTAAATTTTGTTGTCCATTGGTTATTTTTTCATTCAGTTCTTCCCGCAAATTTTTCATGTACTCCCTTTGCATTGGTGTTTCGTCTGCTTTAATTTTAACCTCCTTATATTTGTCTTGTACTTTTTGTTTATTTTTAAGAACATTTAACACTTTATTTTCATCAGAAAAACTTATTCGCAATGGTCTCGGCTTTTGTGAAGTTTTGCCAAGTCTGACAACACCCGTAACATTTGAACCATCCTCAGAGACCTCCTTTAGAAATTGTTTAATTTTTCCTATATCATGATTTTGGCGTTCAGTGGGGTTTACGGCTTTACTTTCAGATACATTGAACATAATAATATTTTTAGATCTTCGTTGCCTTTCTGTGATTTCCTGGACTAATGATTCTGATAGTTTATTCTCATCAATAGTATTATTTATTGTTAAGGCTCTAATTTTCTCTTCAAACTGAGTTTTGAGGGACTGCAACGACTCCGTAAACTGTTTTTCAAGTTTTGTTACCAGAATCTTAATATCAGAAAACTGTGACATATTATTATTACAATCGTTACAAACGATTTTAATGGTCCGTGATTTGGCTCGAGTAATTTTCACATCGTTATCAGTTAGTCCCACGCAGGACAAGTGCAGAGTACCATGGCAGGCATCGCACTGAATTGTGGGTGTTCCTGGCTTGCCGATAGGCAATTAAGACATGCGCTCATTGTCACGATAGAATAAATGACTGACCTTGTTAGATGTTGTTTCTGCGATATTACTCGTAATTCCTTAGTAGAGGTTTTTATTTTCCTCTCTGCCACCACAAACAGCAAAATAAGTCACTACTGATACTCTAAAGTTAATTACTGCAGAGTATTGGTTATTCACTAACACATAAAAGCAATTTTTAAAGAAATACTAATTGTACTCAGTAGGTACGTGTGCTTCGATTCGATTCAAGCGATCAATTCTAGCACAATATAAATTTATTTATTTATTTATTTATAATTTAAGCACAATATAAATTTAATAGTCATATATCAAGTAAGTACAGGACTTCTTAAATGAATACATTTATTTTTACCGTATAGAAATTTAAATAACAAACGATAAAAAAAGGGCTACGAAAGATTTCTGCATTTCTTAATGAGTCAATTTGCTATTCTGTGCTACAACCCACTACCTGACATAATATCACCAGTGAAAAGGTAGCAATAAGAAGGATCCTTGAATAATTTACCAGCGTCAAATTTTATTGGGAATGATCAGACACTGTCGATATTTTATCCTCTTCTAGAGAGAGATCGCAGCGTGTACGCACCATTATTTTTTGGAAATCATTTTATTTATGTAGTACCTATATAATAACAACGGCTTTGAACAAGCACCGTTAATATATTGAAACAATAGAAAAACTTACATCAAACTCTCACTAGATGCTCATTCAATTTTGTCACCAAAACATAAGAGTATCTATAATTTGTGTCCCTATATCCTTCTGTTTTCGCTGATATCGCCACCTCTAATTAGTAATGACACTCACCTGAATTGCCAACCCCTCCAAAAGGTAAGCCATCGACAGTGGCCTGCATTATGGTGTCGTTAAAAGTAAGGCTCCCGCTGGAGGTCCTCTCCAGGAAAGCTTGCTTCGTCTTGTTATCCTTCGTAAACACGTACATTGTCAACGGCTTCTCCCTGCTGTTGATGAACTTAATGGCTTGCTCCAAATTCTCCACGTTCACTATGGGCAGGATAGGTCCAAATATCTCCTCTTGCATGACAGGGTCGTCCGGACTCACGTCTATCAGGACGGTAGGGTGTATAAATAGGTCCTGGGGGTCAGTGTGGCCTCCGATTGCGATTTTCTGATTTTTCAGAAGATTGCTGAGTCGGTTGAAGTGTCTGTGGGAGATGATTCTCGCGTAGTCGCTAGTAGTTTTTGCATTGCCTAGATTGAAGCTGTAGTTATTAGGTTATTTATGTATTTATTTAAGTAT
Source organism: Aromia moschata (assembly GCA_029963805.1). NCBI lineage: Eukaryota > Metazoa > Arthropoda > Insecta > Coleoptera > Cerambycidae > Aromia > Aromia moschata. The sequence goes on along the minus strand of JAPWTK010000028.1, from coordinate 40,813 downwards.
ATGTTGGGCAAACAAAACGGCATTTAAAATAACGGATCAAGAAGCATTAACACGCTACAGTAACAATATTACACAGTAACAAAAGAACTTTGTTGACCGGTTTGGTAGAACACATAAATACTGTTAACCATGAATTTGACTTGGAAGATTTATGACTGTTTTACACACACCAATTTTTCTCACAATAACTTGTACAAGTTGACCTTAAAGAGTGACCTCAAAAACAAGCCATTTTTCGCCTGTTTGGCAGCCCTTGAAATCTAACTTCAAATGCATTCTGATAAATGCTAAATGAGTTTATGATGAGACTTTATTCTCCTAAAAATTTCAGATTGAGGCTGCATTCGGTTCTCGAGATCTCGAGGGTCAAAGTTGTCAATTTTACATGAGCCCGAAATCCAATATTACTTAGCTTATATCAATCCATTTTTTCTTAAGAGATAAGGAGGAAGGGAAGAATTTGTAGTTGTTTAAGTTTAAAAAAAAATTATTGCTGTATGTAATAAATCGCAAACGATAACTTGTTGTCTCAAAAGAATCATTATCTCCTGAAAGCAATGAATTGTGAACCCATGCAAAATTGACAACTTTGACTATCGATATCTCAAGAACCAAATGCTGCCTCAATTTAAAATTTTCAGGAGATGAAAGTCTCATCATAAACTATTATTTAGCATAGATTTGAAGTTAGATTTCAATGGCTACCAAACTGGCGAAACTTGCGGTCACTCTTTATTGAGAGTTTGCAGTGTTGAAATCGGCCAATATATTGTTACTAATATTGCAAAATGTAAACAGTTACTAAAATTGGACAATTTATTGAAAAATAAATTGAAATTTATTGTGCAATAAATTGGTATGTGTAAAACAATCTTTACAATTACAATTACAATTACGTATGGGGTAGGTACAAGCCCTGTACACTTAAGCCGATGCTTATTGTGTCCCCAAGGACACTTTCTAACGGAGCGTCTGTCACTTTTTTTGATTATGTTGTTATAGCCCCAAAATTCGAATACCTAACAACTGCCAGTGCTGGGCATTCGCATAATATGTGGAAGGTGGTTTCGTCCCCCTCACCACACCTCCTGCAATCAGGATCATTTTCATCATGTCGCATGAGTCGGCAGTGTCCTGTAAACAGTCCTACTATCCATCTCACCTAGTTCCTACACAGTCTTAAGAAGTATATTGACTCATCCCAGGATGGTCGCCAGTGAACATCTGCGATTGTCTCAACCCTGACTTTTCGCCCAGTGCGAGATATGTTTTTCTCTTAATAGGTCCTTTATGGCCCTTCTGGCTGTCCGGTAAGCCAGACCGCAGGTGGGTTCCGGCCCTATCAGTGGACCCTCAACCCCTTTCTTTGCAAGAAAGTCCGCTCTGGCTTGGAAGATTTTGAAGGTTTAATTACACAGTGTTTGCTTTTAAACATAACAAAAATTAAATGCTGAAAAAAATTGGGGTACCAAACGCATATACCATACTTAATACCATACATATGCTTTCAAAAATTACTTAATGCGTATAAAAAAACCATATGTATAAGATGAATTATCAAACAAATCGGTAAGAAAATGATTTAAAATAAATACAACATAAAATTGATATTATGTCGATATCTTAAAGGAGAACATGTCAATATCAACAATTTCTAATTACAAATACAAAAAAATATTATATAGGTATCGACGACCGTCGATATTTTGACAGACCGTCATAAATCGCAACAGTGGTCTGTTGTGGTTTGAATGTGGCTTTCTTAACATCTACCCATAGATTCTATTCATCTACCCGTCCATTCTATTAGATTCTGGACTGGCTAATTAATAACTAGTTGAACTGACTAATTGATAACCTGAACCGCATGAGTAGACACCTAGGCGTTCGCTAATTTACTAGTAGGCTTCTTGTCATTATGTTGCATAAAAACTACCTTTATTGTGCATTTACTAATCTGCATTAGGTAGAACAACAATATTAAGGATATTAACATAAATTTTGGCGTCCATTGTGGTATTAGAGACAGACTGAGATGGGAAAGACAGTCTCACATCATAAGCTTTGCTCCTCCATTGTTTGATATATCACATTTCCAACAGGACGGTGCTCCACCTCATTATTTTCTTCCTGTCCGACACTACTTAAACGAGAAATTCACGGATAAATGGATTGGCAGAAAGGGAACAATTGAATGGCCTCCGAGATCACTGGATTTAGCTCCTTTAGATTTATTTATTTGGGGACATCTTAAATCCATTAAAACACAACCTACGGATATTGATGACCTCACAAGGCGAATTACAGCAATATGCCGGTCAATTTCCTTTGATGTTTTCAGAAATGTTAAATAGGAGTTTATATAAAATAAATAGAAAATAGACTTGTTCAAGAATCACTGTTTAGAGCATAATGGACAACATTTTGGGTAGTTTATAAGATGGTGGGTAAATAGATCCTCTCCGTTTTATTTTTGAAAATTCTTCCTCACAAACTGTGTTATTTTTCTAAAAGCAAAATTACCACCAAATAAAAAAGCAAACGTCTAGACTAGATTTTGCTCCAAGAGATGGAAGTAATGTCACTTAATTATACCTAAATTTACCTACTAAAACGAAAATCTACTAAATATATGTTGTGTCTAACATCTACCCCTCCCATAGGATTGAACCAAGAAGACTGCAGATATTCGTTTGAAGTGTCTCCCTTGAAAATAAAAGTTACATGTCTTTCTGTGGAAAGTTTGGGAAGGAAGGGTGGGAAGTTTCCAAATTGACACAGTGTACAATAACACTCATGTTAATGTGTTGTACCTAAGTATGTACTACATTTTTAAATAATTTTATCATATGTGTTAAATTGATTGTTCATAGACACATATGTTGTTGAGACACATAGTTTCCTCAAAATAAATATACAAATATATTTTTCTACCCAACTTTTCAATTAAAATAAGTTAGAGATCAGTACAGTAAGTTCAGAAACTTGTTATTTATAATGTAAATAGTAAATGTGTGACAGTAGATTGTCAAGGGCTCACAAGTATCCAAATTATGGCTTACCATTGAAAAATTCCTTCAAAGCTTTTTCCGCGCTCTGGACGAACTTTTCCTGCACTTTCCTCGTACAAAGGACATAATCGGGAGCGATACAAACTTGTCCGGAGTTCTGCGTCTTTCCCCACATGACCCTCCTCGCCGTGACGTCCATCTCCGCGGTATTGTCGATGTACACGGGGCTCTTACCCCCCATTTCGAGGGTGGTGGGGGTGAGGTGTTTGCTGGCCGCCTGGTACACGATTTTCCCTACCATCGAGGAGCCGGTGTAAAAGATGTAGTCGAATCTTTCCTTCAGGAGGTCCGTGGTTTCTTCGACTCCTCCAAGGAAGACAGGGTAACACGACTTGTCGATGTACTTGGGCAAGAGTGTGGCTAGGGCTGTTGCCGTGGCTGGTGCGATTTCTGATGGCTTGATGACGACGCAGTTACCTGCAGCGATGGCACCTGGAAAATATCTACCGTGAGAACTGTGTTGTTTGGTATTCCTTAAACCCCTAGAATAGCCGATTCCAAAGGAATTATTACTTCCACACATATTTTTCCACATTTTTAAGATGGTATCTCAAAGGACATTAGGATACATACATATATAAGATAAAAAAAAACATCCACAAAGTACGCCGTGGTATCCATTCCGTATGTCTTGAAGTAGGTATTACTCTTAGAACTACCAAGTTCTGAAGTTTTTATTAACAAGAAAATTACATTACTGTCATTTTCATTGCATTATATATAATTAAAAAAAAAACATGTATAACAAAGAACCTACCAATTATAAATTTAAACTGTATATCTTTATATATTATATAACCTTCTCCTTGAAAACATTTTCTCGTCATAGAATCGAAAATATTGATGAGCTCTTGGGGGAGTTGTTAATCTAATGAAATTTATTTGCAATTCTGCACTTCTAAATTTAAAACACAAGGTGTGGCTTTAAAAGCTCTTAAGGCATATTATTATTAACTAGCATATTACGACTAATGATGTCCTCGAAGAATTCTCCAAAAAAAATTAAATTATCAAGAGTTACATGAACTGGTCCTGCTGGTGAATAAACCCATACAATAAAAGTAAATATCTTGAAATGTTTGCAAACTATCTGTAGGCAAAGAAAACATGTATTATGCTAAATTAAGCTTAAAATCTACAAATCTCGATGTGATACGAAAGTGTACTAAATTTCAAACTGTTATCTTAAAAGAGTTGTTGCTAATGTAGTACACAAAAATTTTTATCGAAAATACGTTTTTGGCTCAAATTAAAAATTTCTACGTTCCAGAATATTTTAAGGCTATTCAGACAATAGTTATTTTTCAGAACATTACTCTCTTAAATGCATTCCTAAAGAAACAGTCGAATCAAATCTTTATTAACCTTCAAATACTTTTGCCTTGCTCCAATAACATAGTCTCTATTTGGTGTTGTACCCAACAGCACCACACAGAGGTTAACAGAAATCAACTTAACCTTAAAATGTCTCCTAAATTAGATCACAAGGTCAAGTTCAAGGTCATTGACCCATGACCCCTTAGAATCCGACAACTTAGGACCCCTTAAAATATGACTTTTGTTGAATTTCTTCTCCCAAAATGCCTTGCTGAACAAATATTCCATAAAACTTTTAAAATCATACCAAGTATGTATTTGAACACTATTTCTTGACACAAGATGAAGTACAAAACAACAGTTACCCTTATTATTCGTAAAATTAAATAATCCGCATTGTTTAGATAGAATAATAAAAATAGTACTCATTGTGTATAACATCTCTGTTACATCATTTCTCAGATATAATTATATTAGTTTTATTTTATTTTGCGTCATCTTCTGCGTCATATTTTTAAACAAACTGGCTTGTGTATAATTAATACCTATTGATATAAAAAAATGTATAACCTTGTCAGATACATCTTCATTTTATATTTGTTTTTGTTAACGTGTAATTTGTTCCAGCCAGTAAACAAATTATCACTTTTAAAGAGGAATTCTGACTACTGCCGTAAAATTATTTGTTAACATATGAATTATTAAAGATCCTCTTGATTACATATTTTATTTTCAGTTATTAAAATCATGCAAAAAATTCTAAAGTATTAATTAAATTCAATGTTGATGTTCTGTACCTTGTTTCCCTTAGACATAAATTAGAAGTTAGAAAAATACACATTTCGGTTTTAAGATTATAATTTACATAAACATTCACAAGTCAAGGAATACCACTTGTTTTGTCTCAGAAAAATGTACATATTCAGGATTTCTTTGCAAATAAATATCAGACCTTGCACTATGTCTTTCTGAATGCATTCATATTGATAATAATGGTAGACGATTTATCCATTCCTCTTGCCTTGTATGCCCAATGTGAGAAGAGAGACTCATTAAATGAGATAGACGCACACGTTCCGGTGGCGTTACGCATATCAGAACCAACTTACCATCTCCAGTCCATTGCCTCCACCGTGCGGGGGTTTGGTTCTCATTGAAATAGGAAGGGTACAAAATCATCAAAAAATGCGAATCGGCCCACTACATCAACACTAGAGTCCGGAAATATGTGCCACACAACGCAGAGTTAAACTACTTTCAACCATCCAGAACACCCGCACAGGACCGGCGAACTACGACATTTTACGAGTTCCAATACCGTTACTAGGCACGGTCAGTGGCGTACGTGTGCACAAGCAAGAAATACGCGCTTATATAATTTATAAGGCGCTTAAAAAATACGGTTTATATTTGAATTATCATAGAGTTTTATAGTGCCTACCCTGCGGTGTGGCACACATTTCCGGACCCTCATTGACCTACCCGCTGAGTGGAACGTGCCTGTTAGATGTGGCAATTTATATAATTATATATGTCTTATTCTATTCTTTACTTAGGTCTTACTTCCTTTCCTTTGTTCTGACTGGTTATTAATTTAAGGATACGTACGGTATACTTTAATCTTAAAAAAAGTATTTTGCCTTTGATTTTCACATACAGGGTATCATTTTCCTATAAATGGTGTCTCTAGCGTGAGATATATATAACATCACCGATCACCGTCCATTTTTTTTTAAATAACAACTTAAATATTTACTTTAAATACTTTAGATGAATACTTAAATACTATATAATCGACCTTAAAAACGAAATTAGTATAGTTCAAAGGTGTAATAAATTGAATATATTCGTGTATGTAAAATGTTGATAAATAATATAAAATTTGTGTGTATATTTTTAGATATCGTTTACATACATTGTGATCTACATCACGCATATGTACGTAACCAGTCCAACCTACAATAACGTTTTCTTTCTTCTGTAAAAGTAGTAGTGCAAAGGCGAATGATCAAAGAGAACAATTTGACGTGGACGATAAATTTAACTTTGTACGTTTAATAAATAGTTCATGGTACAAGGTTCCCTGTAATTATCATAATTTGCTGTTAAAAATCAGTAAATCGGTAAACGTTCGCATTTATAATACACATATGCACATATATACAGGGCCGCTAAAAAGCGTCTGGAAACGGTGCTATCAAATGAATACACATTTTATTGTATTACTGTTTAATAGTTCAAGAATAATATAGAGACATCCAAAAAAAAACGTCGTCAAAGTTGGCCGAGAAAAAAAATAGGTATTTCTATTCTTAATCGAATTTATAACCTTATTTATTTGTCAACAACATTTTTGGATGTCTCCATACAACGATATAAGATTTAATGTGATTATACAGGTTATCCCAAAAAATGGACAATCCTTGGGGGTTTTGTAGGAAATTTAACGTTGAACAAAAACGTTCCTATAAACATGGGTCCGCAAACGAAGTCTTACTAATGGAAATCTCAAAAGAACCACAAAAAAAGTGTTTTTTTACTTTAATTCAAGAATTACTACGAAATGGCTCATTGTATCAAAAAATATCTCGAAGGCAACCTTCTAGTAGGAGGAGGATCAAATTTGGAGTAAATTGCCGCCAACCGCTTGTTTCCAATTCATTGCCGAGATATGATTTTTTGAAAAATTAAATTTTTGGGTTCGAGTTGAAAAGAATAAACTTAGGTATTTATGGCAAAAAGTAGGTTTTGAGTGAGAAAACATGGATATTACAAAAATTTATTTTTTTGAAAAAACATATCTCGGCAATGAATTAAGGAAACAAACGGTTGGCGGCATTCTACTCCAAATTTGATATACTAAAAAGGTTGACTTCGAGACATTTTTTTGAATCAATGAGCCATTTCATAGTAATTCTTGAATGAAAGTAAAAATAACACGTTTTTTGTGTTTTTTTTTTGAGGTTTTCATTAGTAAGACTTCATTTGCGGACCCATGTATATAGGAATTTATTTGTTCAACGTTAAATTTCCTATAAAACCCCCAAGGATTATCCATTTTTGGGGACACCCTGTATATAGAGTGTGTGATTGATCATTCTACAGCTAACATTTTTTTAAATACGGGAAATGCATAGAATAAAAAAATATCCGGATAAAGTTTCATTACTTGATCTTAGCTACAAATTGCCTTTTTAAGAAAGACAATTGAATATCAAAATATATTCGAAAAATCTACGGGTCTGGGACGCTTATATAAAAACGCGTAGTATAAAAACAAAGGTTTCCTTACTTGATCCTCATTACAATTTGTCGTTTTCAGAAACACAATCGAATGTTAATGATAGATCGAATTAAAAAAGTGAAATCAGTCTCAAATGTCTTTATTAACTTTAACTAACTTTATTAGCTTATTGAGGAATTATTCGGTTTATTAATCCCATAAGAAAAATTCACAGAGATACAAATCAGACGGCCCACCCACTCACCTGATTTAACCCCTTGTGACTTTTCCTTCTCTTTTTCTTCTTGTTTTGTCAATCCTATATCCAACGTAAAAATATTCAGATATATACAATTTTGAGCTATTCTTCGAAATATCACCACCAAAACATTAATACTTGGTACTGTCTCTGGTGCAAAGTTCAACACCTTGAATCTTGAGATTAAAAAGATATACACCTACTATGAACCGTTATTATCTCCATATTGTTCACAATCTACAGATACACTTAGATAAGCCATACATCGCATAATTACAAATAAATTTAAATCTGCTGTGTTCAGTGAAACATATTTAAGTAGGTACTCTTTTTCTTTTCATAGTTAGACCGAATATTTATTAGTGAATGTCAGATTGATTTCTAACAACAGACCAACTATCTTAATGACAAAGTGTACAAGATTTAGTCCTGCTTTCTAGCAGGACACCAGCTCAAGCTTATTCTTGTACAGCTGAAATCTATGTGAAATAAACACATATAGAAATGTTTTGAGTTTATTATCAGTGACCTTTTTTATCACAAGTAGGTACCTATATTAACCGAAGTATTTTTCGATTGTACCACTGAACAACAACACTCAGTTTGCAACAATCCAACGCAACTTTCTTATTCCATCATTTATATCGTCCAAAATATTGAATATAGGAATATTGGGTTCGTTGAAATTTGCGCTGACCCGTCAGAAAATCTAAATTACTATGGTCAAAAAAATTATATGTACTGTCAAAAGGCTAGAAACGACTCGAAACTTGCTTCATTTTCACATCCTACTTGCAAGATGTTTCATCCTGCCGGTAGGACGCTGTACAATTTATCATTAAACGTCAAAGAGTAACATCATCACCACCTACCTACAACAGGACTCAGAACCAGATGTACTGGGAAATTCCATGCCCCGATCACCAACACCACTCCGTAGGGATCATTGTAGATGTACAGCTTATCGAAGAAGTTCGCAAAGCTCTTCTTCGGCCTCTCCGGCTCCATCCAACTCCTCAGGTTGCTCAGAGCCTCCCTCACGTCTTTCATGACGAAGTCGATTTCCTGCGAGATGGCCTCCTTGGCGCGGCTTCCTCAGGTCCTTGTGGAGCGCCTCGCATAGCGCCTCCTCCTCTTCCTTCAGGAACCTCACCAGGTTCTTCAGCTGCTTCTTCCGGAAGGAGTACGGCCTCGTCTTGCCGGTGTCGAAGACGCGCCTGGCGTCGCACACCACGTCGCGGGCGGTCTTCTTGGCCGCGGCGCCATCCTCGATGTCGATCACCGTCACGTTCTGCGACAGTTTCACTCTCGGCGGCTTCGGTTCGCCGTTCATGTTGCGTAAGAAGTGCGAGGATGTCGACTGAACGACTCCACGTTTTCTTTGCGGGACGGCCGACGCGTTCGCGCACTCATACTATTCACTGTACAGGGTGCTTCATTTAAACGTTTTGGGAGACCTATTAATGATATCGAGGTGAAAATTTGTATCCAGGGGTTTTCGGGAACACTTTCGCTTCTTTTTTTATCCTCTTTCAAGAAATACTGACCCTATACCTAAAATGTATGGTTTTCGAGTTATTTCAAATTATTGGTCAAAGTGACTGATCAAGTGAAGATTGAATGTAAATCACTTTATCCTTTGTTAAGCCATTTTAAATATAATTTGGTGTATTTTTAATATTATTTGCTTTCCTTTTTTCATCCTCTATTCATACTTTTGCGGTACATTTGAATTTATTTTATACCTGCATATTTGTAGAAAACTTTGTAATTGCATTATAAATGCATTATAAATGTTATAATGCATTTGTAGCACATTGCACCCGATGTAACTCTAGCTTTAATTATTTTGATAAACAATCATAAACACCTTAATATAACTCAAAAGCCATATAGTTAAGATATAGTGAATAATAGTGTTTATATTATACAAAGACAATGAAAGAAGGAAGCAAAGAATATTATAGAATACAGTAAAAATAATCTAAACCTAAAAATAATCGACAGGATAAAGTTAAAATTTGACTCCCTAGCCACTTTGTTAAATAATTTGATTTGACTCGGTAATCTGATATGTCTAAATCGTATATCTAAATCGTATATCTAAAATTACTAACAGAAAGTTCTATCTTTCATAATTACATGGTAACAAAATTAACTACAAAGTTTTATCACTGCTAATGTTATTAGTTTTTCTCTAAAGGTTTACAATATAATTTTTTTTAAATTTAAATATCGAAAACCGTTCATTTTAGAAATAGACCTTGGTTATTCAATGACTAATGAGTAGACACCAAAAAAAGACAAAAAAACATAACATGTCAATTAAAATAACGACGTTAGTGCTCACTCCCGGAATATCCGGAATTGCCAGAAAGTCTCCATTTTAGCTGTGTAGAGCATGCCCGAAAACCCCTACTTACAAATTTTCAGCTCCGTATCATTTATAGTTCTCCCAAATCATTTGATAGGCCACTCACCGTGAAGCACCCTGTATAGGAGCCGTCCAGCCTTGTTAGCGATATATAAGTGGCTACTTCGTGCCGATACTCCAGATTATCTGTCGAAATGTATTATCTGTGTTTTTTGTTATCTATGCCATTTTCAAGTCATTATTCGCATTGTCATTATTCGCACTTTAAAATATCTCAAACAAAACTCTAATTTTGTGGCGGCTGGTGGAACTTGAAATTCTCGCATCTTCCTAACAGAGCATGGGCCCCACATTAGATTTTAAAGAGTTATTACTAAACCTAAATGAAAGGATATTAGCAAAACAAATAATAGAGGGTGGTCAATCGATGTTTTTTCGTTTATGCCTGTGGTTTTGACAATTTCATATTCTTGAACACTTAATTGTGGTTTTCTAAATGTTATATTTTCGAAATTGTTATTAGCAAGTAAGTAAATTCTTATACGTTTAGTCTGTAGCCTATGAAAGTTCAATTATTTAACGATTTTGTAATATGAATGAACTATACATAAATAAAATATTATGGCTGAAAATTTGCATCAGGAATACTCTACACATCTAAAACAATGGCAACTTCCTGCCACTTCCTCCAGATGTATCAGAAGTGAGTACTAACTTTATTATTTTATGGCATTTAAAAACTATTATTGAAAATAACAGACAGTATCAGAAAAATTGTTTCAAATAAATTAAAATAAATTCAGAAGAACATGAATATTTTCATTGGAATTAAACAAATGGTAATGAGAAAGATGTAGTTTTGTATATTTTTTCTGTTAATCAGAATCGGACAAAAGGCTCATAATTTATTTAAAACAAACTCTTCTTATTTCTAAAACTTAAAAACGGCTAATTTTAAGAGTAAGTCAACAGACTAAACAAAATTAATTCAAGATAATGGATAAGACAATTAAGAATTCAAAATATGTAAAGGAAAAAAGTGATGAGAATGGATAGAATAATCCTTCATAATTAAAAAAAAATCGTTTACAGTGTTTTTATGTAATAGTTTTCCACTTGATATCGAACAGAAAATGAAAAAGAAAAAATGAGTAATAAAGTAACTACTTTATCATCAATTTTTTCATGTTATTGTACATATTTTATAACAAATTCATAAAACTACAACGCCTCTTCTTTTTCTAAACATTATCATTATTTTATATATTACCATTAATACTTTTTACTGTTACTACCCTTGTTCGTACTTATTGTTATATCGATTTCAAATTGTACTACATTTTTATTTCATGCAATAAGATAAAAGCAAGTTATTTTAAATTTTGAATGAGAAATATCATTTACAAAATGTCTCTATTTTTCGTTTGTTTTTCTGCAATATTTGTTAAAAAAAATCCACTAATATAGCCTCAAAATTTATAATCGCTAAAAAAAATAATGTTTCTTAAAAACAAAACAACAATGTTTCCATTATCCTCCAATAAAATTATTGAAACATTGTTTTTAGTTCACAAAAACGTTTTCCAAATATCTCTGAAATACGAAAAATATACTCAATTGTTTTATACAATAATTTAAACAACTTATAACTTTGTATATACATTTAGGTTTATAATAGACACCCATAGTTTAAATGTCCCTTGTGCTAAATTCATGGCTCGGGTTCCATTGTTATTTTAGTCTTATAAGAAAAGCATGGAACTAAAATAGATGTATTAGTCTTAAGAAATACAAGTCATTTAAGATATGATGAGGACCAATTCAATTAAGGTCTTTTTTCTGTCTTCATAACCCCATAAAACGAGTAGATGTTGTGGGGTTATGAGATTAAATTCAAAGCTTTAAAATATATTCCTGTGAAGGTAGCGGGTACTGAAATTATGGAAGAAATACATTTACGAGGTTGATCGAGTATCAAAATTTAAATGTCGAATTTGCGCACGCGCATTTAAGGCCGTCTCAAACCAAAAATATCCCCAACTGCCCCAATTTCTTCAAATAATGAATAAGTACTTCCTTATTTCCATGATTTATATAACATTTTAACTTGTTGTTATTAAGTAAATGTACAATAAACATAGTGTAATAAAGCGAAGCAGAAGATTTTTATAATTCAATATGTTCATTTTCTGTTAGCGGCCATTAGCAAGTGTTATGAGAATTTCAAACCAGAACACCTTGAAACTGCCATGAACTTACTTCACAATGAACTTGTAATTTATATGGCGTTATTTCTACATGGAATTAATGGCAATAACACGTTTCGAAATTAGAATTTGCAGTTAATACATTGCTTCACGCTTACTTGCTGCTTAGTTAGCAATAAACACGTTAAAACGCGATTAATTTCAAAAATTAATTACATGAATGCCGCAATACCTACAGAATAAGTTTAGTTTAACAGATTTTTTTACCTCCATTTATACTTTACTAAAATATTTATCTTGACCCCATCTTTACTCTCTTCTACGTAAAAACATAAATAATAATATGCATTCCCAAAGATGAGGTTACTGTTTCGTAAAAATCGGAATTAAAATCAAGGAAGCGTTGCCAATAATGCTTACCTCTGACAGCAAAGTTAATGCAGAATTGTTTAGTAAAGTCCTTCACTTAACACTTTCTCTTATACGTGAGAAGTTAAAGACCGGAAGACTAGGCAGTCCAATGGAGTCAGCGATTAATATGCAATAAATAAATCATTCTCAAGATTGGCAATATTTGTTTAATGCAACATTTGCAGTTGCCAATAAATACGCATTATCGTGTTACTTAGAGACATTAGTTAGGGTATGCTGACATTAAAGTAAAGATGGCTTCATTAAAAATTATTTCATCTGGATTATTCCCCCACCAAAAAAAATAACTTAATCTTTTGTCTTTTGATGATTATGCAAATCAAGATTTTTGATTTCTGGTTCATACTATACTATAAGAAGTTAGCGTAGAAACTAATAATTAATTTTTGATATTCCACATAAAGGGGTGCAAAGTTTCATGCAAAGGGATGGCTTACGGGGTCAGGGAATGGGTTGATGATATGGGATAGCGATCAAATACACAGAAGTTATTGAGGAGGTCTTGTGTGCTGGGTTGGAGCGTTTGCCCGACAGCGTCCTTCTTACATTAGTCGATCCTGTAGGTGTCTGAAATTGCCGTCAAAATCTTGCGAATTCAAATTTCGACATGGGGTTACGTACATGGGGTTAAGTACATTTTTTTCTGATCTTACATATCGAATGGTTTGTGATATTTATCTATAGCTTTGTTTTGGTTCCAACTTCTAACAGAAAACTGATTCGAAAATCTTCAGATTAGTTAACTAACTAATTTTCAGTACCACCATATAAAGGGTGATCCAATTAGCGCTTTAGGATTTGAACATTAAATAAAACTTAAAAATTGGTCGGCAAGTAAAATGTTCTTTTTTTATTCGAAAGAGCATCTAATTACAATTATGTTTTGAAAATAATATCGTTCAAATGTGCACCACGACTTTGTTGACAATAACGCATTCGATAGTCCAATTTATCATTACGTTTTCACACATTAGGGCCGGTATCTCACGAATAACATTTCTGATGTTAGTTTTTAAATCCTCAACAGTTCTTGGATTGTTGGCGTAGACCTTCGACTTCACATAGCCCCATAGAAAGAAGTCACACGGAGTCAAATCACAAGATCTTGCTGGATAATTCACATGACCATTTCTTGAAACAACCTTATCACCAAACTGCTTTTGCAATAGCGCGATGGTTTCGTTGGAACCAGAATTCCTCCAGTTGGCTTTGAACAACAAGGGGAAAGAAATAATCGTTCAACATTTGTCGATAACGAACTCCGTTTACGGTGACACGTTGTCCTTGCGCATTCTCGAAGAAATAAGGTCCAATAACAGGCATAAATGGCACACCATACTGTAACTTTTGCTGAATGCAACGGAGTTGTTACATATGCATTAGGTTGCTCTTCGCTCCAATTTCTGCAGTTTTGCTTATTGACATAGCCTTTTAACCAAAAATGCGCCTCATCGCTAAAGATTACAGTAAGTTGGAAAAATTGATCTTCAGTCAGATGTTCAAGCGCCCAAGCAGCAAAATCACGACGACAACGATGATCATTGGGCTTTAATTCTTGAACCAGTTGAATTTTGTGTGGATACAAACATAAATCCTTCCGCAAAATCCTCCAGGTTGATCCATAAGTACGGCCCAATTGCCGGGAACGACGTCTAACAGACAAATTTGGATTATTTCGCACATTTTGTCTTACAGCTTCATCACTAGCTGCATTGATAATAAATTTTAATAATTTCACAACGTTCTTGTGGCGTTAAATGTTCCATGTTGCTTTAATAAGCTTACTGAACTGTCAAACAACAATAGTTTCGACAATTGACTTGACATGGCCTACGTTTCACTTAAAACACTAATCGGAACTTGTGAAAACGTAATGATAAATTGGACTGATCGAATGCGTTATTGTCAACAAAGTCGTGGTGCACATTTGAACGATATTATTTTCAAAACATAATTGTAATTAGATGATCTTTCGAATAAAAAAGAACATTTTACTTGCCGACCAATTTTTTAGTTTTATTTCATGTTCAAATCCTAAAGCGCTAATTGTATAATGGATTGGATGGATGTTAATACTTGGTTGATACATTTCACCACTGATTGCTTGGACGAGTTCAAACTAGGAGCTAGAACTAAAAGAAGACTTAAATTTAACCGCGGCGATAGCTCAGTGGGTAAAGCGCCAGGTGAGTAGATGGCGATTACTCCGAGAGCTATTATCCACGCGGGTTCGAATCCCGCCTGTGGCAATTGGCACCTGTCACAGGGTTTGGTTGTATGTCCTACGTCTATTCCATGTGTATTCTCCCTCTGCACAGTTGTAATGACTCTTAGAGGGAGAATGTCAATTTCTGTGGTGTGATTTATTATTATTATTATTATTTAATTCTATTCTTAATAAGTCTCTTATGTTGCTCACAGACTTGTAATTATTCCTTGTTAGTTTCAGGGTGATAAACACGAGGCATACGTTCGACTTACGCTCAACCAGCACTACAGGGCAGTCAAGGAGAAACGCACGGGCATAGCGAAACCATCTAGGGACAACAACGTCACCTTCGCCGAAGGGTTCAACTTCAAACTGACCCCGCCCAAGTGGACATCACCAGTTTGGCCTTCCACGTATTCCAGTCTACATCTGGTTATGGTAGGGGTACGTGTTATGTTATGTAGTCGCAAGAAAGCTCCCTCATCTTTTGATTCCTTTTTTATCACGAGTTAACTAAGCAATATCATTTAGGTAACCTCAGTAATGTGAAATACGCTTCATTTCACAAAGGCCTTAAGCCAGCGATATCAACGTCCTTAGTAGTAAAGATATATCCAAAAAAAGTCATCAACTCTGGCTATGAACGAGAGAGATAGAAATAGCGGTCATGTCGAAACTTGAAACGGAACTTTGTTGTTGTTAAACAAAAGTTTAACAAGACAATGACTGTCAGAATTGTAAAATTAATAATGGAATTCATATTTATGAAGACCAGAGTCTGAACTGAGATGAAATTCTGAAGAAATGGCAATCGAATTAATGGAAACTGGATATATCTGATAAGAGCTGCATATGAGGACTTCAGGGAAGTTTTTCCAGGCGCAGGTATTCATTTCGACCATTTTAGATGGTCAGTAAAACGTTTCTCAAATTTACTAGTACCAGCAAACTGGAAGCATCAGTCGGAAACAAGGGAGTGGCATATCCAAAATAAGGATAGAAGAAAACGTTGAAATGGTTAGGCCAGTGATAACTGACAATCTAAGAACATCAATTAATTATCTGAGCCAACAAGCGAATCTACCCTATACAGCATATCAACGAATTTTGAAAGATGATTTGGAGCTCCATCCATATCGTCTGCAATCCACACAGGAAATTCTCAGAGTGGACGAACCTCTAAGGCTACACATCTGGCCAATAGTTTATTATTTTAACAATAATGATACTGTGTTCGAAAAAGTTTTTTTTTACTGATGAACCTTGGTTCCATATTTCGGGCTACGTTAACTCTCAAAATATGAGATCTTGGAGTGCAGACAACCCTCACTTTTATATTGGGGTGATTTAACATTAACTTACCGAATTCTTCACAACATGTTTACAGTTGATTTAAATCATTTATTTCAGTTAAATACTGATCCTCGGCTTCGAGGGCACGAATTTAAACTTGTTAGGGAAAATTTTAGTCTTTAATTTCTAATCAGGTGTTTACTACTTGGAATAATTGGCCAAATGAGATTGTATGTGTTCTTCTTCACTTAAAGTACAAGTATTTAAAAAATAGAATTGATGAGCTTATTTTTTAATGTATAAAGTGTACATTCATGAATTATTAATGTACCTATTGTAATCTCCTCTCACCTCTCACTACATTTTCTTCGTTTAGATAAGTTTTGTTGAGTTTATAGGTTTTGTGCCTTAACTTTGTACTCTTATAATAGTGATAATAATAAGAAAATTCGTTAAAATGGCTTACCGACGGTTATCTGTACCCCGAAACCGAAGGATACTTGACTGCCGTTCAGGACAGGGTTATAAAAACAAGAAATTACCAGAAGTATACCCTGAGAGACGACGTCGAAGACATATATTATGTAGGAAATGTGGATCTGCAGACGAAACTACAGAACACATTATAGGAGGGTGTCCCGCACTAGAAGAGTCAGCATATATCGGCAGGCACAACCAACTTGCGAAGATGGTACACCAACAACTGGCATTCAAGTATGGCCTATTAGCGACGGCTCCGCTATACTACAAATATGCCCCGGAAGCTGTGCTGGAATCGAAAACAGCAGTGATGTACTGGGATAGGCTAATCATCACTGGCCGAACAGTGGACTTCAACCGACCAGATATTGTGCTGATCAACAAGGAACAACGAAGAGGGATCATCACAGACATCGCAGTGCCACTTACTCACAACATTCAGAAGACTGAACGGGAGAAGATCGCGAAATACGAAAATCTGTCAATCGAGCTGAAGCGCCTATGGAAACTGGAGAAGGTGGAGACATACGCCCTAGTAATATCGGCAGAGGGAGTGATGACAACCAGATTCGCCAAGAACATCGCGACATGGAATATCTTATAATATCATTAGAAATGGCCAGAAGACAATATTGTTACAAACTTGCCACTTTGTAAGAAAGGTTTTGGGACAGGATGAATTTCCTCAGCAGGTATCGTTTACGCTTTTTTTTTACTGCGGGAAATTATTTTCCAGCTTAACATCACATCCAGCGATTTGGGAGAGCTTCTTGCTTAGTTAACGTCCTTAGCATTTGAGTGTGGCCTATGCACAAAATATATTTGTTTTGTAGAAAGTTGTTTGACCATGCATTTTATGTTATATGTTAGTTGTCCGCTAATAATGTTGAGGCAGTACTATTGTTTATACATATATACATTCGTATATCTGCATAAACATTTGCATTCACACGAGAATTTGCTCATCCAAATTTATAAATACATTGCAATTTATTCGAACATCCTTTTAGAAAATGCTGGTTTGCGTATTACACTTGTAATTACGAAGTTATGCGAATAAACTTGTAATTACTTTTATGGTCTTTACTTTAAGACATAATTTTGTTATATGTACACCGCAGTTTAGTTTTTAAAAATTAACATCACTAATTATAATTTTATGTTATACCTACATAAATTATAAATCTGGCACAAAATAACTAATAACATCTGAGTTTTTCCCTTAATTTTCTTTTTTCACACTCAATTTTATAATCAGTTATATTAATGTTTTTTAAATTTCGAAAACTGTATTAGCTACCCAGCTGCTGCTCAACTTTCCTAACGCTAAAAAAGTAGATTTTTTTTCTATAATATTTTTTAATTGTTAACTGTTCGAAAATGCATGTAGTGTTTGTTAAATCTATGTACATATATTGTAGTTATTAACGAATGGTTTGTGATCACAATTATAAATCATCCATGAAAAAAAATGTAAGGCTACCAGATTTCTTACAGTATAGTAAATTTTCTTTATCTAATAATTTTGTAGAATATGTGCACTGAGTTGCCTGCATTGTATTTTAATACAGCGTTGCACTACAAAAAAAATTATTTAAATTAATAAAATAATAATGCCTTCAAACAAATAAAATGATCACATAAATCTAAATTCTCGTAACAATTTCATATCTCGTAATATTACAGAGGCATTAAAGAAAATTTATTGTCTGAAAACAGACGGGTTACTGCTGGGCTTAGCGCAGTATTTCCCACGACATTAAATGTTCTCAGTTAAATCTATACGGCCATATAATTAGGAGTGCTCGTAAAGTTTCGCTAGTTAAAGTTTTTCGCGGTAAAGACTTATGCAACTGTCTTACAGACCTCCTACTGAACAAGTCAGATATTCACTTGTATAACTTCCCTGAACATATTTTCCCTGTGATCATTTTGATATAGTAATATGAATTTTAGTATTGAAAATACTTCTAGGTGCGTATATTCGAGGACCGTCTATACGAAAACAGTGCAACACGATCTTAATTAAGTAGTGAATCCACCACAAAGTAAAAGGAGTTGCCGGTAAAGAATGAAAATTCATTGTTTCAGAAAATAAACTCCAACTTACTTTAAACTTAAAACAGACTTAAAACAAAGCAAAAATATTAATACAATTGTTTCATTAGCACGTACAAGTGTAACTATAGCAGTTTATTTTGAATTTCCGTTAAAAAAAAAAACTCAATATTTTAATAAATGAAAAATCAGCTGAATAAAATGATATAAATATCTACCAATAAAGGGTATTAGTAGTAATAGTACCAATGCAATGGTAGTAATGGTAGTAATCGGTACCAAAGAATCAGTGTCAACTCAATCACCATAAACAAACAACTTTTTTTCACACTTTTTTTTTATTTCGAATTTCTTAAATCCGATGTTAAATGGAACAAGATGGAAAAGAGGGACTAAAACTCTTTATATCATCATCTTTGTGCTGAAAAAGAGTGAATCTTCAAAATCACATGGATATTTTTGACGATTTTGATGTCGGTGTCGGCCATTGGATCCACCATCTTTAATTACGTGAATCTGACATCGTATTCGTCATCAGCGACCCCGAAAACGGACAGATGTGGTGGTTTACTATGTTGGCAACTATTTTTCACACGTTTGACCTTGAAATAACCTTTACCGAAACCTTATTGGGTCAAACGGAATTCAGATTCAGCGACCCCAATAAAGACGTGATGGTCTCGTTTCTTAAATTGCTGCTCAAAATCTTACAGACCCGAAAACGACAAAATGTTTTAGTTGTACATGATTGAATACACCAAGTCTTTAATGTTAATGTCTACATGTTAATGAAAGTTTTTGGAAAGTTGTAGAAAAATCGGCGATTGCCCTTGGGTAGTGTTACTTATAAGTTTCAAGTACACTTTTGAATATGACATTATTTTCTAATCTCACAAGAACACGTTTTTAGTTCGCTTCACAAAATTTTTCAAACATTAAGAAAACAGCTTTCACTATAACATTGAATTTACATGACAAAATTGTAAATTTAAAGTAGTTTTGATTGTATAATGTTGTATTTACGTTTTTACATCCTTTACACTGAGAATTCAGCCAGTAGCAAATACTTTTTTGACAATAAAGACTTGTCAAAAAATAACAAAGACATATTATCTTTCAGTCAGAAAAATAACAAATTGAAGATTTTTTTTTTGTTAACCTAAAATAGTGTTACAAACAAAATTAAATAAATTTAAAATGCCACCACATCGAATACAATCATAAAGTGTACCAAATGTAGGTACATACGCCCTCCTATATTACATCTTACCTCTATATGACCTTGCTATAACGTCTAATTCGAAATACATTGAATTTTGGGTTGCCATGACATTTAAAATGTTTTACCGTATTCTCTTCTAAGTTTGATTTCTGTCTTAGGTAAAACGCACTGATGATATAACGTGATTATATAAGATGAATAGTATTTCGTTTATCTCTCCTGAATCTAATTTGCAGAACTAATTTAAACGGGTTTCCAATTTTATTTTGATAACGTACACCAAAGAATTTATATATAAATCTTTATTTTTCCAATAAAATACGTACATATGTAAGTACTCACTTTATCCTAGTTAGTCGTACAAACAGGTAAATTTAATTTTTCAAATGTTTAACTAGGCAATTATCATTAACTACTTATGTAATACCTATCCAAAATTTACCTCACATATGTAATAATAATTTTCTATATGTATGTAATTGAAACTGTCATTAAAAGTTTATACATTATGAAATTGACATCAATAATTCATTATTTATTAGTACAGAGTATTTTTTTACATTTTATTATTTTAATGCACATAAATAAATATAATAAAAGTGTGATGCAGAGTTCGATCCTATATTAGCTGAATTATTTTTATAACAACAGCACCTGCGCGAATTTATTTAAATTTCTTACCATCAAATACGTCATGCTGTTGATTTCCTTGTACCTTGATTCCGTCTGAAATGTTAATTGGCGGTCTTTTATATACCACTTCCACATGAAACTTGTTTAATGACATTCAGCCACATATACCGTAAGTAATAACTAACAACAGCAAATTTTTACAGGAAAAAATATTTAATTCACAAAAACAATAGGATATAAGTAGCTCCCTATATGAACAATTTTAAAGGTTCTTATTTGTCTTGTCCTAGCTACTTGAATATTAGATTCAAGTAGGCACGGTGGCAACTTTTAAATTTGTTGCGAAATTTCAAAATAAAAATTATACTTTCAACACACTGTGTCCTATAAAGACAGTAACATAATTGTACAAGGCATGTCAGTCATCGTATTTTGACCTCTAGCAATTTGTTCTATAGCTGACATATTGAAATCATACAGACAACCATAAGACAAACAAATCTAATCCAATTGGTTAATAGTCCAGTAAATAAGCTGGAAAATATTGTAAAATCTGGAAAAGTTGATAAGCAGCTCCGATTTCAAAATTTTACCAGACCCTCAGGATCTCAGGAGAATTTTATTTTAGACCCTCAGGAACATTCATCACCACTAACATCTGCCTTGCTATGAAAAATGAAAAAATTATGGTAGTTTTCCCACCCCCAAAGCTTCCCCAATAGTAAAAGTGATAAAACATTTTAAAAATTCAAAATTTCACCTCGGAAATCGTCTCTCGGCGGTTTTCGGGGTCGCTGATTACGAATCCGGGGTCAAAAATCGAGTGAGGGTGGTTGCACCCCATTAAGACCACCCTAAATTTTTAAATTCAAAATTTCGCCTCGGAAATCGTCTTGGGGGTTTTCGGGGTCGCTGAAGGCCTTCCGCTGCGTGGTTCATCTTCAATCGACTCTCTTCCTTCTGAGAATGCCTTAAACCACCGAAAAACCTAGGCTCTTGAAAAAACACTGTCTCCGTAGGCGTGTTGTTTTCCAAATTTTACAAAAGTATCCGTTGCGCTGTGTCCAAGTCTGAAGTAAAACCTGATAGTAAACCGTTGCTCAAAATTAATGTAAACTGAATTTTAAAACACACTGTAAAAAACCGGTTTACAAAAACAAACGGTCACAGAGTACAAACAAATGACTCTAACAAGTTCAAACTTGTACTGAAGGTGCATTACATGTTAACCTATCGCCCTTCCAAGTCCCGTCTTCGCAGTGTTACTAAATCGGGCGCTACGTTGCCAGCCTCAGTACTTAATTTACACACCTCGAAGGTTCAATTCAAAACATTCAACGGTCTTGACATAATTTCATAGCATACTTGACTCTTCTACCGGCTCTCAACCTACATATTTTGCTCAACTTTGAAATCGTATAGAAATAAACACCTTGGATATTTTTTGTTCTAATTTCGCATAAGAGGGTTTTGAGGAGTTCTGATTAACGTTATCGATTCGGATTTTAAATTAAAAAAAAAGTCGCAAAATTGTTACATTGAATTTCGTGGTTATAAAAAAATCGTAAAATGTTGTTATCGATACTCCTTAAATCAAAACACAGTTTAATAGATGCTCTTGAAAATGACGGTTGGTTTTGTAGATTTGTATATAGAAAAAAGTAGACACCCTGTCTATTATTGGAAGAAACGAGCACACATAAGTTGTATGTTGGCGATAGTGATCTCTATCTTCTTGTTTCAGATAAATTGGTCGGAAAATGTGTCTTGGGCTCATATATGTTCGCTAGAGGCAAGGCCTTAATCCAGTGGAATATGGCCATTGCAAACTCCATGGAGCAGTCTCAACAGTGGCACACACTATCGGAGTAATACAATAGTTATATATTTCAGTACCTAACTATTAATCCTTTTGTTAGTTGTACATTAATTTCTGTTAATTACAATATTTTGATGTATAAATAGGTGCGTAAAAGGCAATTACAAATATTAATCGGAACCCAGTGGCGGCTGGTGATAAAGGGCACAGGGGCACGTGCCACTTTATACCACAAATAATGATTTTTATCACATATATATGACAGACTATCGATCGAGCACCGAGCCACCGTAGTCTGAATTCCTCGCATTTCGCGCGCGTGGGCGAGGGCACACAGTTTCCCAGGCTTCGTTTTTAATCGGGCTTTTTCGGTGACTGGTAAAGTTTGGAGACGATTGCAGCAGACAGACGTCGTTAAATCGTTCGAATATCAGCTGAACGGGTCACACTTGTTCAGTGACCTTTTTAAGTTTTATTGTTTATTTTCTTCGCTAAGAAGTGTGTTTTTACTGTTTTTGATTGTGAAACGTTTCAAAATCAATTCGGTGGACTTTTTTATTGATTAATAAAGATATTACATACGAGATCCGAACGGAAATTAAACGGTTAGGAAGGCCGATACCCGATTTGATTATTTCCAAAACAGACGTAGGAAAATTATTCACGAAATTATTCACGAAATTTTAATAGTAGTGTCTACGACAGATTTAAGTGGTTACGTGGGTGTTCTAAAAGAAACAAACTGTTTTGTTTTATTTGTTTACTGATGGGTGGCAATCAAAGTGCATGGACTCAAGAAGGGGTGAGTGATTTTAAAAACATTTAAATGAACGAGCTAAGAAACATGCTAGCTACAATGAAAACATTTACATAACATCTTAGATTTTAGTGTGTTGGGAAAGGTAGACATAAGGTAACAGCATGATAGTGCTTATCGTGAAAATATAAGACGTCACAATGAGAATGTGGATAAAAATAGACATATTTTAAACCAAATAATTAATTGTATTAAATTTTGTGAAACAAATCCGGGACTTTAATGAAAAGGCGATTAACATTTTTGTGAACAAAACAGTCAGTAAAACGTATGACCTTGAAAATTTTAAAAATTCTCGCCTGCGGCGCCATTGGTAGCTAATGAGCAATCCTACTGACACACCCTGTGCCCACCCATGTAACACATCCACGAGCCGCCACTGTCGGAACCACGTAATCCTCTTTGGGAAAATAGAAAAATACGAAAACCTTTATACAATACAATTATTTCTTTCAAATTATCGTTAATTCAATCTTGCTTTCAATATTAATCAAATTATTAGTTAATTAAAAACTGCATTGCGGTTCATTAAATGTATATCTATATATTTAACTTTAGTATTACCACTTACACAATTAAATAGGTATCGTGAAGGAACAAATTAATATCATTAAATCAAAACGATAGTGATAGTAACAAAGTATGAATGCAGGCAAGACTCGTTTATAAACCTGTTTCATATTTTTTTAAACAAAAATTTCCCCTTTCAATAAATCAAGACATAGGGATGTCTTGAACGAAGATAGCCAGGTGGCATATACTTGTACGAATTTTTGACCTACAGAAATTAAATCATTGTTGTAAATCTGTAGGTACTAATGTTTCTTGGAGATTTAAAATTGAAAAATATAAAAAAAATTAGATGGGAATAATTATTATTTTCGTGCTCTACCTTCAATTTTTATACCCATGTTCTTCAATTTTAACTGTCCGCACGGACATGACCGTTCATCAAGAACTGACATTTTTAGTGGTGAAGAAAAAGTCACAAAAAGTTGAAGAATGAAGCTACCCTGAATATACAGGACTTTATTTTTTTTTATTTTTATTTTTAGACAGAGGTTTATATTTGGGACACGTAACCAATAAATCGCAGAACATTATTTTTACGATGCCACATTGCTTGACGTTAAGTATGAAACCATACATATAGAACGTCGTATACTATTAACTTGTTAACAGAGAGATGTAACGTCAAAATAAAATTTAAGAATGCTCATATAGAAAATAACTCCTAAAATAATACAATACTCGTTTTAATGTAATTAGTAGAATACAGCAGAATTATATATTTAGATATATGTCACATTATATTTTCTAGTCCAACATTTAACCTAGTTATTAAGAAGTATGTGTAAGTATACGAGGTTACTAAAATTATTTATGTACCGAAGATCTGATGTATAAAATAAAATTTGTGCTTCAGTTTTCATATAACGAAATGTCTCAAAGTTTACATTGCTTTTGACTGATTTGAGGGATACCTATATTTAAGGCTATTACTCAACATATCCCTATTTTGTTGTAATAGAAATTTAACAACAATAAAAACAGGTTGTTCGAGTGATATAAAATTCTCAACATGTAGTTTTTCCGATTCCTTTGATGTTACCTAAATGTCTCATTAATTTTAATATAATAATAAATAATAATTGTCGATATTTTTAGTGGGTTTGGGCTGAAGTAAATATTATATATTTTTTATCAGAAATAGAACATATTAGACTTATTTTTGTCTAAATTTTCCTCACAGAGGTGGAGTTAAATGAAGTGAGGATGGAAGACTGTTAAGGTGCTAATAAGAAAATGGTATCTAAATATACATATTTGTTATTTATATATTTGATTTGTTACATTTCATTTTAGAATGTTTATTTTAATCATGAGAGAGCTATTAGAAAAATTGATGAAAATTAATGTTGTATATGTGTAATATAATTAAATACAGGGGCAGTCAAAAGTCAGGAATCGATCTGATATGTCGAAAATGATGCATTTTAGAAAACAATGCTGTGGCAAAATTATTGGGTTCGAAACGAAGTATTTAACAGTCATCTTCAGTTTTAACTTGTACTCGAATTTCAAGGAAAAATCAACTTTGGTATTGAACGTATTTGGTATTAAACAACTTTAGTACTCCATCTTTTTTTTTCCAAAACGCATAATTTTCAAGATATTTTACCATCCCCAGGCTTTTACCTGTTACTGTATAATAAGAAATCTGACAATATACAAACAGTAGTAAACTGTAGATAATGTGCATGTAATATGTAGAGGTACTTTGACAGGCACTTTACAAATTAGAATATTATATATTTAATACTGTATATTATTTATTATAGTAATACATATTTTATTTCTCGTAGCATTTTTTTTTCAATATTATTCTATATTAAATCGTTCTTTGTAATTTTCGATGGGAAAGAGATAACAATCAGAACTTCCTTTCGATGCTGTAACACTACAGGTATTTACTTACCATGCATTTTACCATAGCCATTCACTTCTGTATTCATGCAATTCTATTTAAGTGAAACTACGTAGCATTCTTCCTGCATTCCTTTCGAATAAGGTCAAAGGTTGTGTCTATCGTTAATCTCTTGGGATCACTTTGATGTTTACAATTTAGGACAATGTTTGTGTTTAGAGAAATCATCGGTTTAAAGGTAAATCACATTAAATAACTCCAAACCAATTGAAAGAAAATTATAATCGTATAACAAGAGACGAAAAAAGTTGCAATAATATACTAGTCAATAGGCTATGTCACAGGCTAGTTAAATAAACGTATTACACCTTTGGAACTTCTTGAAACAACTTTTCGTCTCTTGTTTTTAAATAATCGGTTTTTGAGAATTGCCATGACGTTATTTAAAGAGTTTTCTTAACCAGTCAACGAAATAAGTAGGTACTAGATTTTTTTATAATACTCCAAGACTACAACATGTAATTTTTAATTCATTGAAATTCGTAAAATGATAGAGTTTTGGAATGTAGTGAATAGCTTCCTTACAATTCCAGTTATTTAGATCTGTAAGTAAACATGTGTGACAGCACGAATGATTCAGTCCTATTTATTTTTAAACATTTGTTTTCAATTTATTTAGGTACGAGAAAACAAAAATAAATATCATGCCAACTTCTCACAGACTAGTAAAATTATTAGAAATGCTGGTAAACTGCATTATTTTAAATGCGCAAAATAATATAATAGTTGTATATTACAAAATATGGAAAAGACAAACAGGCAAAATATTACTTTTTTATTTTATGGGATCAAATATATCGTCAGATTTCTCGTAGTAACAAATAACAACTTTATTATATTATATCTATTTATCTGTGTTTGAGTATCATCACGTGTTGTACAGGGTAGTTATTTCATTATATATCGCATTTGTGGAATGTGTGTTTGTATACAGTTTGTGTAAAGTCGACATCGGCCAGTAGTGGAAAAGGACAAATGCTACCCTTTTCATTCTAACACCAAGCACAGGAGGGGATAGGGCCGGTCTTATTCGTTTACTACCTTCGATGCTTGTGCAGTTGCTTCTTATCTGTCGTCTCACTTCTGTTTGTCTTTTTTCATAACTGGCCGATGTCGGCTTTACACACACGGTATAATTACATGAATAAACGAAAGTCCATACTTAAAATTTGTTTCATTTCAGAAACCAACTCTCTAAGCATATGTATACAATATTTTTATCTAAGAAAAAAGAGTGGCGGATGTTAATGTTACTTCTATGAGAAAACAACAGTAACATGTCAACATGTTGTACGCAAAAACTAAATTTATAGAATAAAAAATCATAAATCAGCCAAAACATCTCTCACATTTGAGAACATCTAATATAATATTGCTCATGGTATTTCAATGACACGGAAATACATATATATCTACTTTAATTTACATTTATATCTTGAACTTTTGAACTACGTAGTATGAAATACATTGAACTAAATCTTTATATTATTCAAACTCTTTTTGGTTGAACTATATATAATATTATTTTCATAACATACGCTAAAGGTAATTATACAAAAAACGGTTAATAAAACAACAATAACATAACATTTTGTATTTAAAAGCATCTCTTTGGAAAATAAAGTAAATAAATAATAACATCATAAGTTATATAAAATAAATGTCTTTCTGTAAGCGTGGTAAATTACTTTGTGGACATAATTTACAGTAGCCTTAACTAGATAAACAATGTAAGTCTTTAAACCCTCATCTATTAACATACTTTTTCAATAATTTACTCCTCTTCAATGTCAACAAAAATATCACGAGGTCAGGATCGATTTCCGAGTAAGCTAGATTCTTAATTAAGGTGGTTTTTATATATAAATAAGCTTAGTCTCCAGTCATCATTTCCATGAATTCTATAACAGAAGAAAAATATAATGTTCATTAGTTATTTCTGATTCTGTTTGACAGTAGAGAAAACCAAGTTGTAAATTGCATACATCAAATAAATACAAACAGAACAACATATAATTAATTAATTAATAATGATCAAGTAGTAATTTTGTATAATATGCTTTTTAAAAAAAAAATAAATCCTAACTACAAAAATATTCAACCTTTTACATAAAAAAAATATTTGGGAAATATTTAAGACATATCATGAACAATTTTTATATGACTTACCATCGAAATCTACTGTTCCAGAGCCATCAGTATCAATCTCAGCAATGATTCCATCGAGCTCCCTGTTAGTGAGTTTATCATCTAGAGCCCTCAAGATTTCTTTCAAAGTTCCAGTAGTAATATATCCGTTTCCTTCTTTATCATATAATCTATAGAAAAAAGTGTGTATAGTTTTATGTTACCCAAAACTAGTTCAATGTCTATAGAAATATTAGCTAAATCTACTACAGGGCTACATATATATTTATGTTTGTTTCACCAATTAATACAATATTTATAATTTCAATTCCTCAAATGGTTATCTATACATATATAGCATATCGAGTACACATTTTAACGTCGTATTTAAAAAAAAATTGAGTTTTTAGTATTCCAAAAAAAATCATCCTTTTTAATCACCTTTGTTGTACTGTGTTTGAAGTTTTTATTACATTCTCAATTTTGAAAGCAGAACCTTCATTTATCATATATATTTTTTATCAGAGATTAATAATAATAAGCATAATAATAATGTGACACGTATAAAAACTTTTTGATATTAAATTACTGTATTGTAGCTTTGCATGTATAATTAAATAAATTAAATATTTCTCAAACAGTATCAGTGATTGCAATTGATTTTTTGGTTACATTTATACCGATTGCAACTTTAAAATAGAATGGTAAACAATTCTGCATGCCAAAAATAAATCGATACAAAACAATGTTATTGTTACGGAAATAAACGAACTCCCACAAAAATATTTCCCAATTTTCTAGTTAGTTTAGGTGCGGAAAGGCTAAATTAGTGAGAATGACGCATAAAAACATTAACGCATAAAAAGATTGACGTAATGACGTAATCGATCTCTCAGAGATTGTTTTATCTTTGATTTACGGTTGCAATACATATTACGCTAATATTAGAACACTATAGACTACATGCAACATATATAGTATAGTACATTATACCAATTACACAGGCCGACAAGATTTTAACCCAGAAACCAGAATATATTTTTCCAAATGTTTTTGATGCGCTGAATCCGATCCGAGGATATGTCGAAAACCAGAGCCAATTGAGATATTTGGACCTCGGATTCTGATTCAGCACATCAAGAACCTTTGGAAATATATTCTGGTTTCTGGGTTAAAATCTTGTCGGCCTGTGATTATAGAGAAATTCACAAACTTAAAAAAATTCAAAATGCGATATCGCAGCGAAAAAAAAAGATATTTGAGCAAACTCGACGTCATTTAAAAGGGCAAGGCATGTACTTTAGGATGTTGTTCATAGTTTTTTGAGAAAAAATATTGCGATGCTACATAACCTCAAATATAGGCCAAAATCACTTTTTTGTAATTATAGGTTAGGATATCTCGAAAACCACAGCCAATTAAGAGATTTGGACCTCGGACTCGGATTCAGCGCATCAAAAACCTTCGGAAAAATATGTTCTGGTTTCTGGGTTAGAGGGTCGGCCTAATTTTGTCGGCCTGTGATATTTACGCATATTTTTTATATTTAATGTTTTAGTTAAATACATCTCTATTTTACATTTGCAATACATTCACGTATTACAGCAATATTAGAACATTAAATAGACTATGTGCAACAATATATACAGAGTATCCCAGTTGAGATGGAATTAAGTTAATAAATGCTTTATATGAAGTCCGATTTAATCAGGGTTTTTTTATCGTAAAGACCTGCACATTTTCATTATACCAATTTTTACGCATATTTTTCCATATCTAATGTTTCAGTTTTCATATTAATGAATTATGAACTCCCGCATTTAATGAAAATACCAGATTTTCAAAAAAAGAAGCCGCTAATACAATTTCGTAATTTTTGGGACAAAAAATCCGACAAAAGTAACTGGAGTCAGGTTTCCGTCTTAACTGGTGTACACTGTGTACTAAGAAGGTAATGGATCCTAGCAGTTATTAAAATAGAAACAAATATTTTGGCATTATTAGGTAACATGTGATGAATTAATGACATCCGGTATGAATTCCTTAAACCGTTCGAATGATTTTTCTCATATAAGTTCTAAATTCATAGATTAGTTGGATAAGGAAGAATTGAATATACTTGATAAACTTTCTCAAGAGAACTCGTTAAGAGCACATGACGTGTTGCTGTCTGTCAGTCTGAACCCTGCATCACACCATTACTTTGTTAGCTAACACATATTTTCATCAAATAGTCTTTAAGTACAAACCTTTCTTCAAGCAAACATTTTTTTAAAATCCCATTCTACAAACTGTGACGTTTACCTGAAGGCCTCTTTGAGCTCCTGTTGCGTGGATTCCGCATCATCCTCTTCCAGGAAGTGCGTGGCGATGTCGCAGAAGACGTCGAAGTTCACCTGCCCCGTGCGATCAGGATCGTTCTTGATGATCTGAGTGTTGAGCTCTGCGTCGTCGAAGAGTTGGCCCATGCTGTTAAGGATGGTGGCGATCTTGATGGTCTCGATGAAGCCGCTCTTCTTCGTGTCGAACATCTGGAACGCCTTGCGCAGGATGGCCTTCTTCTGTTCCTCGTCGTTCTAGAAAGAATGTGTTGAGCGTCAATAGCATTAGTAGTCGATTTGCTGGTAGCAAAAATTTTGTACTGCTTAAAATATTTTACTTCTCTGTGAAAAAAATTAATAATGAATGAAGTTTTCGAAGAACAGTACAATGAAGGAAAATGAGATATGTACTTGTACAAATATCATATACTCGTATGTTCGACAATCTAGTATCAAAACCATCTTAAGAATATATACATAATATTTCCACTCAATCAATACTTGTTGCTTATTTTCTTCAGAAGGTACAACAATGTACAGGAGTAAATAAACTTTTGAACCAGAGATAACGATTAACGTACGAAATTGATTTAAAAGTAAATTATTGACAAAAAGTAAATTATTAACACAAAATATCTGTTTTATTTCAATTTAAGTTTATTAAATTTAAGTGTAAGTTAATAATCCAATAATAAGTGAAATGATAAGTTGTTATAAATAAATAAACGGTCTAACAAAAGGCGGAAAATATAAAAACACACCCACACAGGTTGTTTTTAAGTTTTGTGAGCCTAATTGTTTCAATTGTCTGTAACTGAAAATCACAATTACAATTCAAAATTGGGTCACTTATTCGGTATTTAACATGATCACTGATACAAAGAAAACAAGATATCATGTATTCTAAGAGTCTTGTATGTCAAATGGGTTAGTCACTGAGATTACACCTTGGCCACCTTGGCCACATTACACCTTGGAGGTTAAATATAATATATAATAGTAGGTTAAATATAATATCTAATTATATAATATATAATTAGATATTATTATTATTATTATTAGATAGATTATATTATCTAATTATATAATATATAATTAGGTATTATCAAAAGTTTTTAATATTTTAACCTACTATGATTTTCATCATGTCTGTTTGTCCATTGTCTTAAGTGAATGTTGTGTAAATGTTAATTGTTTTTAAAAATAAGAAAATCTAATTAGTAATACCACGAATACCAAATAAGAAGTGGAGTAATCTATCTGAGATAAATCAAGATAAGTAAAAGAATTTTGGAAGGTGAATTAATAGAAAATTACATAAAATCGATATATCTACCAGATGAATTTTGATACAACATCAAAAATCAAAATCAAAGTAATAATGTATATAGGTAAAACAAATATATTTTTTCTTGATTCTAATAACTAAGTAAAATAAAATAGGTCTTCTAATTAAAGAAATAAATAACAAATTTTCCTCCTAATAAACAAAATAAAATGTAAAAAATAAAAAATAAACTCGAAACCATGCATAAACACCACATGCAATTTTTCCCAAATAACAGATAGATTACATGCACTAATTTCATATATGACTTTGTAGCCTATTGTAACTTTTGTTGCCTGAAGAAGGTCATTTAGTGACCGAAACCGGTAGCAAGTCAGAAATAAAGGATTTGTGAGAAAAAGGCCCCTCTTGTCATTTATTTCCAAATTGAAAAAATGAACTCACATTTTGCCATTCTACAAAGAAAAAAAAATATGTTTATATAATTAATTTAAATTGTTATATATGTTTTTTAAATTGTTGTATGTGTATTGTTCTCACAAATGGAACTAAAATGATGAGTTGATTAGACCCAAATGAAAGGTCGTTACATCAGAAAATTAAGCCAAACTTGCGAAAAAAATGTTAATGAAAATGTGTCACTGCTTAACAATTTTCATTGGTATATGGTGTATATGTTTTTTTTTCAAATTTTAATTTCCATAATAGTTATCGAACCTGGAGTGAAACTAACTCCTGAAATTTTTTATTTCATACCAATAGTTATGTGTTTCTTTTCTTTTGGTGATTCGCAGGTTTTCTGGGGTAAGCGCTTTCCTTCAATATTTTTCTTCCCAAACCCCTTCAAAATAGTTCTTCCCAACCTTCATTTGTATTTGTATTCAAAAATCTCTTAAAGCTAGTAATAATCCCGTAATATATGGTGTGGATCTCATGCAACAGAATTCCACCAGCCATCACTCTAAGAAATATAGCGCGAATTTCAATGCAAATACTTATGAGGTTAGTGTGTTCTTGGAAGCCACTTTTCCAAAAATTGTGTACCTGTTTACATGATTTATGTGTGTTATGAATAATTCAGTTTCTTTGTGGAAATGAACCATCACATAGTAAAGACTTCGCCGATACATTTTTTGTTTTATATAATTTATTTATATTTATTGCATTGTTAGCAGCTTAGCAAGCCATGCCGAGGAACATAATCCTCAAGTAAATACATATATATTTACCATTTTGGCGCTATACTTTTCTGCACCTTCACACAAGAAAACGAGACGCCGACTGAACTGGAAGGATTAGGCAAAACGGTAATTATCATTGTGTATAGTTATACTGGGTTGTTATGTCCCAGGTTGTTTTCAACGCGAAATCTAAATTTGTTGGCATCTATAACCGGCTAGAAAGTCCGAAAAGTTCACTCGGCTTTATTATGAGGTGAGAAAAACTGGACGTGTCACGAGACGGATCATTAGTCTTTTAAATCAACTTGAAGACGAAAATATTTTGGGGTCGCGTTTATTGCCGTTTGCCACCTAAGCATTAATTACTTTTTTTTGTTGACTCACATCTCGTTCGAAGGATACGCACAGAAAGCAGACAAACATCGTGTGTGCCAAAATGCGTACACGAAGACTCGATGTATTTCAGGTCTTAGAGACACAGAAATAAATAATTTTCAATAAAATGATCTGCGATCTTATTTAAGACTGCGCCGATTTCAGATTCGTATAAACTGCTCGTCAAAATTAACATAACACTTTGTAGCGCCATTTGCGTTCTGTTCGAATTAAAGACTTGCGGTTTTTAATTTTCAGTAGCCTGTAAGGTTGGTTTTAATTCTCCGAGCTCACTACGCTGTGACCTAAACGGTTCGTCGTTCACACCCCAAAAATCAATCCTATGTCAAAAGAGTGACCCCAAAATTAGCCTGTTTTTCAAACACTTTCAACTTTACCTGGAATTGATGAAATTCAGCTTATAAATGCTCAAAATTTTCATCTCATCATAAACTAGTGCGAAAAAGAAGACTTATTGCTCCAGACCTTGTGCATCCCCTTAAATGAAGGGGTTAACTAACCCTCCATTTTTCTATTACGCACATGCGAGAAAAAACATAATTGCTACCGCCCAATAAAACAAGGCTGTTTTACTACATACAGTATATGGGTTCCGAAGTAATTTTACCTACTGAACACGAATCCGTGGTCAGGAAGCAAAAGAACATTGAAAACCATGTGTCACACTGCATATCCGGTCACTTCTCAAAAATCTTCATTTTTCTGAAGATTTTTGACGTTTTCCTGAAGACTGAGAGGTTATGGGGCTAACCTGATCACGGATTCGTGTTCAGGAGGTAAAAATACTTCGGAAACCGTATATTGTATGTAGTAAAACAGCCTCTTTTTATTGGGCGGTAACAATTGCTTTTTCTCGCATGTGCGTAATGGAAAAAT
Organism: Aromia moschata; assembly: GCA_029963805.1. Taxonomy (NCBI): domain Eukaryota; kingdom Metazoa; phylum Arthropoda; class Insecta; order Coleoptera; family Cerambycidae; genus Aromia; species Aromia moschata. The sequence continues at coordinate 6,722 of JAPWTK010000028.1, read as the reverse complement.
GGAGGGTTAGTTAACCCTTCATTTAAGGGGATGCCCAGGGTCTGGAGCAATACATCTTCTTTTTCGCATTAGCTTATGATGAGACGAAAATTTTGAGCATTTATAAGTTGAATTTCATCAATTCCAGGTACAGTTACAGGTGTTTGAAAAACAGGCCCCAAAAAAGGTCGTTTTTTGGGGTCACTCTTTGAATTCGCAAGATTTTGACGGCAATTTCAGAGATATACAAGATGGACTAAGAAGGACTCTGTCGGGTAAAAATTCCATCCCGGCACACATTAAGACCTCCTTGATACATTATGTGTATTTGGTCGCTGTCCCATCTCTTCAACCCATTTCCAGACCCCCCTAAGCCATACCTTGCATTTATGCAGGGTTTGCGTGGTTTGACCTCTGTTGGGCGAATCCATTGATCCTAATGCTGCCTAATAAATTGGTATGGGGTGTACAACTCACTTTCATCCTTTGCCAACTCAAGCACCCCTCCAGGTTACCCCTCAAGCACCCCTCAAGCACCCCTCCATGCAAAGGGGTGACTTTGGGGAGTCTGGAAGTGGGTTGAAGAGATGGGACAGCAACGAAATAGACAGAACTTATTGAGGAGGTCTTAATGTGTGCCGGGATGGAATTTTTTACCCGACAGCGTCCTTTTTAGTCCATCATGTATGTCTCTGAAATTGCCGTCAAATTCTTGCGAATTCAAATTTCGTGGGGTTGCTTGGCTTTGGCCCTCTTTGGTTTTTCTTAACTCAAGTAGAAGGCATATGGCGCTAATCTGAAAAGCTTTGCGTTAATTTTGACGAACGAAATTTTATTCAGATTCAGAAATCTAAAATATGCATATAGAGGACAAACGGGCAATACGGTTGTTGTAATTTATTATAATTGTTTATAGAGTAAGTGTGTAATACGTAAACAAATTTATTTACTTCTTATAGTCTTTAAGACGAAGAAGTCTTTAGAAATGACAAATTGATCATAACTTTCATAAAAGTTATTAGTCTATTTCAATGAAGTGAAATAAACAAAAAAGATTATTTTATCCGTTTTGCCTGACTAGAGTGGGTAAGATGGATGTGCTTTGTAAGTTATCATGTCATATGTGCTTCATGAGTCCATTCTTGTTTGGTTTATCCAGTCTTCAGTTGGTGGATGTGTGTTTGCTTTTTTTGCACACAGTGTAAGTTTGCAAAAGTAATCCGGGTTTTTCTTCTTTCTGGGACCTATCTTCCTTTTTTATATTTGTTGGTCCAGGTTTGTCTAAAAAAAATTTTCTTCTGGCAGAAGCATTTTTATTAAAAGATTTTTGACATTCTATGTCTTTATTATGGGCCCCTGGAAAATATTGCGATCTGCGTCATGATTTTGCGTCACGTCACGCTCTCTTGCCCGCCAGGGTACTAGCAGAACTAAACTACTGAACAAAAAAAAAAAGGGAGAAAAACTGTCGAATAACCCGCCAAAAATATGATTTATTTCGATTTTGAAGGTTTGACACACCACTCTAAAAATCTGAAAAAAAAAAACAGGTAAAATGCAGTTTAAATAAATGTATGAAAAAGAAAACAAATCGGCGTGGCACCTCATACTGGCAGAACTAAACTACTGAACAAAAAAAACAGGGAGAAAAACTGTCGAATAACCCGCCAAAAATATGATTTATTTCGATTTTGAAGGTTTGACACACCACTCTAAAAATCTGAAAAAAAAAAACAGGTAAAATGCAGTTTAAATAAATGTATGAAAAAGAAAACAAATCGGCGTGGCACCTCATAACAACAAACAAATATGTTGAATTTTGTTTTTCATGAATATTTTTTTAAAAATCGCGTATAGGACCCCCTGAAACAAAAATATTTCTTTAATAGTTCAAAGCAACATTTAACATGAATATATATTTTTTTGGAAAGCCTCCATATAGTAGAAGATAATTACAAAAGTTCTTAACTAAAATACCACAAAATAGAACATATTTTCCGTGGTAGGTGCGAGAGGGAGGAAGTTAGGAGGCTATGAAACAACTCCAAAATTTTCTTTTAGCACCAGGATTATATATTTTGAGATTATATGTATATAATCTCAAAAATTTCGAAACCTTTCTGAGGCCGATTCGACTGTCATATCCAGGGATACTCTTTTTTTTTATTATCATATCCAGGGATTTTGTTTTTCATATATTATATTTTGCTTTACATGTACATGGTGTACATAAAGTATGGATTAAATTCATTATTTCCCAAATTAAAAACATTTTGAAAAAATCCTCAGATGTCAATTTTTATTTATAGACATTTTTTTTTATAAACGGATTTTTTTTCATTTGGTTTTTGACATATGACGTCAATGCCATTTTTTTCAAATAGCAACCTATTTTGAAGAATGTTTAATCTTGAAGAGAAATATTTTCGAGATATTTCAGGTTTCAACAAAAATGGTACCGCCATATTACGCCAAACCTGTACAAAATTATTTCAATTAGATTTTCCCCACCAGATCTTATCCCATTAGATAATGGTTCCCAAACATTTGTGGCCTGTAGACCACTAGACATTTTTTGTAGACCCCTGCCTGCCCAATATTGAATTTTACGTATTAACTTAAAATGAATTTTTGACAGCTGACATAGTGCTACTCACTTTGATAGGGTTCTTTGTATATAGGTTTTAAAGTAATTTCTTCTATAAATAATGTCCATTATATGTAACGATCCATCCAAAAAAATTTTTATGTATATCTATTCTTAATCTTAAATTTATAACATTGAATACATTTATATATATTGAATTGCCAAGGCTGTTACAATATGTGACAGACATTATTTATTTTACAATTGTGACAGCCACTTGTCAAAAGTTTAACAACAACAAAGTTTCGCTTCGAACTTCGACGTAACCGCTATTTCCATCTCTTTCGTTCATAGCCAGATTTGTGTAATAACCCATGTACACAACGTCTTAAATGATCTCATCGATATATTTTTTAAATAGAATACATTGTATTTTCTCCTTTTTTTTTTGGACCGTATATTGACGCTTCCAAAAATATAACACATTTATAATGGATAATTTTCTTAAGTTTGATTGTCATTATTCTTACTTTCTTACACATTTTTAAACAACAGACGTATGAAACAACTTAATGGGATAAGATCTGGAGATTTTGGAAACCACTCGATAGGACGCCACATTTGGGAAAACTTAATTTGAAATAACTCTGTACAGGTCATTCGTAATCTTGTTGAAATCTGAAATATTTCGAAAACTTTGTTATTCAAGGTGAAACATTTTTCATACTGCCGTACGTAGGAAAGTGCCCTCTATCCAAATCTGTGAAAAAAAAATATAGGTTGTCACTTAACAAGAAATGTCTATGAAGTCATATATGTATGTATGTCAAAAGACCAGATGTAATAAAAAAAAGACATTTAACAAAAAAATGCCTTTTTATAAATAAAAATTGGGCTGTCTGAGGATGTTTTTAAAATGTTTTTAATTTGGAAAATAATTTATTCCATAATTTATGTATACAATGCATATTCAAGAAATTGTGTTCTAGTTATTCGTAGTCGACTATTTACTTATGTTATTTGTATTTTGCATTGTTTATACTGAACTGATGCGATTAGAATAGCAAAAAAAAATGTTTCCTGATTTAAACATATATATAACGTTACCGTAAAAAAAAATACAGTATATAAAGCCTACATACAAATGTTCGAGAATATACATATGTATATGTATACAAAACAATGTGTAGATACAAAACAATGGTTAGGTAACAGAGTAAAGCAACATAAATATGACACATGATAGCAATAATTGAAATTCTGCTAACGGAACATCTCAATAAAATTATATGTTTAATGGATTTTGAAAAATTAGTTTTAAATACTATAAAGTGGATATTAAACACGAATGTCTGGTCGTAGAACTTTCTAAGTAACAGAGTAAATTATCTAAATCTAAAAATATTTAGATTTAAGTTATTAAAAGGCTACTTTTGTGTGATAATCACATAAAAATACAAAATACATAGTTCTTGTGATATATTGGTATATTTACTGGATGTCATTGAATTCATGTTTTGCTTAATACGTAATGCAACATTACGAACGTATTTTCTTCCTTGCTCCAACAAATATTCAAAGCAATTTCGAGTTTTGCGATGCCAAATTTAATTTTTTTAAATACCTGTAAATAGACGTGTTAGATAAGAAATTCCAATCGTAAATCAGTCGAAAACGGGAAACTATAATTTACGCTAAGTAATTATTAGTTCTGCTTTAACGGCGTCGAAAATATGAAAATTAAAAATATAGGTGGCACAAAAATAAATGTTTAGAACTTGTTTTTGAAGGAGAGTGCCTCGTAATTTTCTATTATTATCTACATAATTATTTGACTCTAAACTTAACTAAAACAATTAAACTGATTATCACTAAACTATAGGATAAAAGTTTCTAAATGGCGCGTGAGGTACATAAATACACTTACTAAGAATTGACTTTCGACAGTGTAAATTATGTAGTTGTAGTTGTTGATGTAAGTTAAATTAGTTTTAAGAACATTAGCCATTAAATACCGCGACATTGCATTACACCGACACTGCACAAATACCGTGTGTACTCTTTAATTAGTAGCCAACCAAGAAAAAGGGATAGAGAAGTAAAACGTAAGTGTACGACAGAATAAGACAGACATAATTGCCATACCTAACGCAATTGCAAGCAGCGATAAATAATATTGCCAACGGTTTTGTAACCAGGACGTTCTAAATGGAAATCTAAACGCCCAGTACATTTTCTTTTTGTATATATCACACATAGAAGGTGCAGTTTTTTTTTCAAATTTTTGAATTCATATTTCGAGCACAATCCGTTGTTTAATTTTTACTATACCAATTGTTAGAAATTCGTCTGATTAATTTTTTAATAAATGAAATTGCCTAAGGAGCCATCAGTATGTATCCCCACTTTCCCCATATGTTTTGCTTAGAATACATGACCCACTAAAAATAAAAATATTTCCATTACTATGTCAGTAACCACTGGTATTCCACGTTTATTAATATTTTTTCTTCATTTTCTCACCACCAACACCTCTAAATATTGCGTGTTCCTCCCCAATCACTCAGTATAAACAGTAAATGACTTTTGTCTACTATATCATTACGACTATATCATTGATATAATAGGATTGTAGTGGGGACTTTTAGGTGTTTAGTTACAAAAGGTGTTTTTGAAGAGAAATACTTGGAAATTACTTGTTAAGGGTTGTAAAACGTAACACTGATTTTAAAGTATAATCCAGTGTAATTTTTCGTGTCATTTAAAGTTTTTTTCACGTTTGTATATCTTCTATTAACGAAGATTCCTGTTAACTTAATTTGTGGAACACTTGGTATGTAAAATATAAAGGTTGGTAAAGTAAATAAAATCACAGCTAAATATCGGTGAATCTTAGTTGGATTAGACGGGCAACCACTTATACACGTATTCTTAATATACAGTTGCCTGGGAATATCATAACATAGTATAAAACAAAGTCGCTTCCCGCTGTCTGTCTGTCCCTATGTATGCTCAGATCTTTAAAACTACACAACGGATTTTAATGCGGTTTTTTTTAATAGATAGAGTGATTCAAGAGGAAGGTTTATATGTATAATACATGCATAATATAGTCGAGAAACACTGATAATTTTAGAGATTTCTAATGTGATGTCGTAAACACCGTGCGAAGCCGGGGCGGGTCGCTAGTAATTTATAAAACCTATATTTCGGACGATGATAGATATATTTTTAATTTATTCATATATTATGTAAAATTCTCTGTTATCTGCACTCTCAATACAACACATTTAAAAGATTTCATTATCACTAAGCATTGTTAGGAATGAAGTAGGTATGTAGCAACCAGTTGCCAAATAGCTAATATTTGCATAAATACTATGAAAAGAACTACTTACCTACCTCTTTAGTTTTCACCCTATAACTTTTAAGTTCAACTAATTTTTTGTCACAGTAAGAACACACATCAAAAACAATGATTATTTATCAGTAAAAGTGGCGTGTGGCAACTCGCGTAGCATGTGATGGAGGGCGCCTCAAGTCGTATTTATTGCAGTAGTCCCGTGGTAGCTGGTGCTGTTGTATAACCTCCGCTGTATGTAATATGTTGAATAGTGTGATATAATTTCATAATAAACCATGAAAACGTGGGGAAGGCTACTAGTTTCGTGTATAAGCCTGGACCCACACTGGTCGCAGAAAAACTACTGCATCAAAAAGCGCTAATTATAGTAACGATCCCAACATATTATGTAAGTAAATACAAGCTCTCACACTACTGCCAGGTTGATTCGTGCGAATACCATATTATTTTTTGTGCGTATTTCTTCGCGCGTCTGAAAAATCTCCACGTTTCTGCATCCAGTGTGCGACCGAGCTTACACCTGTGATGCGTTTTTTTCGTTTCTACCATGCTTCGTTATACATTTTTTATGAAATTGAACCAATAATTATCACTCAGTCATCAATGTTCTATAGAAACGTATACACAAACCCCCTTATTTTTATCTACCTTTAAAAGTTTTCAAATATTTATTTTTCTTTCTTCCTCTTCTTTTTGACTTCTGTCAATTATACCGTAATTATCCAAATAAACGGATCACTCGAAATACCCTAAAACTAATAAATAAAAGGTATTATTTTTCTTCAACGTTTA